>CM028138.1:704715000-705102500 GCA_016271365.2 Neoceratodus forsteri
TATACTCAGAAGCTTGATATGGCAGTTTTGGATTTAAGTTTGGAACAGAAACATCGTTGTCTGGAGGCAGAGTTGGAGAAGATTGGTCAGCAAATCCTGAAAGAAAAACAACTATGAGAGAAAGAACAGAAAAGGAAACGTTCGCTTAATTCGCTTTTGAGTGCTGGATCTACTGGACCGGCAAAAATGTTGACCTCTGAGATGAGGGCTGAACACCAGCCCACAGGAGCGGTGGGTGTCTAACAGAGGGATTGGAGTACTGGCGAGGAACCTGCGTGATCGCCGGAAATAGCCCTGCAGATGGGATGGATCGCTATGCAAAATGGGGAATGGCTGCTGAATTCGGGGATTCCTCTGCCAGTGGAGCCTATTCCTCAACATACAGCAGAAATGCACTCACCTCAATGAGATCCTACACTAGATGACCCACCGGATATGGCAGTTACCTTTCAGAATTTTGATTTAGCTGCAGTGAATTAGCAGCAACAGTCTGTAGCTCCCTCCACCAGCCCACCAATGGAGGACCAGCAAATGGGTGACACAGACCAGGAGAATGAGCAGAATGTCCCTAAACCACCCACATATGCGAGCCACTTTCAGAAGCCAGTAGATATGGCCACGAGAAGGAACGCTATTAAGTTACAATACATAGGGAACAGAGACATGCTCCCTGGTCGATTTTTTGTCAGGAAAGTTTTGTTAAAACAATCGCTAGGTTTCACCTCTTCTAAAGTCTATGCACTTAGTCAGGTATAGGGGGAGATAACTGATGACATCAGCTTTAGAACACCTGCAATATTAGAACATTTTTGGTGAAAGTTTTGTTAACTCTAAAACAAACCCACTTAGGTCAAAATTCCTTGTGATTTCCCTAACTAAACAGCCCTTCCGGGTGATAACGATTTTATTCAGGAATGAGGGGGTAAATATAACAGACATCATCTACTGGTTGGAAAAATGGTGTTCAATTCAGGACAACCTAATTCCCATACTAGATGAGGAAGGATTCTGGAATGGGGGCTGGAAAATAAAGTAAAATTGCAACATAATGATCAGGATATAATTCACCTCCCAGATTGCTTCTTTATTGGGAGAGACAAAGGGTTTCTCTTTTACCCAGGTCAGCCCAGAACGTGATTTAAATGTGGCTCAAGTAGACACATGGACGAATTGTGAAGTGATAAAGTGCACACGTTGTGGGAAGATGGGTCACCCCAGTGAACATTGTTTTCAGGACCTAAAGTGCAATTTGTGCAATGAACTGGGGCATAATTTCTCAGACTGTCCTTGGGCTGCTAAAAATACTGAAGATGCAGATTATGGAGTACAAGATTATTATATCAGAGATGGGACTCAACAAAGCCACAGTGGTACTGGTACAGGAAATACGGGGGCAAGACTTGGTTGAGAAGGAAACACCTCCCCCCACCAAGTCATATAGGCACTTCAGGCTCAGAACTGGTGCAGGAGGAAGAATTGCAAGAGCATTTAAGCCAGTCGGATGGTATGGGTCCCCCATCCCACCAGTGATGACACCCTAGGAACCGGTGTTCACTGTAGAACAGGGAAGGAAAGGAAGGGTTTCTAAATCCAAACAAAAAAATATACCAGCAACAAAGCTCTTAGCAGACCAAAACCAATATGAGGCCCTGCAAGATGCTCTCTCTGATAAGGAAGGGGGCTCTGACAGTCTTTCAGTACAGTCTCTTCAGACGGGTCTGCAGTCTGATTCAGAAAATGTGGAGGACTCTAGACCCATGCCTCTTAAATGTGGCAGGGTTACAAGGGCCTCGAGTAAAGTAAAATGATTGTAGGACTGTGAATGGTTTCTTTATTATATCATTTTAAAATTGCATCTCTTAATGCAAACAGTTTACAATCTGACATAAAACATCTTAGTACCTATGCTCAGTTTACATCAGCTGATTTAGATTGTTTACTGTTGCAGTATGTTCGTTTGCACTCCCTGATAGCATTGGAGGCTGCTTCAACTTACTGGATTTGGGGAGACAGTTTTTGGTCTCGGGGGTAGACACATGCTCAAGGGTGGGGATTTGCTTTTTCTCTCCTGTTACAGTGATCAAATATTTGGAACTCCTGGAAGGGAGAGCCCTTCTGTTAGACAGTAACAGAAAGGGATGGTTTTTCGTATTATTAATCTGTATGCTCCACAGTCAAAACATGTTAGGGTGGTTTTGTTTTGGAAACTGGAGCCTTTTTTGTTTACTAGCAAAAATGTGATTTTTAGGGGGAGATTTTAATTGCTGTTCATCACAAACGGATAGAGATGTGAAATCGAGCAAGCTGTTCTCTGATACTGTAATGCCCTTTGCCTAGGGCTGTCTGGGGTTGATATTCACTGCTTGCAGATAGTGCAGAACGCTGCAGCCAGGCTGTTGACTGGTACTTTAAGCACCAGCCACATTACGCCTGTGTTGCACGGCCTGCTCTGGCTGCCGGTTCAGTGGCGGATCTCCTATAAGGTAGGCTTGCTAACCTTCAAAGCCCTACACAAACTAGGACCCGACTACCTGAATGATCTCCTGACTCCCTTGTCCCTCAATCGTCCTCTCCAATCTGCCGATGAGGGATTGCTAGAGATTCCCAGGGTTTGTTTAAAAACTTCTGGTGCCCATGCTTTTTCATTTGTAGCACCATCCCTGTGGAATTCTCTACCTCATGGTTAAGAGAATGCCTGACTGTCAGTAGTTTTAAATCTATGTTAAAAATATACTTATTTACATTAGCCTTCCCAGATTGTTCTTAAATAATTTATATTGCTTTATCTTATTATATCTGTATTTTAAAGTGTACAGCCCCTTAATATTTGAAAAGTGCTATATAAATAAAGCTTTGATTGATTGACAGATGCTAATTATTTACAGGAGTTGATTATAGATGTGGGTTTGGTAGATGTTTTTGCATCTCTTTTACAGAATGTCCGTTGCACATATTTTTGTGGGCCATGATCTTCATGAGTAGATAATTTTTTTCATTTCAGCAAATCTCAAATTGCAAAATGCTCAGGTTAAAGACATGGTTACTTCTGATCATAGACTGTTGGAAATAACATTAGGAAATCACCTGGTGCAGAGATGGGGGCCTGGGATTTGGAAATGAAATCTTAAATTGTTAGACATTGACCAGATACAGGTAGGACTTGGTTATGTTTTGTAAGCACGAAAATCAGTGTACTTCTTATATGACAATAAAAATGATTGGTGGGAAGATACTAAACAGGAAATGCAAACATACTTTCAAATGATGGGTAAAATAAATGGAAAATTAAAACATGATAGAAGTTTTTGAGGGGTCATCTAAAACATTGACCAGATTACAGTACGACAATGGTGGGGACTTTCACCATAGTATTAAACAAATGAAAGATGAATTAGTCTGCTTATAAATGGGTATGATGAGAAATCAAGAGAGACAACAGAAGTATAGGGTGACTGGAAAGAAAAAGGAGACAATACCCTTTGAAACCTGTACAAGTATTAGAGACCAGAGAATAATGTCTTATTTGCTCACTACTGAAGGCTCCAAAATTATAAGAAATACTGAGATAGTAACAGAAATTCGAAATTATTTGGGGAAGGTTTTTTCTAGCCAAGTGCTGCCAACTGAGACAGTGGGGAAGTGGTTACACAACTGTTTTCTCCCCCAGAGTCCTACAGACATACAGTAGGTGAATTTCTGATACACCCTATGTCTAATACTGAAGTACGGGATGGTATCTGGTCTCTTTCAGGGAGTATGACCCCAGGCTCTGATGGTCTCCCGCATGAATGATATAAATACATCTTTGAATGTTTGGGAGATGAATTAGTGTTTTGTTATAACGCAGCATTACAGAGCGGTAGTCTACCGAAAAGTATGTATGAAGGGGGTGTTAGTTCTCCTGTTTAAAGCAGGGGAGAGGGGAGATTTGAAGAACTGGAGACCTGTTACTCTTCTCAATACGGATTATAAGAGCCTGATGCAAATCTTGTGCAGTTAAATCACTGGGGTGTTGGACTATATCATATACCCAACTCAATTTAGTGGGATTCCATCTTGTAAAATTCAGGATGCCTTGATACTCCTTAGAGAAATTTGTAATAAAGGGGACAATACAGAAATAACAGGTCACTTAGTCAGCCTCCACCAATCAAAGGCTTTTGATAGAATAGAATACGATTATTTGTGGGAAGCCTTTAAAGCCTATAATTTTCCTGATCTATTGATTTCATGGTTAAATACATGTTATGGGGAAATTAATATTAAACCTAGTATTAATGGATGAGTAGGAGAAAACATTAGGGTGAGACAAGGGGTGTGACAGGGATGCCCTTTAAGCCCTATCTTGTATATGTTAACTTTGGATCCCCTACTATATAATGTTAATAATAATGTAAATATTATGGGACTCTCGGCAGGTAGTGAAGATACCCTGATATGTTCTATTATACAATGGCAAGAAAAAATTCTGTTCTCTCATTGGTCTCTGTGTGCCTCGGGCAGTGGTGATATTAAGCTATAACATCACTGTATTAAGTCCAGGCACACAAGTGACCGGACAGCAGTGAAAAATTCCTCCCTGCCCACGCAAGCCACCGTTAGTCCGTGAACCTGTCACAACTTAGACCAGCTCGCCCCCCCCAACCAAACACACATTCTCTGCCTGCCTCACTCTTTCAGTCAATGAAACAAACAACTGCTGCTTCAAAATCTAAGAGATGAGCAGTGACACGGTTTTAGTTTCAAAATGCCGTTCACTGTTCATGACTGCCTCATGACGTGCTCCTTTCTCTGCTCGCTATCACAACTGTTACGGATCTTCTCCCGGTATATGCCAGTAGTACTGGGAGAACCAGCAGGACAAATGAACAACTGCTGATTGTAAATGGAAGAGACAAGCAGTACAAGCGGTGACATGGCTTTAGTTTCAAAATGCTGTTCACTGTTGGTAACTGCCTCAGCGCGTGCTCCTTTCTTTGCTCGCTTTTAGAAGTGTCACAGAAACCAGCAGATCTAAACTATATGGGCACAATAATTGTGTGAGTATCGTGGAAGGGGGGTGACAGAGACACCTATACAAAAATAAATGCTCAGCGCCTACGAGAAACATACAGGGGGCTGGGGAGCATGCAGCACCAGTACCACCTACTGGGGACTACTTTTCCTTGTTTCACCATATATGCCTCCCACAGGGAAAAAAAGGAATAGAAAAGTAAAAAAAGCACACTTCTTAAAACTATTTTTAATTTTTTCACAACTAGACATTGTGTAATAGCAATAAGGCACGACAGGGTGTGTGTTATTGTGTAATAACGTCACTCCTGGGGTGGTGGAAGCACTCGGCTTTGCCTCGTGCTTCAGTCCACCCCAGGAGTGATGTTATTACACAACAACACACACCCTGTCATGCCTTATTGCTTAATTGCATATGTAGATGATCTAGAGCTTATTTTGGCGGACAGAGCTTCAGCCATAGCAGCTCGACAAGTACTTCAGGAATTGTCAGCTATAACGGGGTCTGAAATTAATCACAATAAAAGTTGTATTATACCTATTGGGTATGATGCCAGTGATTTACTCAAAATTTGAGGGATTCTGGTGGAAACAGGGTATATAATTATTTTGGGAATTTTTGGGGGAGTGTCAAACCCGCAGTACTGTAATTAGGAACTAAAATTACAAGATGCAAAGCAAAAGGTAGAGAAATGGAATAAATGGAGGATGTCAAAAAAAAAAGAGGGTATATGTGATTAAAACCTATTTATTGCCTATGTCCTTATTTCTGACGGATGTTTTCCCTCCACCTAAAAGCTTGTGTAGCCGCTAGGTGGCACTATCCCAAGGGCTGCTACCTCGGCCTGTGTGACTTGGCACAGATTGAGGGGCCTGAGTTCTAGAAAAGGGTGCCTCCACCCGGGTGGTAGGTTTGAGGGTAGTGTAGCTGCACTGGGTACAGCCCTCCAGGACACTGATACCCCCTGTCTAATCCCTCTAGTGGCCTGTACTGGTCAGCAATAATACAATCACAATTATCACAGGAATGCACTGTTGACCCCACACTTGACACACTTACCACCAGGGCTGGATCAGCTGCAATGGCCCTGGAGACCCCCTGTAAAATAAGACTAGCAATGGAGAAAGGCAACAGCAATACAGTATCCCCACCACAAGGTACACCACAGCCAGTTTAAATGCAAAAAGATTTAGATCTGATTTATTTGGGGGACTTGAACAAGGGAGGGGCAGTAATCTGGAGATTCATTTTTAGATTTGAATTAGTCAGGTTATAAGGCATGCACTCAAGAGTCCTTCTAACACAGTTACACGCATTCTGGATACCCAGTTGTTAGTGCAGGCTAGCCTGAAGCGTTGCCCAGGATAGGCTGCCATTGCAACTGTTGTTGGGGCCCTTAGGAAGAAAGAAAACACAACATGCACTCTAACCCTTAATTTGTAATCTGGAGCTGGATGGCTCAGTCCAAAATGATTCATAACAACAATTAAATCAGTTGGCACACTTTGATTTGAGCTTTGTTGCAGGGAGCTACCCTGATGTTTACTCACGCTACCCAGATCAAGATGCAGGATGGACGAAATGGAGACCTCAGGATGAAATGCTGGTTTTCCCAGAGAAGCAGGGCCCACACAATGCACCGTGGTGGTCGTTCCAGTTCATTGATGTTGAGCAGTGAACCAAATCCCGAGGTGGGTGTCTTGGGTATAACTCTGCAGTGTGAGTGGCAATGTAGGCCGAGATGGTGAGGCCCAGACCAGGTGAATGATTTGGATACAGTCCGGTAAATTTGCTAGGCACAGCCTCCAGCTAGTGTGACACAGTCAGCAAGGTGGGGAACCAACTCGTGACCCACACTCCACATTAAGCACACTTATAGTAAAGTCAAGTAAATACCACAGATTCAGATGACAGTCCGGTTGCAATTCACAGTGTCTCTGCGTAAACCGAACGCTCTGCAGTGGTTTCAGTCCTGACGGGCCGATAGCTACTAGGCAAATCTTCAGTCCATTTCAGGCAAAATTCACTTTGTCACAATTTAGATTCCAATCTCAAAAGCTGCAATTTTGGATCAAGTCCAATTTCAAACTCTAAGCCTCTTCACATAAGAAGATGGTAGCAGGCAGGCCAGACACAGTCTTCCTGCCAATTTCCCCTACGCATCAAGCAGGAGCAGCTGCTCAAATACTCAGGATGTTCACTCTCTCAACTCCAAACTCACACTGACTAACACTGCTGCAGGCAGCTTGGGACTTTCCCAGTGGTCCAAAAGGTTTGGTTGGTTGATCCATCTGTCTGTCAAAGCTAGGGCTCCCCCTCCAGGTCCATTTAGGTGCCAAAGGGTGAAAACCACAGTTCCTACAGAAATTCACTCCCACAAGGCCCCTGGGGACAGGCTACATTTTAGAAACCCCAAAGGTCCCGATTGGTCCAAACTGGCAGTCCAGAACCAAGATGGTGGTGATTAGCAAAACAGTCCATGCTGCAAAGGAAGGCAGGTTAGACAAACTACGACAGTAGCATTATTTAAGCAGATAACTAGCAAACAATCACAGATTCCACTAAAGCTCCCTCTGTACAATTTGCAATGGCAGAATGGAGCAACTGTACTGCAGCCTGGGCTGGACTCGAGTCTAGAAACACTCGGCCCCCACCCAGACCAACCATACTCTACAAAATAGGCAGCTCTTAAAGAGACAGGCACGGAGGCTAACAGGGCACTCACATGCAGACACTTTTAAACTGTTAGGACACAGAATACCAGCCTGGCAGTGGGCATTAGACAAACCCAGGAAGACATTTTAGGAACCCCCATTTGTAGGGGGCTTACACCTGGAAACCTCTTTGTTTAGTGTTTTTTTCAATGTCTGTGGGGTAGTAGAGTGAACCCTGTAAAGAGGGGTATTACCTGTCTACCAAAAGAACAGGGAGGTCTTGCAATGATTCATCCTGTTTTTTTCTTGATCAATTTTTTATCATACTATTGTACCCATCCTAAGCTGGATAAATTAAGTATGGGCACCGTCATTTCTAGATAATTTTGGGCCTGCGTTGGATTGTTGGGAACCTGGGGTCCGATTCTAGATGGGCATATGCCAGCGTAAGGCGAGATACAGCAAACTCCATGGCGTATCTAGCTACTTACACCAGGCGTTACGCTAGCCCCTATTACAAGAGGTGAGATGCGCCTTGGCATCTGCAGGCTGTGACAAATGCAGGATGTGCCAACACTTGCATCGCATTCCACCACGCCTGGTGCAACTGCAGGTTATAACAGCAACCTAGCCCTTTTCCATTAGGGCGACTGTTGTAACCTGCAAGCACAATCACAGAAGCCACAGTGGTGTGGCTAAATTAGAACAGCCCCGAACTGCTCTAAGTGGCAACCAATGGTGCCATCCGTTGGTTGCCCGCCTCCTGGCACCATGACAGTGGTGCAGATGTGTCCCCTGTGCCCCCACAGGCATACTCCTGCCCTCCACCCCCCAAATCTAAGGAACCCCCAAGGGTCTGTTTTCTAGCGCCCACTGGACACCTGTGCCTTTGTCCACCCCATGCACCTTGTCGTATCTTGTTGTTCGGCTGGGGGAGCTTGGAGGGCTGCCAGTAGCTGGCTGCGACATGCGGGTTGGTTACGCCATGCCGCATTAGATCTCGCGCAATGGTGTCAGCCGCATATTACAAGTGCCGGGACCCTGCCACTCTTGGAATGTGGCACAAGGTCCCTGGCATAGAGGTGACTAGCGTAACTTGCAACTTTGTGCAAGTTACACTAGCTGTCCTGGAATCTGGCCCCTGGTCACCCAGTAACAAAGCAAACACGTATCTCAGCATTACCTCCTATTTGGTAGACATTGTTAGTAAACTGAAATCCTGGAGGGTGATAAAACAACAATTAACTAGATCTAGGAAAGAGATATACAGCATTATACTGGATACCCATTACGTAGAAAGTCCTTGGTTTTCAGATCATGCACTCCCTGTTCAAAAATCAATTACTCAATTACTGCAAAGCAAAAGGGAACACGTTTACATGTGGGATTTTCTGTGGCTCTATACCTGTGTAAAATTAGAAGTGAAAGGAAACATGAAACATAAAGAAATCAAAGACAGAGAATGTCCTAGGGAAAATACATATGTAGGAGTGATTGAAACCATGCAACACCTTTTTAAGATTGTTCCTTTGTGGCCTCCTATTGGCAATTTTTGTACAAAACATGGCCTTTACATCCTTTTAGACACTTAACTCCAGATATTTTGATGTGGGGTATATTACTGGGTCATTGGACGAAATATGATATCTGTACGATACAGTTGATTTTGGGGTGTATTAAATTTCAGTTATGACAAGCACGTTGTGGGCTTGCACTTAGGAAACAACACAAGATCATTGAGCAAGTGATGTATGCTATAAAAAGTGAAATTACTAGGTTGCAAAATTTGGAACAAAATCTGGTCTCTTTAGGCATAAGTTGTGGTGGAGGAATTCATCTTGGTTGGATACAGGTTAATAGGGACTTAATTGAGGAGGCAATCAATATAGTATTAGTGCTCGTGATCACAGAAGAATACAGTATACAGGGATTCATATGTGCTAGAATCAGCAGGTTTCCTTTTCCTCCCTACACTTTAAATGGGGGGGGGGGTGCTCTCATCTATTAGTTTTTGTTTGTACTCTAGGTTGCTATTATTAAATGTATCTAGTACATCAGGAAAACTAATTTATGAAATTGTTTTTCCTGCTTTTTTACAGGCATGTATGCTGCAATTTTGTTTCATTTTATATTTCCATTTTCTGCCTTTATATTAAAATTGTACGGAATTTTCATATTGGGACTAGTTTCCCAAATTGATCATAGTATGGGGGGTGGGGGTGGGGGGTTAGTGTTCTGGTTTCATGTTGGTTTGTAAATATTGAGTAGATGGCATTTAGCTGATGCATGTAAGCAACATCTTTTGATTTCTCTTTTGGTTTGATTATTATTGCTGTGTATGTTAACACTGTTTTGATGTATTCAATTATTAAATTTGTGTAACCCCCCTATAAATGGGGGTTCCCAAAAAGTCTTCCTGGAGTTTACCTAAATGTTCATTGCCAGGCTGATGTCCTGCGTTTTAGCAGTTTAAATGTGATTGCCCGAGCTTGTATAGTCTCTGTGTACTGTCTCTTTAAGAGCTGCCTAATTGCAGCATGAGTAATCTGAGAGGCAGTTCTGTTGAAAGATGCAACTATTTGCTGAAAATCATTTACAGTGATAATGATAATGTAGTTTGTCTAACCTGCTTTCTTTGTAGCAAGGACTGTTTTGTTTGTCTCCACTAACTTGGTCCTGGACTGCAAATTGGACCAATCAGTTCTGGTGGGACCTAAATTGTAGCTGGACTACTGGAGTTGTCTGAATTCAAAATCTATAGAAACTGTGGTTTGAGTTTTTGCACCTTTTTTGCAACTGAAGGGGGAACTCTTGCTTTGACTGACAGCCAAATCAGCCAACCAAATCTTTTGGATCTTGGGGAAGTCTCAGGCTGCTTGCAGTTTTCAGTTAGAACTAAGCTGGAATCTGAGCAAGAAGGAGTTGAAGTGTTTCTGAGCAGCAATCGTTGAGTGGATTCACCTGGGAGAACTCTGAAAGGGCTAAGTTTTTGGCCTGCATTCCGGTGTGCTGTTCCTGAGAGGAAGAGAAGAGAATTATTTTGGACTAAATCCAAGTTTGTGTGACTAAAGTAAGCTACTGAAGTGGGCAAGGCACAACCTGAAGAAGACTGAATATTTTTGCTGAATGCGATCGGCCTGTCAGGAGTTCCAGCTACCCCTAAGCTCCTGGTGTGTGCAGAGACTTTGCGATTGTGACCGGGGAGCGCTTTGCCTGGTACAGTAGAATTCCCGTACATGTAAATGTGCTATGAGCTGCTAGTGGGTTGTGAGTTAGTTCCCCACTGTGTGAACTGTGTTCTGCTTGCTGGAAGCTGTATCCAGCCCAAAACGGACTGCTTCCGAACTTGTCTCCATGCGGTCTGGGCTTTGCCAGACTTGCCCAGCCAGACTACCCACTGCACAGAGAAGCCAGTGACAAGAGACCTGCCTGAGGATCAGCCCCCTGCTCCACGCTTGAACAGGAATGAAGCTGCTGCAACTTGTGTGGGCCCTGCTTCTCCTGGCATTCCAGATCAACCACCTACAGTCCTGATTTTTGTCCAGCCTGTGTCCAGTCTTGGGTATTGTGAGTAAATACCAGGGTAGCTCCCTACAACAACAGCTTAATCTGAGTGTGTCATCTGATTGTCTTGATGTTTTGTTTCCTTTTCGAACTGAGCCCTCTGGCTCTGGATTACAAATATTGTGTACTGTGCATGTTATGTTTTCCTTCACAGGGCCCCAACCAGCTGCAACCTTGGGCAACTGTCCTGGCTAGCCTATCTCTTCTCCACCTGGGTACCCAGAGGTGTGACTGTGTGGGGGGACTCAAAGCGCATGCATAGCTGCTTGATTGATATAACCTTTAAGCTAATTAACCTGATTTTGCCCCTTCCTTATTCAAGTCACCTGAATAAATCAGATCTAACTTTTTCTGCATGTAATCTGACTGTGGTTCCAGTTTGTGCTCAAAGTACTGTAATGTTGCTTTTTGCTGTGCATAACCTTGTTTTACAAGGGGTCCCCAGGGTCGAGCCAGAGGAATCAGCCTTGGTGGTAAGTGCAAACAGTGTGGGTACTTGTGTGGTGTACCGGGGTATTGTGAAAGTGATTATTGTACAGTGTTCAGGCCACTAGAGGGAAAAGAGGGGGGTTACAGTGTCCCAGAGGGCTGTGCCCAGGCTAACTTGACTACTACCAACCCTGAACTCTGGGTGGAGGCACCCCTTTCAGAACTCAGGCCCCTTAACCTGCTACTAGCCAAGCAGGCAGGGGTAGTAGCCCTTGGGATAGCGCCACCTAGGGGTTACATTTGTGATACAGATTTCCCCTTGCTCCCTTAGAGGGGAGGTGTTGTTTTTTCAGCATTTATTAACAGTCTTCAGGGATTACATTAATGATTTGGTATCAAATGTATGGTGTAATATTTATGCTGATTTTTTTCTTTGTGTGCTGTAACACTGTTATGTATTTTATTTGTTTAAAGTTATAATAAAATTCCCCTACTCTTTTAGTTTGTGTGTGTGTGGGGGGCATTTTAGCCTTTATTGATAAGTTTCTGGACTGAAAAAAAAATTGTATTGAATGTATGATGAAATGCTTATTTACGTTTACCTTTCTTTTGCTTTAGGATTTTGTGTGAAGTGACACAATTATGTCTATATTTGCTTTCAAGTTATAGTAAAAATATCCCCTACTCTTTTGAGAAGTGCTATGGGATCTTTAACATTCACCTGAACAGGCAGGTGGGACTTCGGTTTACTGTCTCGTCCAAAAAACAGCACCTCATGCTGCACTACAGTGTCAATATTGGGATTTAACCCAGTTGCCTGGTCTAAGGATAGAACCCACAGCCTTTTGATCTCTCAGTGGCACATGTGCTACCTGCTGAGCCACTGACAATGACAATCATCCAGTCATCAGTTAGTCAGTAGCAAGAAGAGGACATTTGGCACCTTTGTCTTTTATGGGTGTCTGAAGGACTACAGGAGGGGCAAAGGACTCTGGGAGTTGTAGGAAGAAATCTGTGCTAGCAAGGGCTGGATGGCCAGGTTTTGAGCCCTGTATTTGTAAAGTTTTTGCTGTTGGTTTCAGTAAAGAGGAGTGCATTGCCAGTAATTCAAGTCTCCGTGTGTTGAGGTCAAATTCACACAACTTGAACGCCAGTGCCAAGTTTTCCTTCTGCAAGGGGTTGTGAAGGTCAGTGCTGTCTCTGGTTTCTCGACTTTCCCCCATGATCACTGGACCAAGTCTCCTGTCCACTGCCACCAGCTAGCCACAACCAGCAAGGGACTATGAAGGTTGGGGCTGTCTCTGGTTTCCCATCTCCCCCACCATCACCAAATGCTGGACTGGGATTTTTTCACTGCAGTGGCTGCAAACCCCTGATTTGTCTCCTCCAGCCAATCAGGCTGCTGCACAGGAAGGGGGCATTTCTGTCTCTTACAACTCCGGGGATTCAAATTAAAAAGAAAGCACGGTTATGCCTGCCTGGTGGCGCTAAGGGTTGCGGTGCTGGATGTCACACCTCGTGCCATGCCGGCAACCCGGGTTTGGGAACAGACTCGGGCCACCGGGGGCTGGCAGGGGAGAGAAAGGATCAAGCATCCCATGACTGCTCTCCTTCCTCTTGGGTGGGTGAGGGCACTGCACCACACTGCAGCAGCACCTGGCTGAAGCCGGGTGCACTGTAAGCTGCGGGCAGAACAAGGGGGTGGAGCACAGCGGATGTCAGTACGTATATGCGCTGATGCCATTGCTTGTCTGGCTCCTTGAGGGATCTACCATTGGAGAAAAAATGTTAGAGCAACTGTATCAGCTGATGGCCGTGCCCTGCTCCCCTGGATCCACGAAGACATAGCAACTGGGTGTCTGTGCCACAGGTCCCTTCGGGGGGGGGATGTCCTGACATTGCCCCACCTGGTGAGTGGGCATATAAATCCACATGACAGATCTGGTCCAGGGGTGTGGGTGCTGACAGCTGAGGTCGGTGGGGGGAGAGGACTGTCCTGGCCAAGGAAGAGAAAGTATTCAGTGATTAAAAAAAAAAAAAGAAAGCATGGTTGGTGCTTTCCACAGCAACGCCAACGACAAGCTGCACTCCAGCAAGGTATTGTGAGGGTTGGGGCTGTCTCTGGTTTCTCTTCTCTCCCCCCCCAACCAAAAGCCAGACCTGTGCCTTTCCTCTGCAGAGGCTACAAACCCCTGATTCATCTTCTGCAGCTAATCAGATTGCTACACAGGAAGGAGCATATCTCCAACAACAGCAGGGATTTCAAGTCTAAAAGAAATCATGGTTGGCACTTTCCAACTAGCTATCAATGGAAAGCTACACTCCTGCAAGGGGTCATGAGGTTTGGGTCTGTCTCTGCTTTCCCACCTCACTCACACATATTAGCGGATCAAGTCTCCTGTCCACCAGTCAGCCACATCCAACAAGGGGCTAGTTGTGCTGCTCCATAGATGGCATGTCTCCCTTTACATTGACCTGCACTCAAGGATTAGTGGTCCTCTGCACTGTGGTCCTCTGCGTTAAGGACCATAGCACAAAGGGTAACATAATCTGACATCTATCACAGTGTCAGCCATGGAGGCAGCCGGTGTCCGGTCATGCTGCCCATCCTCAGCAATCCCGTCTGCTGTTTCTACCACAACAGGGTGTGGGTATATGGGGGGATTTACCATGCCCGGTGTGGTTCGGTCACAAGGCTGCAGACCAAGTGACTTGACCACACCAGCAGTGGTAAATCCTCCCATATTCCCACACTCTGGAGTGGTATATTGCTATTATTCAATGATGGAAAATGTTTGTGCATTTTTAGTTTTTTATTTCTATATAGAATTGGTAGATTATAGTATGCATTGTTATGCATAAAAAAATAGTCCCTTATTGCTATTGAGATAAATATTCAAGAGACAACAAACTGTCAGTGGAAAGAAACTTCCCTGGTAACTAAACACTAGCAGGATTCGTAATCGGGTTCAGTTTTGCAGCTGCTACATATCAACAAACTGCTGCAAGATTGAACTGTTTGCACATTGTATTGTGCAAGTCTTACATTTGGGTTTGAGTGTCTTTAAATTGCAGTGACCGCCAGGTGTCCCCCCATTCATTTATCGGGTATGATGAGTGAGCCCAGCTGAGCAAGGCTGCGATTCTGGGATTAACCCGGTCACTCTGTTTCACTGCCTGTTTGTTTGGCGAACTGCTGGAAGCATCAGACTGCCCATGGAGAGTGGCTGGAGGTTGCTGTTTATGTTCTGGGCTGTTTGAAGTTTCGGGGCTGGTGTTGTCTATGTCCGTATTCCAGTCAGAAGTCAGACTGTTTGGTGACTGTGGAGGATTTTCTACTGTTTTTACAGGTATGTTTTGAAGGTCAGAAGGTTAGTTTTGGTCATGAAATATAAATTCAAGGTCTTCAATGACCGTTGTTTAGGTGGGATGGAAGATGGCGTTTTTTTTTCCAGAGATGACTTGCCAGCCGTAGTCATGTTTGCCAGTTTTGGGCTGGTGATGGTTGGAGGGATATGAAGTATAGTTGTTTATGCGGCAGATTGGCGGCTGGCACCTTTTCCAGTGGGTACGCTGCAGGATTTATCACACTGAAAAGGTGTCAGGAAACCAATCAGATTTCAAAGACTGGGCATGTGGATTTGCCCCATTGCATAATTAAGCAATAATGCATGACAGGGTGTGGTATATCATGGGACATCATCACGCCTTGGGTGGTTGGGCATGAGGCCGCAGGCTGAGTGCGTCCAACGACCCGAGAAGTGACGCTATCCCATGATATGCCACACCCTGGAGTGCATTATTGTTATTATGAACAGGATTACAAAATTGGTGTAAATAAAAAAAATCTAATATTTTAAAAAATGATTTGTAAGGAGTAGTGTAGGAGCACTGTTTCAGAAAATAGTTCTAATTGGGTTGTGCTCAACAGGTGGCGCTGTTGTAGGTAGTGTAGGGACCTCTTCTTATGTGTTCGCCCCCCCGCTTGAAAAACAAAGTTTGTTGCTGTGTTGTGTGTGCGCTTTTTTTTTAACCTTTTGTTGTTTTATTTAGAAACTGTCTAGCACCATGTACCTTAATTGTTTTACTCATAAACTGCATATCTACATGCACCATGGCTCCTTGAGCTTTTATCACCATTATGGTGAAATTTCATCGCAGGTTTAATTTGCCCGCAGTGCTACAGCTGTATTTGTGAGGGAAGACAGACAGCTGTTGAGGTGAGGCATCGTGGTCTATGTTTACAAAACTGCCGGTCTGTAGCATGGGAAATATGCTGGCTGTTGGAGATGGAGCTGAAACGTTGAAACGCTCAGCTCGAGCTGCCACTTGCTCCATACTGAATATGGTTATGGCGCAACCTGCTCAGTAGAGTCAGCACGTTTTTTTTTGGGGGTGGGGCCGTGTAACGCAGCTATTGTTAAACGGGCCTTTCTTCAGAATTGGGAGTGTGGATTGCCGTGGCAGTTTTGTGGGGAGCACAATGATTTGGTGCGCAGCGGCAGTTTCGCTTCCAAAAGCAGAGTGGTGTTCTGTGTGCCACTCTGGAGGCAGTTGCATGTATGTAGTAAGGGGTTGCTTTGTTTTCTCGGCTCATATTCAGGTCTGGACGGCTCCTCCTGCAGGTAGGTGTTCTGATGAAGTAAGGGATATGGGGAGCATAGCAGTCAGAGGAGTTCATTTCCGTGTGAGGTTGGTGGCGGAGGTTTCGAGCCGTGATGTAGCCCGATATCATCACGGCTTCAAAACCCCTCGGCCAATCAGCTTCTGTCGATGACGATCGCCAGTTCATAATTAAGCAATACTGCATGACAGGTGTGTATATCATGGATATCGCCACCTTGGGTGGTTGGGCATGAGGCCGCAGGCTGAGTGCGTCCAACCATCTGAGAAGTGACGATATCCCATGATATACCACACCCTGGAGTGACTTATTGCTATTATGAACTGGTTTATCAGTTTTGTTAGGAATAATAATTAAAAAGAAACTTTTAAAATGTTTTAATGCCCTTTTTAAAGTGTTGGAGGAACATCTTTAAAAAAAAAAAAGTTCCTGGAGGGCTTTGGGCAGCAGGTGGCACTGTTGCAAGTGGAGTTCATCTAGCAGTGCAGCTGCAAGCACCAATATGTTGGCAGGGACAGCGGTTGTTGTGGTCTGTGATCTGCTCCCCCCACCTCCCAAACGATGTTGTGATTATTGCAAGCCTGGAATAAAGGAAAACTGTGATGCTTCATTTTTAAGGGAGAAGGTGAGGTTAATAAAGAAGTTTTTTTTGTAATTGGGAGGGCCATTGTGATACCAGGTATGTTTTCTTCTCTTGAGCGGCCATTAATGAGCTGCATGGTGGTGTTATGGTATTTCTTTGTTAGGAACGAGTGATTTTGTGAATGCTGCAGTCGGCAGTCGCCCATTGTGTTGCTGTTGTGGTAGTTCGTTTTTTTTAAATTTTTTTTAAATAGCAGCCGACTAGAAGTCTAACTCGCTACGGACTGTGGGAGATGTAGAACTCTGTGCGGTAAGAGAGGAGGCTGGTGACCGGAGGTTTTCTGAAGCTGTGATGATGTAGCCCGATATCATCACGGCTCCAAAAACCTCTCGGCCAATCAGCTTCTTCCATTTACGATCTCCAGTTCATATTAGTGAATAATGGCCAGTGAGCATCTGTCCACAGGTGCAGTGCTACATGGGTGGGATACTCGCTTATGGCGCATATTATCCACCCATTCATGCATAGCACCCATGGTGATTTGGTGGGGGGAGGATGAGTAATTGGTAGTTGTACTGTAACAACCCTAGTGGTCAGACAGAGGTAGGACTTTACTACAGTGGACCTTTGCGGTGGGGTGGAGATGTTGGTGGTTACTGATGTGGGGGTTAAAGAATGATGTGTCAGGAATGGCTGTAGAGCAATCTAATAGCCATCGCATACAGTATTTCCCACGTCCCCCCATCCAAGATAGGCTGTAATGGAGAAGCAAATGAACAAAGCTGGGCACACACCATAAAGCTGAGAATAATAAAGGGTTTTAGTTTAGTTTAGTAGCAGAGCAGACACACCAGGCTAACACCCCTACATATCGACCCTATCACATGGGTCTTCCTTAGGAGGTAATGGAGAAGCATGCTGATGGTTTACTGTGTTCATTTCTAAGTGGAGGACTGGGACACATTTATTTAAAAATGAGGACCAGACCATCTCCACAGTGGTAGTGCTACTGCTTGTGACGCCAGTGACCCAAGATTGGGAATGAGCACAGACCACTTGGGCCAGTGGGGAAGGAAGACTGAGGGTCCCAGCAGATGCTCTGTCTCTGGGAAGGGAGGGTCAACACTGCTGCTGCTGCTGCTGCTGCTATTATACTGCCACCAGGCGACCACAGGTAGTAGTGCAAAAGGCAACAAGAGTGTCTATGACAGCAGGTTTGACAGAAGTGGTCTTCACTTGAAAGAAAAGTGCAGCTTCAGTCAGGGATGGTTATGAGTTGACACTTTATGGGGCTCGTCCCTCAGGTACCAATGAATCGGTGAGCAGTGTATGACAGCAGTTTAAGAGAGAGGACCACACTCGAGAGAAATCTGCCACTGTAATGAGGGACAGTTTCCTCACTGCAGCGGGACCCTCTCTCTCTCTCCATCATAACCAGGTACACAGACATACCTTCTCTCTGTTGGCAGCAGCTGACAAGACTCTGTCCATGCACATTACAGGGCACAGTAATGTGCATGGCTGGAGTTACAGCTCTTGTCGGCTCCTGTCGCTAAGCACCTTGTTTGTTTGGTGTGCCTTTCCTGGTGAACCATTTCAGTAAATAAATAAATGAGCCACAGTGCAGCTTTCCAAATTGGTGGCTCCTGCCACCTGCCACATACCCCTGAAAAGCTGACATCAGGGTGCCCAATCCCTGTGTTGGCATGTATCCCCTTCACCCCATTAATGAGACACACTGAGAGCCCATCCCAGTGTGCCAAAGTAATTGTTTTTGTTTCCCACACCGGAATGCCCACTCCCAGTGCCAGATGACCCTCCCCCACCCACCCGAAAATTTCAAGTGCAGACATCGTGTGCCCAATCCCCATGTTGGCATGCCCCCTCAACACACACACACACACACTCACACACACACACACATTAATGTGACACACTAGGGCCTGCCCAGTGTGCCTAAATATTTTGGTAACCTATAAAATAAAGAAAACTGTCCCCAAAACTTTTTTCCCCTATCAAAAGAAAACAGTCCCTCATCATCTCCCCATTCCCCCCACCCCCACCCTCCCTCTGTGGACCCACCTCCCAGCACCCCCTTTCCCCATACTTATCTCAGATTAACTCTTCAGCAGCAGTAGCACTCAGACTCAGTTTCCATGCTATTTGACAGTTTTGACACTCTGACTTTATTGCGGCTTGTGGTTGTGGCTTGCCGGTCCCAGTGCTAAAAGCAAAAAAGGCACCCACAAACTGAGAGCTCAGCTGCAGCAGACAGTTTGGTTTTTAAATCTCAGTGTGCATTATGCAGTACAGTGAGACCAAACCCATAAAAATAATTGATCGCACACTTTCACTACTACTCAGTCCTACTCTTAAAGTTTTCTGTCTCATGTCCCAGTCGGTGATGTTGCTGCTGGATTGCCTGGATAGGACTAAGAGACCAAGCTTAGAAAAATGAAAAAAAAAAAATTATATAGCAGCCATTCACTCTCTGCTGTGAGTCTTCCAGTCTGAGTCGACACTGATACATAGGATGTCCCCAGCCCAGATCATGAATGAATTCAATTCAGTGCTAATAGGGAGCATGTGTTGTGTACGCATATAATGAACAAATGTGTTTTTTAACCAATGCTGGATGGATGCTTGAAATACTAGAATGAAACATGACTGATGATCATTGATGAGGAAAGAAAAAAGACATTTCTTTAAATACATAAGATCGAAGTCGGAGTTGGACAGTCTGACTCTGACCTTATACATACAAAAAGAACGTTTTCCTTTCCTCATCTGTGATCATCTTGTTTTTAGTTTAGTATTTCAAACAGCATTCATCCTACATTGGTAAAAAAACACGTTTATTATATCATGCTTACACACAGTGACTCCTTATTAGTGAATTCATCTGCGGACAATCCCAGAGGGACAAGGACATCGTATCAGTGGCAGTGGTGAAGTGAATGGCATATAATGCAACTCTTATATGATTGGCAGCATTAGCATACCGCATCTCCTGATCTCTCCAATGGGTTTTGACCACACTAGTGGGAACTTCAACCATCTGGTCCAGTGAGGGCAATCGTATGATGTGCTGTGCTGCTGAGGCTGAGTCAGTGGCAGCTGATCCAAGCTAGTAACTGCAGCCTGCAGGCAGAGTGACAACGAACTGACAACGACAACCTGCAGGGCCGGGGTGGATGAGCCTCTCAGTCTGCATCTCTCACTGGTGAGCCTGGCTGCATCACCCTGGGTGGGTCACCCAGTCCAAGATGAGAAGTTGAGAACAGATGGTTGGAGACAGATCAGTCCAGACAGGACAACCACATCACAATCAGATTTGATGAGGATGAATCTGAATGAGGAGGAAAATTAAAAATAAATGATGTGATGTTTCCACTTGTTAACAATTATAAACATCACAACATTTAATTTTAATTTTCCTTCTGATTCATTCTCATCAAATCAATGGGTGAGTGAGTGAGTGAATGAGTGACATGAATCAAATATCCATTCATTCCTGCTGCTGTGCTTAGAGCTTCTCCACTAGTTACTATGAGGACTGCATCACTGAACTAGTGACTCTTGCTCTGTAAAGTTTCCAGGCTCCAGCCCGAGCCAACACTGGCTTGCGCTGTTTCAGTCACATCACAGCTATTTGTTCTGATCACTGTGATTCTGTGTCACATACATCATTTCATTTTTATGTTGGCTCGTGCTTGCATGCCAGCCAATGTCTTGCAGTAGTAGCAGATTTGGAGGTGCGGTCACTGTGGGCGAATGCAGGGCATGCATCAGTAGGTGCATTCCTCATTCCCCAATAAGCCAGCATGCAGGCGCTGACACCAGCAATATGTAAAGTGGTCACGACATCTAACAAAAGTGCCATTGCATGAGAGACAAGCTTGTCATGCAGCTGCACAATAACACTCCTCCTGATGTGCCTTTACTGGTGAAGTTCTTCAATAAAGATGGCGGCACTGACTGCCGCCACGCAGAATGCCGACTTCAGGGGTGCCCAATCCCCCTGTTGGCATGCCCTGACCCAGTTCATTTGGCAACAGGGGAGCCCACTCCCCATTGGTAAAATGCCCCCCCACTCCCATTTTAATTGTGTGCCGAGGGGGTGCCCAATCCTCCTCGGCATCATACGTACCTCTCACATTTCTGTGCTGACGGGGGGCCCAGTCTCCATTGGCTTAGGTCCCCCTCCCAACAGATGCAGGTGGTACACTGGGAGCCCACCCCAGTGTACCAAGCACACCTGCAAAAAAAGAAAACCGACCTGCGTTGTCCTTTTTTTTTCCCCCCTGTAAAATGAGAAACCAGTCCCACAAAGTGTTCTGGTGCCCCTCCCCCAATCCGCGCCCATGCTTTGCATGCTGTACCTCCCCACACCTCCCCTCACCCCATACTTGCCTCTGGAACCCGATGCAATGATCTTCGGCGGACCAGGAACACGTCTGCACTCTTCAAAGCGGACCGCGAACTGAAGAAATGCCGGTAAACTGTATAATGTCGTAAATAGGGATTTTTCAACTTTGGTTCATATCTCGGACATTTTGGGGAATTTTATCATCAAATTTTCAACATTGAGTTATTGCAACCCCTCCTCATGAATTCAATCACTGTCATGGCATTATTTGGTCCCGAAAGGTGATTTTGTGGTCATTGCGCGGAATCACCTTTCGGGACCGATTAATGGAATGACAGTGCATCTGTTCATGAGGTGTGCTCTCAAAAAGCCTATGTTGCAAATCTGATGAAAAAAATCCAAAAAATTACTTTTATGAGAGCGCATTGCGTAGTTTCCACGCACACTTGTAACTTTGCAAATTTGTAATATTTTCACTCCAGAGTTTCAACATTGGCATTTTCCCACACCTCCTTATGAACAGTACAGCTGTTATTTTACACATCCTGGGCAAAATGTGTTTCCATGCATGTGGCGCACAATGGTGCAGTCGCTGTGCAAAGTCAGTGTTCTGGACACATTAACAAGTTCATGAGTGGAGGTGCTAAAATGCCTATGCTGAAAATTTGGTAAAACAAATACCCAAAATAATTGCATTACAGGTGTGCATTGTAAAGTTTCTATGCACACTCGTGACGTCACCAATTTTTCTTATTTTCACTCCAGATTTTCACCACTGTCATTTTTGTACACCTTCTTATGAACAGTACAGCTGTCATTTTTCACATCCGGCCCAAAATGTGTTTTCGCACGTGTCACATAATGGTGCAGTTGCTGTGGAAAATCAATGTTCGTGCCAGATTAACAAAATCACAGGCACACTGTCCATGACCGGAGTTTCAAAAATGCCTATGTTGAAAATTTGGTTAAACAAATCCCCCAAATAATTGCATTATGGCCGTGCATTGCACAGCTTCTACGCACGATCATGATGCCACCAGTTTTCCATATTTTTACTCCAGATTTTCAACATTGCCATTTTTTACACCTCCTCATGAACAGTGCAGTTGTCATTTTTCACATCCTGCTAGAACTGTGTTTTCAAACCTGTGCCACCAAAATGCACAGTTGCTGTACAAAATCACCTTTCAGTAGACAAACTCATAGTGCCACTGTTCATGAGGTGGGGTCACAAATGGCTCATGTTGAAAATTTGGAGTGAAAATACCAACAAATGCACTCGGCATTAGGGTTTCCAACTGCAATGTCCCACCCTCTATAGACAGACAGGCGTCAGGGGTGTGAGTTAGCATTGTCGGCTGAAATGCTCACACCATTCCACCCCCCCCCTGCAGCCAGTGACAGGTGTGGAGATGTGCCTTGGACTCTTTGGCCCCAACATTCACCCCATTCTCCTACACTGCGCCCATGTCAGCATATTCCCTTATGGACTGGGGTGAGTGTAAGGTCTGAAGACCCAAAGACACATCATGGCACTTATTGGTCTCTGCTGGGTAGGGTGAGGTGAAATGCCATGAGCGTTATGGCCAACGACCCAAAGGCACACCCCAGTGCCTGTCATTCTCTGCATGGTGGGTCTGGGGTCGATGTCAGTTCATTACTTCACTGCCAATCCTATCGTGCATGTCTCTAACTCCTGCACTACTAATGCCAGTGCCAGCAAGGCAACATTCGGCACTGACAAATGCTTGTTTAAATTGTCAGCAACAGTTAGTCAGTACTGCCACTGGTGGTGCTACTGTGTGCTGGCGCCGCCCCTGTGTCTGCGGCGCTGATGCTTCTGCCTCTGTTGTTGGGATGGGCATGCACTGGGTGGCCCACTGAGGCTGACTTCATTCTGATTGGATTGGGCGGCATGCAAGTGTGGCAGGAAATTGATACTGCGTTATGCTAGTCGGAGTCCAGGCATCCATGAACCAGCAGATTATTAGCTATTCAGCTTGCTTTAATTCTTAAGTTCTTGAATGAGAGGAATTTTTATTGTCAGTTTTTTTTTGTTAATCAACTGCTGCTCAGAGTACACTCACTCATATTGCTCTCCTGTGACTGTGATCTCTGACGACCTCAACTCTGTCTCTGCAGTCATCATAGTCAGAAAAATCAGTGAGTCATCAGATATGATCAATGATGACAGCAGTTTTCTGAAGTCAGGTCGAGTGAAGTTATTTGCTTCTTCAAGTGTAAAAAAAAAAAAAGAAGATAGATTAAAGTATGACAATAAAAAAAAACATGCTTTTGGTTGGGGGGTCGAGGTGAGGTGGGTCCACTGGATAGCCATTGCCCATGGCCCACAAAAACCTGAACTTGCCCTGCTTTGATCCTAGAGGATAACATATGAGTCATTCACTGAGATTAGTCTATTATACCGTTCCTGAAAATAGGCATAATATTTGTCTAGTGTACTTACCCGGTAAACAAAAGCTAAGTCTCTCATAACGTAAACAGACTGACCAGCTCAGTGAAACACTACAGAACACTAACCACACTTAAAAAGTACAAACCGAATTTCCTGCTTCTACAGGAAACACACCTTTCCTCCACCAGACATCAACAATTATTAACATTGGACTTCTCCCAAGTTATTGAATCAGCATACCTCAGGGGAAGATGATGTGGGACTGTCATTCTTATACCCAGAAACTCCCACTTTGAAATTATATAGCAATATTCAGATCCAGAGGGGAGATTGGCTCTGGTTACAGGAAGGCTGCAGACCCAGGAATATACAATAGGCAGCATCTACATCCACCGGGGAGTGATACCTCATCGATATAAAAATGAATAGACGCTATTCTCTCTTTTAAAAAGGTACTTTGATTCTGGGAGGGGACTTAAACTGCCCCACAAATCCTACCCTAGACACCTCGACCTCAAGACTACAGCCACATACTTCTAGCCAATGACACCTCAGGTGACTGTTAAGAGAAACAAGCATTACAGACACATGGAGATGTATTCACCCCTTGGCCCCTAAAATTTACTTTCTATTCCCATGCACATAAAAACTATTCTAGATTAGATTACTTTCTAATGAGCACTGAACATTTAGAACAGGTGCAGATGGCAGATATCTACAACATCTGTTAATCGGATCCCGCCCCAATTTCACTTGACCTGGTGTGTCAAGCTGAATGGAAAAACACAGTCTGAAAATTTAATAACTCACTGTTACAGTATCCAGCCTTTAAGGAGCTGTTAAAGGAAAAAAATCCCAGAAATTCTCCGAGATAATATCTCTTCTCAGACATCCCCCAGTGTTTATGTGGTGCTTTAAAAATGGTGCTCCAGTGGCAAATAACAGCCTTTGCTACCCCAAAAATGCAACAGGCTGAGGCCACACTCAAGGAGCTGCAAAAACGACTGCAGTTCTTACAGGATGCCCATATGCAGGGCGATAACTCTTTATCTGATCAGATTGCAGTTACACAACGAGCTAGTCAAACATTTCTAACTGCTAAAATGGAGCAAGCACTGCTCAAGCTGAAACAGAGATACTTCAAGGGGCACCCATGCCTCTGAAATATTAGCATACCATCTCAGGAGGCAAATCTAGAGAGTTACAATATCCAGAATTAAGGGTCCCCACACAGGTCAGCTTCGCTACTCCACTTCCCAAATCCTGGAAACCTTCTGCCATTATTATGCCACCCTGTATAAAGTGGACTTCCCCCTGCCTGAGAGGATATAGAGATGTTTCTGTCATGCCTGTCCCTCCCTTGTTTGGACTTCTTCTGGGCCCAACATATGGCTCATCCCATAACATCATTAGAAATACAGATGGCCATCAAGCACCTTAAGAATGGTAAGCACCCTGGTCCAGATGGATATGGGGATGAATTTTATAAAGTGACATAGGACCTTCTTAAAGAACCCCTGACAAGAGCACTCCAAGAGGTCCACTCAACAGTGGAATACCCCACCTCGTGGGTGTATGCTGCCATCTTTGCAATCCTAAGGCCCAATAAACCAGCCCACCTTTGTGATTCCTACTGCCCAATATCTGTCCTCAATCAAGATTATAAAATCTATGCAAGTATTTTAGCACACCATTTAGATAATATAATACCCCTCCTAATATACCCCAACCAAGCAGGCTTTATAAAAACTCACCAAACCTTATAAAACATAAAAAGAACACTCTTTTTAATTAAGCATGCATCCCAGACACGTACCTCATTACTAATCCTTAGTTATGACGCCCAGAAGGCTTTTGACAGAGTGTAATGGCTGTTCTTACAACAGGCTTTGGTGGGGTTTGGCTTCCCAGAGGGTTTTATTAAAAACATTTTGAGTATGTATGTGGCCTTGAAGGCACTGGTTAAGGCTAATGGTTCCTGCTCCTTATGTTTCCCTCTTACTCGAGACACTAGGCATGGGTGTCCTTTATCCCCTTACCTTTTCGCTCTCTATGCAGAACCAGTGTCCCAATACTTTAGATAGAACACAGAGGTTCAGGGATACCAGATCTCGGACCATGAACATAAGGTTGCCCTCTGCGCAGATGACCTTCTGGTCTATGTAACTGACCCAGAGCCCTCTCTTAAAGCCTTAGAGCAGAGGATGGCAGAGGTGAAGCGTCTCATGGGACATAAACTAAGTACGAGCAAAACCGAAACACTATATGTCAAAGGGATCCCCACTGGAGCTGACACAGCAGCACCAATATAAATGGCACTGCAAGTTGATTGGATACTTGGGGGTCCAGATACCCGTGGATCTAAAACAGATCTTTCCTCTTAATTACAACAGGCTTTTTGCTCAAATCCAGGAAGACCTCCAAACCTGGACTTATTTACCGTTGACACTCCTTAGCAGAGTCCAATCGGTGCAGATGAATATCCTCCCACGCCTCCTATACCTCATGCAGACAGTACCACTGGCTCTCCCATATAGAGGAAAGGAAATGGAATAGAGCAATCTCTGATTACCTGTGGCAGGAAGGGAGATCAAGAATTTTTCTGAGCAGGTTGCAGGCAGCTAAAGAGAGAGAGGTGGTCTGGCTATCCCATGCTGGTCTGGTTATGCCATAGCTTTTCAGCTCTCACAAATGACAGCCTGGCAGGCACCTCCAGAACAGGTGCTGCAGTGAACTGAAATTGAGAGGGGAAGCTTGTCTGTTCCCCTAGATCGCTCAGCAGTTTTCCAGTCCCCCCCCCTAAAATCTGAAAAACTGATATTTATCAGAAGCTACTTGCATAATTGGCTAAATTTCCTGAAGATGGACAGGAACAGATGGGGGACACAATGGATGAGATTACCTGCCTGGGATATTTCCTTTCTACCCACAAAAATAGAAAATGGATTCTGGGGATGGGCAAGAGGGATCTACTCCACACCCTTCAGTGTTGTGATCAGGGAGAATTTAAGACTCCAGCAAATGCAGATTGAATTCTCTCTAAGAGGGACTTCTACCGCTACCTACAGCTTAAACATTTCCTAGGGACAACGATAGGTTTAAACACTGCTCTGGAGATACCGCCCCTATTTTTACTATTGTCCCAAATACAGAATGAACTAGCCCCCAAACACTTAGTATCCTGCTTCTACAAAGTGGAACTTTCCTAGGTCAGATCATCGTGGATGGCGGTGCAGGAGACCTGGGAGGTGGATTTGGTAATTGAAGTTACACAGACAGAATGACTGTGGATCTGGAGATGCCAATACAGCATCACCAACTCCTATTCATAGAGAGAATATGGTTGAAAAGTGGCCACCAGATATTTTCGTACACTGCAGATAACAGCCAAATTCACGCCACCCAGAGACTCCTCCTGGTGGAGGTTACCACACATACCCATATCTTTTGGCACTATACCTCCATCTCTAACTTTTGGAAAGAGATCTCAAGGGTGCTGGAGGAGATATTCCCAGAATTAAACAGTCTTACCACTGAGGTTGCCATTCTCCTACATTTCCCCTGATATTTTAAACATAAGTATCAAATATACTTACTTCTATACTTTTGATGGTGGTGAAAAAGATCATAACCAGCTACTGGTTGAAACTGGACCCTCCTTCCTTAACACACTGAGAGGACCTGGTTCAGGAAATATAAATGATGGAAATGATGACTACTGAAGTACGGGGAACAGAAGATAAAATAAGAAATTGCTGGACTAAATGTCTTTTATGTCTGTCCACCAAATGCCCAGACATACTACCTTAGATTATGCCGGTATGAGAGTTGAGAGTGAGGTCTGATGGACTCAGGCTGTATGGTGGATCCATGGTAAATGAGACAACAGACATATCCAGAATGGTTACCTGATACCTCATTACCTAGAGCATGGATGTTCAGGTCCCTGGGATCTGCGGGACCTGAGCAGAAGAAGCATCCCCATCATTTGTGCGTCCCTCCCTCCTGAGTGCTCGTTGTTCGACTCTCTCCGGCCCTCATTGGAGGATGGGATGGCCAGCCAGGTTGATTACTTAAATCACAGTCATAGTAACTTACCTAGTTACCTGACGATATATGTTTTGTCTGCCCCCCCCTTACATATATTAGGTTGGACAAGTACACATTCAACAAGATAATGCTACACTTGAAGCATCAAACCTCAATATAGCATTGTATCTCCACTGATGGTCAAAGTGTTAGCAATATATATCTGTAATGCTCTGTAACTTGATGTACAATTGCTTCTAAGCAAAACTGAATAAAAACTTAAGTTTAAAAAACAGATGGTCAGCCGGGGGGAGAAGGATCAAGCACCCAATGGCTTGCTCTCCTTCTCCTGGGGTGGGATGGGAAGCATTCCCCTCCGTGATACCGGTGAACTTGGGGGATGTTGGTGCAGTCAGGGAATGCAGCAACGCAAGGGTTGATGCTGGCAGGGGACTGGGGTGGACGCAAGTCTCAGCATGCGCCTGGCCCCTTGCTCCCCACTGCACGCCAATGTCAGGGAACTGAACACGGAAAACAACCCTCACCTCTCCTAGGTGATGACTTCGCGAGCAGCTTGCGCGCCACCCACCGACACATCAGGACAGACTCTGCTGTGCAAACCCTCTCCCTGAAACACATGGAGAGAAGGTAAGGGGGACCTCTCCTCATCCCACCTGGGGGGGTAATCCGGGCCATCAAGGACTTCAGGGGAGTTGAGCTGGGCACTCTAGTGGCAGACCTTGAGTCGGGGAAGGTAGACATGTATGGTGCATTGCAGGGGTCCGAGAGTTGAGGGTAAATAGAGGCGAGATAAAAAGAAAGTATAAAAAACAAACAAAAAAAAAACAGATGGTTCAAGAGATCAGGGTGAGCCATCTGACAGGTCAGGATTTATCTAAATCCCCCACCCCCAGGTTTTGGTTTGGGGATCAGGAGTGCAAAGTGGTCCCTACTTTTTTTGCATTTACATGGCTTGGAGAGTTATGTTAGATGAGGGGCACAGTGGTGGAAGATGTTTGAGGAAATAGGTGTAGCTGCATGAATCTGAAGTTCCGCATTGGCATAAACAGACCCTCCCTGCTATGCCAACCAGAAGAACACATCAAGTTATAATGAGTGGTGAGGAGGGACACAGAGTCTATAAGCAGCTCCAAAGTGGGAGGAAAGCATCCAGAAATCATGTGCTGTGGGGTGGAATTTTAGCCCTGAAGTTTTGCCCATTGAATGGCAGATATTGTACATAAATAACACTAATGCCCTTCTCCAGCTGTGCCATTGGTATTGCCAGCAGACAGGGCTGCCATTGCCCTCCTCTCCCAAACCCAGTACTCGTTATCCTTTGATCCGATTGATGGGAGTCAGAATCAGGAGCCGGTTCTGGGTCTCTCACATTGTAATGTGGCATGCTATCAGTCATCATCATCTGGGCCCAAAAATGAGACCTAACTGGCAACAGAATCCAAAATGCTAACTGGTGCTTTACCAACTGAGCTGTCTGACCCAACCTGGGCTAAACTCAAAGATTTAGGATGTCGTCACATTGTTTCAGATGCATGTTTCTTAAGTTTTTCAATTGCTTTTCAAATGCACACAACAAAGAATGGTGAGGACACTCACAGGCTTATCTGAACTTCAGGTAAACATATTTTTTTTAATCACATATTGTATGTCTTTTCTTCAATCTACTTCTCTTTGTGTTCCATCCATCCATACATCCTGCTCTCATATCTGGCTGTTCTCATGCACAACCAAATCATTGCACTCTCACAAGCAGGCCACCATGCATTGCTCTCTCACAAGCATCCTCCCACATGTGGGTGGGAGGTTCATCCACTACGGTGTGACAGAAAACCTGCTGACTGTCATTAGGGTGACAGCACAATGCTGATCGCACTCATCGCAGCCAACAATTGTACTAATCAACTCCTGTTCATGAATCCACCTGGGAAAATGCTGGTTGTTTGCGAGGATAGTGAACCCATATCCACCACCACAGGAGGCTTTGCCCTCCCCACCCCCCAAAATGCATTATAATCAACCCCACGGTGGACCTTTCTTGGGGAGGAGTACAACACTTGTGCGATGCTGTCCCTGCAGGACACTTCAACAATCAGTTTGCCACTGTGACAGGTGAACTGGTTTTGGCACCCTGATCACATTACTCTCATTCCATTGCCCCACTGACAGGATACCAGGTGGGATATGCCTGCCACATGTAGCTCTCAGCCACAAAAGTGTGTCTTATGTTGCACAATCTGTCATCTCTCACAATCACCTACCTTGTCTTGTACACTCCAGTACAAACCTGCCTTGTGTTCACACACACACACACGCACACACACACGCACATGCATGCATGCACACACACACATCCTGTGTTGCATGCTCTACCACACACACACACACACACACACACAGCCCGTGTTGCATGATGCTGTACCACACACCAACCGTGAGTTGTGCTTAATCCCACACACTCATCTCCTCTCACTCTTGCAAACATCATCCTCAAGTTGAGCGGTCTCCTACTTACCAACTTATAGTGTGCTTTTTCTTACACACACCTGTTTCATGATTTCCTCTCTCACACTCTTTACCCATGCTGTGCTCTTTTCCACACTTTTTTTTAAAGGTTACACATGCAGTTCTTCGGGTGAGCAACCAGCCACGCCTACTTCCTGAACTATATAAGCAGTTACTTCCAGCCTCCATCTGAAGCACATTTCTTTTTGCCCCACCATTCTCTCCTGCTCCTCCAGCTTTTCCCCTCTCTTCTCCAATCAATCAGTCAATCAATTAAAATGTTATTTGCCAGTGCAATTCTGTTAGACCAAAGCACTTTATATCCTAAAACAAGTTAAAATTAATACATACATCAATTAAGGTTACCATCTGTCTCTTTTTTCACAGGATAGTCCTGATTTGGGCAGGTATGTCCTGCAGTAAAATATGGAAAATACTACTTGTCCTGACATTATAGTAGAAAAAATATTTTCTTATTTTCCTCTAAATGTTGCAAAAATCTATAATAGCTTAACTAAAATAGCTTAAAATAGTAAGAAACAACTAAAAAACTACAGTACTTAGTTTTAATTCTGATTATTTAGAGAAAACAAGTCTGTTGCATAGGTCAAGATTGCATATCAGAGAAACCCTGAAGCCACCTATAGGCTGGGAAGGGAGTTGCTGGCAGTCACAAGGGAAGAAAGAGACTTGGACGTCATCATCACCAATGACCTGAAATCATCCAAGCAGACCACTAAAGCAGTAGGTAAGGCTAGAGGGATGTTGGGGTGTATTAGTAGGGGTATCACAAGTCAGAAGAGGGAGGTAATATTCCCTCTTTACAAGACACTGGTTAGGCCCCAACTGGAGTAGTGCATGCAGTACTGGAGGCCACACCTTCACAAGGACATTAACCAAATTGAGGCAGTCCAGAGAAGGGCAACCAAAATGGTGCAGGGACTGCATCAGAAAACATATGAGGACAGATTAACTGAGCTCAATATGTATACCCTAGAGCAAAGGAGGGAGAGAGGCAATATGATTGAAACATTCAGACACCTTAAGGGCATTAACAAGGTGAAAGAGTCTAACATGTTTCAATATAAGAAAAATAGTAGGATAAGAGGACACAGCATGAGATTAGAGGGAGGCCGATTAAGGGGTAATGTGAGTAAATTATTTTTCACAGAAAGGGTGGTGGATGCGTGGAATGGCCTACCTCAGGAAGTGGTGGATATGAATACAGTGCAGGGCTTCAAACAGGCATGGGATAGGCATAAGGGAGCAATACAGATGAGTATGAATAGATAGGCCATTGACAGAGCAAAGGCCAATGGCACATTCATAAGGTAGAAAAAGAAACGGGCAGACTGGATGGACCTTGTGGTCCTTATCTGCCATCAACTTCTATATTTCTATATTGTCCTGTGAAAAATCATGTTTCAGTAAGAAATGTCCCACTTTGGGCTTCCTAAAAGGTGGTAGCCCTAACATCAATAGGTAAAGACACAGTAAAACATCTTAATAAATATCAACCAGATGGTGCTATAGCTAGGCTTAACTGTCATCAGGAAATGCCTGGCTGAACAAATATATATATATTTTTTCAATCTTTATTTATCCAGGCGAAACACCGTTGACACAGCTCATTTACAAGGTGGACCTGGGTCATGTGCAGTCGTCTTACAGACAAGTAATGTAGTAGAAAACATAGTAAAAATAAAAGGGTACAATCTTACAAATATGTTGCAGTCTGTCAACATTTACATGTTACACAAGAGAATAAAACAATCATTTGGTACAGTTGTCACTTTGAAGCCACGGTTTTTCCAACAATAATCTAGAATAAAAGATGTAAGTGGTACACTAAGGTCTTGCTAATGTGGTACAGTCTGTGCAGCATTTACTTGGTTCGCAAGGTGACAGATACATCCTGTGGTACCCTTGCCACCTTGGAGTCATGGTTATCCCACTGTTAGAGGAAAAGAAAAAGAATAAGAGTGAGGGTGAAACTGGGATAATAAGGGGGATAGGCTCCACAGTAATCAGATTAGCATGGACAGTTGCAGTGTTCTTTAAAGACTCTGGCAAAGATGCTTTTAAACGAGGGTATTTTCACTGGCAGAACAATTTTTAGTGTTTTTTGCATTTTATTTCATGTGGTGGGCAGGTAGCAACTTATGGCTGCTTTACCAAAACATGATTTTACCTTAGTAATTGCGAGGGAGGTATATGTGAGGCTTCTGAGAAGGCAGCTTCCAAGATGGTGGAGCTGCAGGCAGTCAGTGATGTAATTAAGGAGCTTATTTGATAGTGCTCTGAGTGTCCCTAGGATGGCATTTTTGTGCTGTCTATAACTAAGTGAGTTCCAACCAAGCATGGAGTAAAGGGTACAATGATGTGTAGAATATGATGCATTAGTAATTAATCTAATTGCCTGATGGTAGAGGGTGTCAAGTTTCCCTAGGGCTGAACTTGTCCCTGTCCATACAGGATGTCAGCATAGTCTAGTAGTGGTAAGAATGTAGTTTGTACTAGGTGGATTTTTGCTTCCCTGGTTAGGAAATGCTTTATCCGAAAGAAGATGCCAAGTCTTTGTCTTAGCCTCTTGGCTAAGTTTCAATATGGACCGAGAAGGATAGCCTGTCATCAGCCCAGAACCCCAAATATATGAAGTTTGACACAAATTCAAGGGACTCACCTAGAAGCAACTGGATAGTAGGGATTGTGAGGGGAACTTTAGTTTTATTTGTACCTAGATTAGGGGCAAAAAGCATGGCCTTGGTTTTTATAGCATTTAGCACAAGTTTTAATTGCAGCAGATTTTCCTGCAGACGGTTGAAATCTAGCTGGAGGTCATTACAGGCTAGCTCCAATGAAGACCTGTTTATGTACAGCATGGTATCATCTGCAAATAGATGGATTTTAGCATCTGATATTCCATCATTTAGGTTATAGATATAGACATCAAACAGCAGTGGACCAAGAATAGACCCTTGAGGCACTCCTCTTTGTACAGTTTTTAGTGTAGAGAGACTGTCATCTGCTTTCACTTGTTGGTGATGACCGGTGAGATAGCTGGTGAACCATTTGATTAACAGTGGGTCTGCTCCGACAGTGCGCTGGGTGATGATAAGGAGATCATGATCCACCGTGTTGAAAGCTCTGCTCAGGTCAAGGAATAATGAGCATACGTACTTTTTATCTAAGGCCAGCTGCCAGTCATTAGTGACTTTAGCGAGTGTGGAGACTGCTGCAGTTAGGCCTAAAGCCAGATTGGACCAAATTGAGTAGGTTATACTTTTCTAGGTGAAGCCTAAGCTGTGTATTCACTACTTTTTCCAACACTTTTGACAAGAGAGGGAGTAAGGAGATTAGGCGATAGTTATTTAAGCCACTGGAGCTACCAGACTTGAAGAGAGGGATAACTTGCACAGTTTCCATAATGCTGGAATTGATCCTTGCATAAGAGACAGATTAAAAAGATGAGCTATTGGAACAGCTAGAACACAATATCCTATCTTTAGGTAGTACTGCTGTATTTGTTCTGCACCAGGGCTTTTACTGGTGTCTAGCATCAAGAGGGGGTCCTCAACTTGTTTTACAGTGACTGGTTGGAAACAGAAGGTTGCATGATTACTTGTTGTGCTATGCTTATACCAATCAGGATTTTGTTCACATAGCTGAGATTGTAGAGTGTAGGCTAGTGAGGTGTCCGAAGCTATTCCTGCCATTGCAAAGTGGTTATTTAGAAGTTCAAGAACTGAATGCTTATCAGTAGTAGTTACATCACCCTGAATGATTTTATGTGGGAGAGAGAGTGAGCAGGGGAGTACCCTTCGATGTCTTTTGGAGTTTTCCAAAAAATTGTTGGCGTCATTGGAGGCACTGTCAGTTTCTGATTGGAAGTACTTAGCTTTTTCAGCTCTAGTGAGTTTAGTGCATCTATTCCTGGCTACCCTGAATGCTGTCCAGTCATTTGGGAGTTTAGTTTTTCTTGTTTTCCTCCATAGACGGTCCCTGCACAGTAAGGCTTCTTTCAAGCCATCAGTGAACTATGGGCACGTTTCTGGTTCGGTCTTAAAGCTGTCAGTGGTCAGGCACTCTCTCAACTAATGAGGTAAAGTGTTTCACAGGGTCAGGGCTGCAAATGCAAAAGTGCACATTCCCGGAGTCTTTAACTGGATCCCAGGAACCTCTATCAATCCCTTGATGGCAGAATGGAGTGGGCAGAGAGGGCGGTAGGAGTGCAGAAGATCTGGCAAGTAGCTAGGTCCCTGTCCCTGTACAGCTTTGTAAATCAGTAATCTGACCTTGAAGGTGATTTGCCAATGTACATACAGCAAGTACAGACTGCAGAGTACAAGAGTGATATGGTAAGATCTTGATAAACCAGTCAACAACCTGGCTGCCGCTATCTGCATTAACTGCAATCAGCAGATATCAACCCACAGTAGCCCTAGGTGGAGGGTGTTACAGTAATCAAGGCATGAGGTTATAAAGGCATGAACCAGAGTTGACATATTGCCAGATGAAACCAGGTGCTTAATCTTAGCAATGTTCCTCAGATGGTAAAATGAGGTCTTTACGACTGTTGACTCCCTGGGGGTTCCTTCCTAAGTTACCTTTAGCCAAGGACCCTTTCCATGTCACCTCTGTGGGTGGAACCTTCTTTACCAGATCACTTGCCTTCAGTACCCCTACAGGGTGGTAATTCCTAATGGAATGGAGAGTACAAATGGCCACAAACATTGGGCATTATGCCCCAATGGGTGGGAATAACACACCAAAGGTGCATAGCCCACCCATGAAGCTCTGCACCCATCAGTGGCCATATGCATAGACACTGGCCACCAGGCAGCTCCTATCTGCTGCCCTACCCCTGGTGCACAGTTGCATGGAGGACAGTTCCACAGACTGGGCATGTATCCAATGGGATGCCTGGACCCAGTTCACTACTAGATCCCTTTTGCCCATGGGGTGCTGAAGAAGGCAGGAGGTGCACTGTGAAGCACCAGCACTGGGGCAGGTGGGTGTCTGGTCAACTACCCTTGGCCCTCCTTGTAGTCCCATAGGCTGAGCCAGCATGTGCAGGGTCCATAGTGCTCTTCCATCTTCCATCTTCCCCACAGCCATCGGCAGCATCCTGGGGGGCACACATCCCCTATAGCTGGATGTTACTAAGTGTAGGGTGTACCACCCATGTCCAGCACTCCACGCTTTGTGAATAGCATATCATTCTGGCATGCCCCAGACATGCTCTCCATCTGACCCTGGCGTGTTGCTGTCTGTGTGGCTAGAGGATCAGGCTCATAACTGTTGAGCATCCGTCTGTGAATGCTGTACATGCGTTGGCATGGTGCATAGGGCCCTATATTATATAGTTGTACAAGCATAACATTATTCAGGTTGTGTAAGCCATTGAACTCATACTGCTATTACTCATACCTGCCCTGTACTCTGCTGCCTCATGCATACTCACTCTGCTGTGCTCTCACAAACACTTGCTTCATGTTTATACACCAGAGATTCTTCAGCTCTGAGCTGTAACCACTAGGCCATGGCCGGGTAAACCTACTAGGCCTTAGGGAGTCCCTTTTTCAGGAGTGACCCGGGATTAATGACATGAATTATAAAACAGGAACACAGCATAGAGAAGATACAGACAATAAGTAGTACAATTTATAACAGATTGCATGGCAGAGGTAACCAAATCGTTAATACTAAACACACATTTTGTCTGCAGTATGAATTCACATCAGATTATACACGAGTATAATAAAATTAGACAATTAAGCAGACAAGGACAAACTAAAGTGCAAACAATATGAAGCAACCAGGATATTTGGGATTTGGGATATAGGAATGGAGGATTAATCAGCTATAACAGTTGCATTGGTTTAATTCTAATATATGGGCTTTCAGGCCCTTCTTAACCCCCCCCCACCCCCAAGAAGAGAGTATCTGCAGTGTATCTGGAAGGGTATTCCAGTATTCCAGAGAGTAGGGGTAGATTTTACAAAGGATCTATTCCTGGTAGAAGTTTTAGCTTTAGGGACTAGAAGAAGTTTTCTACTAGAAGATCTGAGTAGTCATCTGTCATGTTTATTCATTAGCAAACCATGTAGGTGGGGGGGGGGAATTTAGGCCTATCAGCTTAAAGGCCAGACATGGTGATGAGTATTCAAGTCTGCCAGTGAGAGAGGGCCATTGGAAGGAATCTAAAACTTTACAGTGATATTCCCTGAATGAGGCACCAGAAGCAGAGCAAGCTATTGTGTGGTATAATGATTTGAATTTATTTTTTTCCGAGCATCTAACCGAGAGTAGAACAGGAGAGCAGTAGAGTACGGTTAGTAACAGGGTAGAAGTGACTATACTTAGGTGGGAATCTTTTGAGATGTAGGGGCTTAGATGGTACAATAAACCAGCTTTTTGGGGAAGAGTTTTTGTGAGGTATGTTACCTAGATACCAGTTCTAGAGTACATAACAAGATGCTTGTATGTCTTCAGTGTCAGCCAAGAAATAGTTGTACACAAGCAGGAGTAATAATAATAGTTTATTACAGTACTGACGCCACGCATGTGACAGAGAAAATCACAAAGGAGATAGGCATCTCATCACTCTCCTGAAGAATGAACGTAATCTCCAGAATTTCCAAGATCTCCATGAAGAACTGGGTTACACAAGGTTATATACTGCAGATAATATCAGCCAGTAGATATAAAGAACATGCTATATTGATTATATATTATAAACAATGTGGTACAATACATTCTCCATTGGATAATGACTTAGGAGACAGAATTACTAATGAGTATCATATGAGACAAAGAATATGCTCCTGTCAGCATGACGTTTGGACAAAGGAAAAGCTGACAGGTACAAACTACATCTGGCATTACTTGCCTACATACAAGACATAACAAATCCTTTCTGTCTGTCTGCTTGCCTAGACAAAGGGCAGTGCTGACAGGTCACTATTACATATGATTATATGAGAATATATATATAGTGTATAAAGTAATCACTGATGATCCCTAAGAGTCATCATATCAGTAATTAGGTAGATTATATATGTAGAATATATGTAAAATACAAACATAATGCACTGTATTGAGGTATACTAATCATGCTTGATATAATCCTATAAAGGATGTAAACATTAGCATATATTAGCAGCAAAGCACATTTCTGGCACTCATGCTTATATGATGGGCATCTAAATCTACATGTTAGTGCAAAATAGCAGAATCACAGTATAATAGACCAGGAATACTGTATAAGGTGTATGCAGGATGATAGGGGCATACTCTTGATAGGGGGGGTCAATCCCAGTCCTTTCACTGAAGAAAGGGTTCTGCAAGAACTCCTAAAACTGAAGGTGGACAAAGCAATGGGTCCTGATGGAATTCACCCCAGAATTCTAAAAGAATTAAGGGAGGAACTAGTGAAACCACTGGCTACTCTTTTTAATAAATCATGGGAGGATGGTGTGGTACCCGAGGACTGGAGAAAGGCAGGTGTGATTCCCCTTCACAAAAGTGGGTCCAAGACAGAGGCAGGAAACTACAGACCTGTCAGTCTGACCTCTGTGGTAGGGAAAGTGATGGAGTCACTTCTGAAGGAAAGAATAGTTGAGTACCTAGAGGCCAGTGGAGCACAGGACCCAAGGCAGCATGGGTTCACAGCGGGAAGGTCATGTCAGACGAATCTAATAGATTTCTTTGACTGGGTGACCAAAGTAGTAGATCAGGGAGGGCTGTGACATGGCCTACCTAGACTTCAGCAAGGCATTTGACACAGTCTCACACAAAAGATTAATAGTCAAATTAACCAGCCTGGGAGTGGGACCCAGGGTGGTAGCCTGGGTAAAACATTGACTGGACAACAGGACACAGAAGGTAATTGTAAATGGAGTCCATTCTGAAGAAAGGGGGGTTACTAGTGGGGTACCGCAGGGTTCAGTATTGGGTCCAGTCCTTTTTAATATCTTCATCAGTGACATTGCAGAGGGACTGGAAGGAAAAGTATGCCTTTTTGCAGATGACACAAAAATCTGCAACAGGGTTGATACACAAGGAGGCGTGGAAAGGATGAAACACAGAAACACAGAATTTGACGGCAGATAAGGACCGCTTGGCCCACCCAGTCTGCCCATTTCCCTACCTACTGGATAAGCTGCAGATCCTAGTTAACCAGCAGCCTACTTCTTCCTACCCCCACCCCCCAGAACTGCCTTATGACTATCCCATGCATGCTTGAATTCCATCACTGATTTTGACTCCACAACCTCCTCCGGAAGGCCGTTCCATGCATCCACAACCCTCTCTGTGAAAAAATACTTCCTTAAATTACCTCTGAGCCACCCCCCCATCTTCAAATTGTGCCGTCTTGTTCTTGCACACCTACCCTCTTGAACTTTGTTGATTCCCTTGAGGTACGTATAGCCTCTCCCTCCTTTCCTCAAGGCTATACATATTAAGCTCCTTAAGTCTCTCTTCATATGTCTTCCGGTGCAGACCCTGCACCATTTTAGTTGCCCTCCTCTGGACAGCTTCCATCCTGTCTGTCTTTGCGGAGATTGGGTCTGCAGAACTGCACACAGTACTCCAGATGGGGTCTCACCAGCTGTCTGTACAGAGGGATAATAACTTCCTGTTTTCTACTGGTGATGCCCTCCCTATGCATCCCAGTATCCCCCAGCCCTCCTTGCTGCCCTCTCACATTGCTTGCCCATCTTTAGGTCATCTGATATGACTACCCCCAGGTCCCTCTCCATTTTTGTTGTTGTTAGTATCTCACCCCCCATTGTGTACTTCCCCTGGGTTTTTGTTTCCCAGGTGCATTACCTTGCACTTCTTAGCATTGAATCTAAGCTGCCATACATTTGACCATTCCTCTAACCTTGCCAAGTCCCTTCTCATCCTTTCCACCCCACCCTCTGCATCAACTCTGTTGCAGATCTTAGTGTCATCTGCAAAGAGACATACTTTTCCTTCCAGTCCTTCTGCAATGTCGCTTATAAAGACATTGAAGAGGACCAGTCCTAATACTGATCCCTGCAGTACCCCACTAGTAACCCTCCTTTCTTCTGAGTGGACTCCATTTACTATTACTCTCTGTGTCCTATTCTCCAGCCAATTCTTTACCCAGGCTGTCATCTTGGGACCCACTCCCAGGCTGGCTAACTTGTATATTAATCTTTGTGTGGGACTGTGTCAAATGCCTTGCTAAAGTCTAGGTAGGCCATGTCCACAGCCCTCCCTGATCTACTACTTTGGTCACCCAGTCAAAGAAATCTATCAGATTCATCTGGCATGACCTTCCTGCTGTGAATCCATGCTGCCTAGGGTCCTGTGCCCTCTGGCCTAGATACTCGACAATTCTTTCCTTTAGAAGTGATTCCATCATTTTCCTATCACTGAGGTTAAACTAACAGGTCTATAGTTTCCTGCTTCTGCCTTGCTCCCACTTTTGTGAAGGGGAATCACATCTGCCCTCCTCCAGTCCTCGGGTACCACCCCATTCTCCCATGATTTGTTAAAAAGGGTAGTCAGTGGTGTCACTAGTTCTACCCTTAGTTCTTTTAGAATTCTGGGATGAATCCCATCAGGCCCCATTGCTTTGTCCACCTTCAGTTTTAAGAGTTCTTACAGAACCCTTTCTTCTGTAAATGGGCAGGTATCAACTTCTGTATCCAGCGTGTTACTACTGTTTGTTTTATGTACCTCCCTCTTCCTTTGTAAATACTGAGCAAAATATTTGTTTAATATCTCTGCCTTTTCACAGTCTCCCTCTGCCCACCCTCCCTCCCTTTATTAAGCCTCACTATCCCTCCCTTGGTCTTCCTTCGCTCCCTGATGTACCTATAAAAGGTTTTATCCCCTTCTTAACTAAGTTAGCTATCTTTTCCTCGGTTTGGGCGTTGCTGTTCTGACTGCCTTCCCAGCCTCCTTTTGCTTTAACTGATACAGTTCTCTGTCCTGCTCCTTCTGTGATTCCTTGTACTTCCTGAATGCTTTCTTTTCTCTTGAACCTTCACTGCCACTTCCTTTGAGAACCATAGTGGTTTCTTACATCGTCTTGTTTTGTTTATTTGCTTCACACAAGGCTCGTTACCTCTGTGATGGCAGTTTTATTATTCCCATTGTTCTTCCACCTCCTTCCTGCCCATTTGCTAGTGCATTCCTTAGGCACTCACCTATTTTGGCAAAGTCAGCCTCCTAAAGTCCAGTACTTTTGTCTTTGTATGGCTTGACTCTATTGCTGTGTTTATTGTGAACCATACTGTTCGATGGTCACTAGTTCCCAGATGGCTACCCACTTCTACATCTGTAATCCTCTCTCCATCTCCATTTGAGAGAATCAAGTCTAATATTGCTCCCTCTTGAGTGGGCTCCAGTACTAGTTGTCTAAGGCATGCCCCCTGTAGGGCATCTAGAATAACTGCACTCTTCGAAGTGGCAGCTGCAACTGCACTCCAGTTAACATCTGGCATATTCAGATCACCCATCAGCAATATCTCCCCTTTTTCTGCCATTCTAAGTATACTTTCTATCATTTCCCTGTCCATTTCCTCCCCCTGAGAAGGGGGTCTGTATACAACCCCTGTGCATATTGTGGTGCCATTGCCTGTCTCCAAATTTACCCACAGTGCTTCTTCTCCTCCCTGTTTACCCTTTTGTTCTGTTGCTTTTATTCCTTCCCTTATGTAAAGAACTACTCCTCCTCCTCTTTTACCCTCCCTGTCCCTCCTGTAGACAGTGTATCCTGGTATGTTTATGTCCCAGTCATGGTTTTGTGTGTACCATGTTTCTGTGACTGCCACGATATCCAGATGTTCCTCCTCCATCAAGGCCACTAATTCAGGAAGCTTGTTACCCAGACTACGGGCATTAGTACTCATTGCTTTGTATTTTTTGATGGCTTTACCTTCTGTTGCAGCATCCCCCACTGACCGTTCTACCTCAGTCTTTTTCTCATTTAGTACCCTGTTTTGTAGGGAGAGGCTGGGATTTTCCTGCTGCTTGTCATGCCTCCCCCTTTGACTAGTTTAAAAGCTTGCCAATGAAGCATTTAAACCGATTGCTCAACAGACTTGTTCCCTTCCTGGACAGATGCAGACCATCCTGCCAGTATAGGCTGGTGTCCCTCCAGGTGGAACCCCAGTCCCCAATGAAGCCAAACCCCTATGCTCTGCACCATTTTTTCAACCATTCATTAAACTGCATGAAAAGGGACTTGGCAAGGTTGGAGGAATGGTCAGAAGTATGGCAGCTAGGATTCAATGCAAAGAAGTGCAAAATAATGCACCTGGGAAACAAGAACCCAGGGGACGAATACACAATGGGTGGGAAGGTAGTACCAACAACAAAAAAGGAAAGAGACCTGGGGGTAATCATATCAGATGACCTTAAGGTTAGCAAGCAATGTGAGAAGGCAGTAGGGAGGGCTGGGGGTATACTGGGATGTATAGGGAGAGGCATCAGCAGCAGAAAACAGGAAGTTGTTATCCCTCTGTACAGACAGTTGGTGAGACCCCATCTGGAGTACTGTGTCCAGTTCTGGAGACCCCATCTCTGCAAGGACATAGACAGGATAGAGGCAGTCCAGAGGAGGGCAACTAAAATGGTGCAGGGTCTGCAAGAGAAGTCGTATGAGGAGAGACTAAAGGAGCTTAATATGTATACCCTTGAGGAAAGAAGGGAGAGGGGGACATGATAGAAACTTTTAAGTACCTCAGTGGAATCAACAAAGTCCAAGAGGGTAGCATCTTTCAGAAAAAGAGACTTGCAAGAACAAGGGGACACAATTTAAAGATAGAAGGAGGATGTGCTCGGGCAATGTGGAGAAAGTATTATTTCACAGAGAGGGTAGTGGATGCATGGAACAGCCTTCCTGAGGAAGTTGTGGGGTCTAAAACTGTGGGAGAATTCAAGAATGCATGGGACAGACATAAGGCAATTCTTGTGGGGGGGGGGTAGGAAGAAATAGGCTGTTGGTTAACTAGGATCTGCGGCCTATCCTGTAGTTAGGGAAATGGGCGGACTAGATGGGCCAAGCGGTCCTTATCTGCCGTCAAAGTCTATGTTTCTGTGTTTCTATAACGCTGGTGCAACAGTTATTCAAATTGGGCTTTAAAGGAGACATCTCAGTCAAGAGGAATACCCAGATAGTTAAGGGGGTTAACTGTCTCAAGATTTATTCTGTTAAAGAAGGAAAGGGTGAGCAGGTTATCCCTATGGGAGCCTAAGCTCTTCGGACCAAAGAGAATAGACTTGATCTTATTATTGTTAAGGACCTATTTATTTATTAACTGTCAGTTCTCTAGTAAATATATATTGGAAGTAAGTAGATTGTTAATTTCCGTGATGTTGTTGGAGCTCTAGTATAGTACTGCATCATCAACGCAAAGTAATACCACGCCCCACCACAGTTTGTTGGCATTTTGTTAATATGAAGTGAAAATAGACATGGACCCAGTATAGACCCTTGGGGACACCATCCCACACCAGATGTCTGTCAGACAGTTCCTCCTTCCAGGTTACAAATTGAGATCTTTTTGATAGGTAATCGGTGAACCAGATTAAGGCTAGATCATCTAGGCCCAAGGAGTTTAGCTTGGTTAGTAGAATCTGGTAATCCACAAAGTCAAAGACCTTAGGTAGGCTGATAAACACAGCTTCTGTCATCAGCCTATTGTCAATCCTATCAAAGATATCTGTAGCCCACAGGACTAGAGCAGTGTCTGTTCCTTGTTTTTTACGAAACCCATGCTGGGATGGGGTGAGCAAATTATGCTACTTTACATATTGTGTGATTTGGTTATTGACTAACTTCTCAGTATTTTGCTTATGGTACAAAGGATGGAAACTGGACAATACTTTGCTACTTGTGTTTTTGCAGCCCCTTGTGTATTGGGGTTATGAGCACCACTTTCCATGCAGAAGGAACTACTCCTTCATAAGAAGAACCTATTTAAAGAGTAGCATAATGGGAAAAATTTGAGGAGATTAGGACCAAGATTATCATATCCTGTGGAGCCCATTGTTTTTGTCGTGGACAGGAATTACAGTACTTTTTTTTTGTTACAAGCCACCTCTCCATCTTGGTAGGGTATCACCTGAGGCCTGGTTGGTGGGTAGCTAGGCAGAGAGCTGGCAGAGACCAGTGAGGAAATGGATTTGTCATTGTTGGCCCTCATAGTACATACAAACATATTGGGGACTCCTGAAATGCCCAACCAAGACTAGTAGTAAAAGTTAGAATGGAAACATTAAATCTAAGAAGTAATGTCAACGGCAATCTTCAGTTCCAGTGGACATTACATAGGGTTCTTTCTGCTTTCCATTAAGATAGGATTCTTTCACTTCTCAGTGTGTAAATTCTGCATTTTTTTTAAATTATTTTTACCTTTCTTGAGTAAGTTGTTTTTTGAGTAACAACAATTATTTTGTGTGTGAGGACATAGCTTAAATATTTTTTATCCTTTTGCAGATTTTATAACTTTGAAATCCACTGGCTGAGCCACGATAATTGCAGCACCAGAAGTTTTGAATGCCTCTGCAACAAAACTGCAGACTGATAAGACATTGAACATTACATTGGTTATGGGACCTGCACTTAACTTCAGGAATTGTATAAGGCCACTTTCCATATGTGTGTTAGAAGAACTAGATGATTCAAAGACTTATTCTAGCTGTTTTATTCTCCCACAGATGACCCACAATGCTGACATAAGCTGTAGGACATTTTCAGATGCCGCTGGAGTGGTGATGTTAGCATAATGGTGTGAAAGATGGCAGAGCAACCATTCAGATGTAATTCCAGCTGGGAAGTGAATAAAACAAGTCTCAATGAACTGAGAAATTCTAATTAAAGCTGGGCAGCCCCACAGCCAAGGTGGGGAACATGGATATAAGACATTCCCCTTTAATACTAATGAAAATGTTTTTGTTTTATTTACTTTTATAATGAACAATAAAGTTGCAAATGCTTTGGTGTATTTAATTATTACTAGACTATTTCCACATATACCCTTTCCCTATTTACACAACTGTAATAAAAACTAACAGTAACCATCCAAATGTATCATATACGATAAAAGATGGGTAAGTGAGGTGGCTAACCAGATCATAAAACCACTCACCCAATGGGCTTGTGGCTTTATGATCTGGTTAGCCTCATTGATTGGTTTATTTCCTTGTATACCACGCTTACCTATCATTTATTTTATTATAGTGGCATGGTAGAGCTCCTATAGTTAGGGTTGAGTAAGCAGTTTAATGTTAAGTCTTCCCTTTTGTTGGAGTACTCAGGATAATAAACAGGCAGGTTAATGTCCTGGTTGAGAGTAAACTCCGACACCACATTTGGGAGAAACTTAGGATTTGTACAGAGGGACACCCTGTCCCTGTGAAAAACTAAATATGGTTCTTTACACATGAGAGCCTGCAGCTCAGAAAACCTCTGGGCCAAAGTAACCACAACTAAAAACAAGCATTTGTCAATGCCGAATGTTTATTGCGCTGGTGTGTTGAGTTCGCTCACTGCCCCTCTGTTACTCGCTCAGTCTGTTTCTCACGGTGCTGCAGACTGCTGTTTTGTACTGGGCTCCTGCCTGCATTGGCACCTTGTTCTGCCCACTAAGAAATCCGCAGCTGTCCTGACAGAGCTGCGTTGAGGTGGCTCATTCCCCTCTCTCTCACTCACTCATTCTGTTTCTCCTGGAGCTGCAGGCTGCCCTTTTGTACTGTGCTCCTGCCTCAGTTGGTGGCTTTTTTATCCCACAAAGAAATCTACAACAGTCCCAACACAGGACTGTTGAGTCTGCTGAGTCCCCCTGTCTCACTTACTTGTTCTGTTTCTGCCGGCGCTGCAGGCTGCCCTTTTGTACTGGGCTCCTGCCTGTGTTGGCACCTTTTGCTGCCCACAAAGAAATCCACAGCTGTCCTGACAGAGATCCATTGAGGGCACTCACTCCCCCTGTGTCACTCACTTATTCTGTTTCTCCTGGTGCTGCAGCCTACCCTTTTGTACTGGGCTCCTGGCTCTGTTGGCGCTTTTTTTTGCCCACAAAGAAATCTGCAGCAGTCCCAACAGAGAGCTCCATTGAGCTCACTCACTCCCCCTCCCTTACTCACTCATTCTGTGTCTCCTGCCACTGCAGGCTGCCCTTTTGTACTGGGCTCCTGCCTGCATTGGTGGCTTGATCTGGCCAGAAAGAAATCTGAAGCAGTCCCGACACAGCTCCATTGAGCTCGCTCACTCCCTCTGTCTCACTCACTCATTCCGTTTCTGCCCAGGCTGCAAGCTAGCCTTTGTACTGGACTCCTGCCTGTGTTGCCGCATTTTCTGCCCACAAAGAAATCCGCATAGAGCTTCACTGAGCTCGCTCACTACCGCTCTGTCACTCACTCATTCTGTTTCTCCTGGCGCCGCAGGCTGCGCTTGTGTACAGGGCTGCTGGCTGCGCTTTGTCCACAATAATCCGTAGCTGTACCGACAAAGCTCCATTGAGGTCGCTTCAGTCTTCCTCTGTCACGCTCATTCTGTTTGTCCTGGCACTGCAAGCGGCCCTTTTATGCAGGGGCTCCTGCCTGCATTGGTGCCTTTTCTGCCAACAAAGGAAATCCGCAGCTGTCCTAATAGAGTCTGCTGAGCTCACTCAGTCCCCCTGTCTCACTCACTCTTCACTGTTTCTCCTCTGCTGCAGGCTGGCCTTTTTCATAGGCCCCTGCCTGCATTGACGCCTTCTTTTTCTGCCCAAAAGAAATCTGCAGCAGTCCTGACAGTGCTCTGGTGAGTTCGCCTCCCTCCCTCCCTCACTCACCTCTCGTTCTGTTTCTCCCAGTGCTGCAGGCTGCCGTTTTGTACTGGCCTCTTGCGTTGGGGCCTTTTTCTGCCCACAAACAAATCCGAAGCAGTCCTGACAGAGCTCAGTTGAGCTCGGTCACTCCCCACTCTCACTCGTTCCATCTTAATCTATCCCAAACACTGATGTCCCACAGCGACTGTGCTATTCTCAGTCAGGAGTGCAAAAACATATTTTAGCCAGAATGTGAAAAATGACAACTGTACTGTTCATAAGTAGGTGTGGGAAAATGGCAATGTTGAAAATCTGGAGTGAAAATATTATACATTCGCGAAGTTATGAGCGTGAGTGCAAACTGCACAATGCACGCTCATAACACAGTCATTTTATGGAGTATCATTACCAAACTTTCAACATAGCCATTTCAGGACCTCTACTCATGAACAGTGTCACTGTCATTTTCTTAATCTGTCCCAAACACTGATTTCTGACAGTGACCATGCTATTCTGCGCCAGAAGTGCGAAAACACATTTCTGCCAGGATGTGAACAATGACAGCTATACTGTTCACAAGGAAATGTGACAAAATGCCAGTGTTGAAAATCTGGCATCAAAATATTGCAAATTCATGAAGTTACGAGCGTGTGTAGCAACTGTGCAGTACACGCTCGTAAAACATTTTTGGGATTTTTCCCACCAAATTTTCAACTTAGGCTTTTTGAGAGCCCACCTTATGAACACTGCACTGTCATTTCGTTAATCAGCCCCCAAAGGTGATTCCGCGCAGTGACTGCAAAATCATCTTTTGAGGCCGATTAACGCCATGACAGTTGAAGTATTCATGAGGAGGGGTCCCAAAAACCCCATGTGAAAATTTGATGAAAAAATTCCAAAAAATGCCTGAGATATGCAGCAAAGTTGAAAAAATCCTATTTACTCCATTATACAGCTTACTGGCATTTCCTCAGTTCGAGGCTGGCTTTGAAGAGTGCAGACGTGTTCCCGGTCAACCGAAGATCGTCGTACCAGACTCTAGAGGTAAGTATGGGGTGAGGGGGTGTGTGGGGAGGCAGAGTGCACAGTGGGTGGGCGCGGGTTGCGGGAGGGGGGTCTGGGAGACCGCGAGGGACCGTTTTTTCTTTGCAGGTAAAAAAAAAAAAAAGACAACGGAGGACGGTTTTTAACTTCACAGGGGCATTTGGAGTTTATTTATTTTGTTGTTTAACCAGGAGTAGCACACTAAGCTGAAAGCTTTTTTACAGGAGTGACCTGGGAGCACAGGAAAGTTAAGTGACTTGCTCAGGGTCACACAGTATGCAAGTGGAAGCTGTGGGATTCAAACCTCAGTCTGGTCTGTTGGATGTCACCAGATTTGCAGTCCAGAGCCTTAAACCACTGTGCTATAAAAGGAGTCTCGCTTTTGGGGGTGGGCGCTGTAGCTGATGGGGGACTGGGCACTCCCGTCAGCAAACAATAAAGGGGATTCCTTTCTGCTGAGCGGGATTGGGTACTCTTCAGCAAACAAAGGGGATTCCTTTCTGCTGATGGGGATTGGGCACCTCGTTGGCAAATAACAAGGGGATAATTCCTTTTTGCTGTGAGGGATTGGGCACCCCGTCGGCAGACAATGAAACGGGCACATTATGCCAACGGGATGGGCTCCCCATCGGGCAGATAAACATTGTGGGCGAAGAGATTGTTTGTGACACGGCGCAACCTGCTGCCATGTTCACAAACAATATCAGGCTTGCTAGAGCTGCCCTGCAATGACGTGGAACGCTTCCTCATTGCAGCAGATGGCTTACGCTGCAATGACAAGGCAGCCCTTGATTGCAGCAGCTGATTTGTCACAAGTTGGTGCGAACATTCCAAACTTGTGTCACCAGCAGCCTGCAACAGCATTGAGGGAAGCGGGACAATCCTTAGCAGGCTGTGGAGGCATTGGCCACAACAGTGCCGTGCCTCCACAGCCTGCCTCTCAGCAAGCTGTTCCAATGTTTCTTGCACTGTGTGCAATCAACATAATAATGGAAGAGAGGAAGTGAAGCTCGCAACTCGCGGCTGCTTCAAAGAGGGGCAATGTCAACTTTTCTAACATAAAAAGTAAATCCCATGGGGGAACAGGATCCTGAATGGGAGGTTTGGTGTGCAGGATACCTTGCAAGAAGGTACATGACAGATCAAGCTGCACCAAGGCCTTGTCATCCACCAGCACATGATGGGCCGAAAAGGTTGAAAGATGTACGTTTATGGAGGAATAGCTAAAACCTTCATCAGACAGAGATAAGAGAGATTCCAGGACCCAGTTTATTTCACAAGAGAATGATCCAAGTCATGGGCAGAAGCCCAGAGACTGAACCGCTTCCATTTCATAGCATATGTGACCCTAGTGGATGGTTTTCTAGTGGATTCTTGTACCTCAGCTACTCCTTCCGATACCCCAAACCTGCTCCTGGCTAGGTCTGCAGGAGCCAAGTGTGAAGATGCAGAGATCTGAGGTTGAGGTGCACAAGGGAGCCCTGCTCCTGGGAGAGCAAGCAAGAGGATAGAGGAAGTAGAACTGGAGGTTCCACTGACATCTGCTGCAGAAGCAGAAACCAAATCTATCTGGGCCAGGATAGAGCTACCATTATCATGGTCGCTGGCTCCGATTGCAGTTTGAGCAGAACTCGCTGCAGAAGAGGGAAGGGTGAGAAGGCATAAAGAATCTCCCTGTCCAGAAGAGGGACAATGCATCTCACCAAAAAACACCAGGCTCTGGCTCTAATGAGCAGAAATTGGGCAGTTTGACATTGAGTGGGGATGCAAAGTGGTCCAACTGTGGAGTCCCCATCTGGTTAATGGGTCATCTGCTACATCTTGAAGGAGCTTCCATTCATAAGCATGGGATTGCGAGCAACTCAGGCTGTCCGCAAGTGTGTTGTAAAGGCCTGGAACATGCACCATGAAGAGTGCCAGGCCATGATCTATTGCCCAGTACCAAACCCTCATGGCTTCTCTGCAGAGGGGTTAAGAATGCATTCTCCCTTGCTTGTTGATGTAGAAAACTACTGGTAGGTTGTCCATCTGGACCAATATGTGGCCTGGAAGGAGGTCACTCTGGAAGGCATACAGCACTGCTCTCATCGCCAGAAAATTGATGTGTAGAGAGCGTTCTGTATGAGTCCAGGACCCCCTGGTCTGGTGCTTCCTGAAGTGAGCACCCCATCCCGTGCCTGAAGCATCCATGGTGATCACTTGCTGGGGGGAGGGATTGATGAATAGAGCCCCTACCTTCAACCGGGCAGGGTTCATCCACTACAACAAGATTTGGTGCACAGCCTTTGAAATCTTGACCATTTGGTCGAGATCACTGCATCGCTGATCCCACTGAACCCTGAGGTTCCACTGGAGTGCCTCATATGCAGGCAAGTGAGAGGCACGGTCACTATAGCAGCAGCCAAGTGCCCCAAGAGCTGCAGAACCATTCTGGCTGGAGCCTGGCTGACAGAGACTAATCTCTGAGCCAGCATCTGGAGATGATCCATCCTGTCTAGCAGAAGAAAAGCTCTCCCTTGCACCGTGTCCAAGATGGCTTCTATGAACTGAAACCTCTGGGACAGCCAATGAGTGGACTTTGGAAGATTTAGGGTTATGCCAAGGTCCTGAAACATGCTGAAGGTGCCCTCTAGGGTCTGGCAGAGCCATTCTTTGGACAAGGCCGACAGTTGCCAGTCATCGAGGTGGGGGTAGATGTAATGCCCCTGCCCCCTGAGAGCAGCTGCTACCACCACCAGGCACTTGATGAATACCAGAGGTGTCAAAGAGAGGCTGAATGAAGGGCCCAGAACTGGTAGTGCTCTCCTCGAACATGAAGTGAAGATACTTCCTGTGGGATGGAAGGATCTTTATATGCAGATAAGTGTCCTGCATGTCCAGGGAGCAGAGTCACTCTCCTTGGCACATTATAGGAAGCAATCCCTGAGGTCCAGGATGGGACAAAAGGCCCTAATCTTTTTAAGGACTAAAAAGAAATGATAGTAGTACCCTCTGCCCTTCTGGGGTTCTGGTACTACTTGAATAGCTCACTTTGCCAGAAGAATCTGTATTTCTGCCCAAATCAGGCTTGCGTGGGACTGGGAGCAAGTCGACTGAACTGGTGGGTTGTCTGGCAGCAACTGAGAAAACTTCAGGGCATAGCCCCTTCGAATGAGCTGAAGCACCCATTGATCCATCATGATATTCGACCATCCTGAGAGGTAAAGGGGGAACCGCCCTCCTACTGTCTCCCCTAACAGCTCTGTTGGGGAAGGGGGGCAAGGAGTCATGCTGAGGCAGAAGGAGTGGGCAGGAGAGCTCTGGACTGTTTTGCTGTCCGAGGACCCTGAAACCTGGCTGTTTGAGAAGAGGATTTTCTTTTGAGCCCTGCTCATTGAAGTTGTTTCTTAGACTGTTGTCCTTGGTGACTTTCAAACGAATGGTGCCTAGGAGGGTAGGGTTTACATTTGTACATTTTATGTACATCTGAGACTGCCTTTCCAGAGTTTTGTAGGCTGGTAATAATCTTTTCAGCCTCTGGGCCGAAGAGCACAGGGCCCTGAAAAGGCAAATCCAGAACAGTGTCTTGGAGGTCCTGCCTGAATCCAGACACCGAGCGTCATAAGTGTTACCTGAGGCAGATATCAGAGGCAGCTGCTCTGGCTGTAGTATCGACTGCATCATTGAAACAGCTCAGGACGTGCTTGCCCACATCCAATCCTGACTGCAGAACTGTCAAGAGCTCAGATTTCTGTTGTGAATCCGGCTTGGTTTTGACAAAATCCATAGCCTTCTGCCACAGGCACTTTTGGTACATGATCATATGTGCCAGAAAATTCAAGGACCTGATAGTACAGGTGGAAGAGGCATACACCCTGTGCCCCAGCTGGTCTGCTTTCTTAGACTCCTATTCCCGGTGGTTGGGAACTGGTATGTTCTAGGCTTTTGTGACCTACCACGGGCCACCATCAGAAAAATGGAGTCTGCCCTTTGCTGTTCACCAAGGTGAGGTTCATTCCTGGGAGTCCTGTACAGGCAGTCAGCCTTTAGGTACTGCCAAAGTGGTGGACGGGTGTTTCCATGCCAACTTTGTGACATCTTGAAATGGTTTAACTAACAGGGGGATGACTAGTGGTTTAGGGTCAGTAGCCCCCAAAAGCTTCACTAGCCGCCTACTCTCTGGATCCAAGTCCTCCTTTTTCCAACTGGTTGAACAATTGGATGTGTCTCATCACCTCAAGAAAAGTGGAGTCATCGGTAGTGACCTAGGAGAGTCCTTCCTGGGATCTAGGGCGGGCAGTGGAAGGTCATCCTCAGAGGAAGCATAAGATGAGGAGTAACCACTGTAGTCCCCCAAGTGCTTCATCTGGTAATCTGTAGATCTGCTGTGATGCCTGGAATGGTGCCCTCTAGACCAGTTTCACCCACGGGAATGATGGTCTCAGGACCGGCTCCTCCTGTGAAAGGAGGACCGGAAGCATGTATGACATCTGTTGCTCCGATGCCCATCTGAGCCATGGTCCCAGCCACCTGGGGTCGGGCGAGTTGGAGTCAGGGTGGTGATGGGATCTTTTAAGGAGGCATTGGCTGCGGTTGTGGCACAGGAGCTGGTGTTCCAGCAGGTTCTGATTTGGGGAGGAGATCACCCTTAATGGTGTTTCACCAGTTGGTGAAGAGCACTCTGTCCTCCACCAGAAGAATCAATGAGCCAGACCATCTATCCAGTGTCAGGTCAACCAGTTCTGGAATGACCAGTGGCAGCCTGGTGTCCGTGGAGGCTGTGGGGTCAAGTTGCTGTCTGTCCCATCCACTGATGTCTGACCCTACTGTTGGGGACCAGGCATCAGGGGTTTGGTTGGGGACTGGTTATCAAGCCCTGTAGTCAGAGACATTGAAAGGCCTGGTGCCAGGTCAACTGTTATCAGGCCTGCTGGTGGAGGCCCCTGGGGGTATGACGCCTGAGAGGCCAATGTCTTGTCTGACTCCACAGTAGTGGAGACAAAGGTGGAAGAAGGGTGTTGCATGTGTAGAGAGACGGCCGATGACAGGTCAGGCACACAGGGTGTGTCATTGGCATGGTCATGACCCTGGCACCTGTCTTGGTCATCAGACTTAGTTGACAAAGTAGAGGACGAAGTCTTAGTGACAGTGGAGCCTGGCCGTACTCCATTTGGAAAGTGGAAGAAGAAGCCAGATCCTCAGCCCAAGACCTTAGAGAATTCTTGGGGAGTATGATGGCCAAAGAAACAGAGGATGAAGTGTGAAATGGCCCAAAAACCTAGAACTCCAACCCGACGTCTGGGAGGAGGGAGGAGATTTGGCAACAGCAGCCCTCGGGAGGGCTAACGACCTAAGAGGGGCGGAGTCTGACCTCCAGCCGGAGGTGGAAGCCTTCATTTTGTGTGGGGAATGAGACCGCAAATCTGACCTGGACCTGTCATTGTCCCTTTTGTGATGCTTCCCCAAGGGCTTCTTATCCTTGAGGGAGGCATTGTGAGCGGAGGATGAAGAGGAGCTGTGCCCAGAATGTGACTTCTGCATCACGGCCACTTCTTGTTCCAGCAAATAAGTCTTTGGAGTCTTGAGATGGTGGATGCAGGTATGTTTATTGAAACTCTGGCAGTGACGACAGTTATCTGACTTGTGTTCTGGGCTGATACACAGGAGGCAGGCTGAATGGCAATCTTTGGCTGGGATTTGATTGCCGCATGCACACTTAACTTTCCACTGTAGTGTGACAGTGGTAGACTCTGCAGACATAAAGAGAAGATTGGTATGACTCAAGGAAGTTGAACTGCCTGGAGCATCAGTAAAATGGTGGTCAACTGGAAGCAGGAGGTGTCTGTGGAGCCGAAATGCTGGGTCAATGGTGGGAAAAGAACTGAGGTGGTGCCAGGGGACCCTGCCTTGGACTGCTAGCTGGAAGTTTTCTGTGGGGTCCCACTGCCTGGTGGCATAGTCATTTATGTGATTACCTGCTGCAAGAGCTGCATCTCGAAGTAAGATCTGTGGTGACTGTCAATTGCCTGCTGTGCACTACCACCACCAGAGGGCTACCCTAAAATAGTAAAGCCTTAAAACCCCTGCTGCCCCATAGACCAAGCCCCACTTGGGCTTATAATGCATCCCCATAATGTATCAGTTGTCAAGGTTTCTACTAACTGTAGTAGCATATGTACCAGACTAGGCCCTATTTGGGCCATCACTGAAACTGTCCTTGTCTCTTGAATGTTATCATTTGACCAAGCTCCCCTGAGCTAGACCATGTGCTGTAATGTAATGTAATGTACAGTAACTGACGTGGAACCTTTGGAAAAGAGCACTTGCTGCTCAAAGGTATATCTCCAAAAATCAAATAACTAACTAATTATATACTGCTAAGTATACTGAAATATACTAAATTGGGCCAAAAAAAGGTACAAAAAGAATAAAGGAAATATATACAAAAATATACCTTTAATATACTAGGTACTTTCGGCTTTTATAAACTTCATGTATATTTATTATATTAAACAGTAAAGTATACTTGTTAACTTTTAGTATATTATTATACTAAATATTTAAGTATACTTAAAAATACTAAAAATGTACTACTTTTTATAAAAGTATACAGGCAGCTTACTGTATATGTATCGGTTAATAACAAGACGAGCAGAATAATCTATGCAAGTCTAATTTCATGTACTTAGGGGTACTGTGAAGACAGAACTGACTGGAGAGTTGCTGCTGCTGTCCGGAATGTTCATGTGCCCAGGATTCCATGCTGGTAACAGCCTTGGTCTGTGCCATTTCCCCTAATAGGGGTGCGCGTTACCCATATGTTCTGATTACCCGTTGACAATACTGGAGCTAACAGAAAAGGTAAGTATGATTGAAGACATTTCTTCAGTTGTTAACCCAGGCAAGATCCAGGTGTTACTTCTTAAATTTGGTTCCCATGGGTCAGCAATCATAGGTGATGGTACCAATTTACAATACTTAAGTGACATCACACTCTGAGCTGTGGCTAGGGTGGCACATTTTGGAGTCATGACCCCCAGACAGATTCAGACAGCCCATCTGCGGGCTTCCCAAGCTGCTCCTGTGGCCCTGGCACTCTCCGAGCCAGCCGCAGCTAACAGACTGCTCAACTGACCCCCGGACAGATTCAGGTACGCACCAGACCTCCAAAACTCGTGCTTTTGAATGCCACTGTTTTGACTGGATGCCCAGTGGAGGAGCCAGGCACTGATTGGCAGTTTCTGCTCCTTGGGTGATTTTCCAACGCCTGGCGCTTCCTGATGTCAGGGAAATCTCTTTCTGTGCTGTGTTCTGGACTGAATTTTTGTAAATGTAATTACTTATGTTATGCATCAATTGGTCTTACTTTACCTGCCAGTTTAGCTAGTCTATTACAAGCCACTAGTCTAGCCTCTCGGTGTTACTTGCTACTGTGGGACTAGTGCTGGACAAACTGTGTTGTATAGTAGCTAATGTTTGACTGCTTATACCTAGCTACTGAGCAAGATTGCTGCAGTTTTTCATTTCTGCCTCCACTGCTAAACCCTGTCCCCTTCCCCACGCTGGTCCCTCTGCTAATTATTAATTTCTCCACCCCACTTGTAATGTTGTCTCTCTAAACAACTTAATTTCTTCTCTGCCTTACCTACAAAGCCTTCCCTTACACCCCTCCTGCTGCTGCTATCTTCCTCAGACCTCCCGGTGCCAAAGCACAGCCCCCCCCCTCCGCTAACTCCTCTTCTATCTCTAAATAATTGCCCTGCATTTGCCACCTTTTTACCTCGTGCTTTGTCCTTCCTCATTGCCTGCCCCCCACTGAGCTTTCTATTGTACTCTAGCTGTATTTAATCCTCTGTCTTTCCCTCCTTGTTCCACAGACAGATCATCTGCGGGCTTCCCAAACTGCTCCTGTGGCCCTGGCACCCTCCATGCAGGCTGCAGCTAACAGACCACCTGACTGACCCCCGGACAGATTCAGGTATGCACCGGACCTCCGAAACTCGTGGATTTGAATGCTGCTGGTTTGGCTGGACGCCCAGTGGAGGAGCCAGGCACTGACTGGCAGTTTCTGCTCCTTGGTTGATTTTCCAGTGCCTGGTGCTTCCTGATCTCAGGGCAATCTCTTTCTGTGCTATGTTCTGGACTGAATTGTTTCGCCCACCTGCCCTCTCCCACTTCCTCACAGTATTAAATAGACCCATGCTCTGCCCCTTTCCTCAGCCTAGCAGCTGATTGGCCACTCTACTGCTGCACATTCTTATGGCTATTGGCCTCTCTGCCTTCAATACCTGACTTGACCCACTTTCTTACCGCCCCTTTTTAAAGCAGTCTCACCCACAGGGTCACACATTTGCTCTCAACTTTTTCTCCAGCCGCTCCAGTTAACTTGTCTCAATTATTGCTGTAACCTGCCCTATTGTTAGGGACCTCACCCTAATTCGACTATATACCCTTTCAATTCTTACACTTCCACTGCCTTTGGTGACATACCCAGTCATAGCCAAACCATCCCAGTCACTGGCACCTTTGCCTTAGCAAAAAAATTAGAAACTAGTGTCCTGGCCCCCCCATGCAGTAAAGCAATATTACAGTGATTCTTTCCAGGCATTTTACCAAAATTGCCCTGTGCTTTGGCTAATTTCACAGCTGGCACAACACAACTGGCTCAGTTTTACCTCCTGCTACCTACTACACCCTTTTAACACCCTTAACCTTGTCGGCCCCCCACCCACCAGGCGCTCATAATGACCCCGCCTACTGGTGCTGCCTCAGCTTCCTGGCTTGCACTGCTAACCCTAGCCTCCCTCATTCTACCAGGTCACTCATCACATGTCCACCAACATGATGAGTTGAAACTGTCTCTCATCAGGCCTCTCACCCTAACCCCCCCACATCTACCATGGGCCATCACTCTCACTCCACCGATGGGCTGTACCCATATCCCACCCCCCTAATATTGCCATGTTAAGGCAATGGACTCTACTTTGCCTTGCCTCTCCTGCTGTACAGCAGCTACCCATTCCCACATCCTTGTGATGCTCCTACCCCTCCCTGATGGCACCTAAACTGGTGTAGAAGCAACTAAAACTAGCATCTATGTGTATCCTCCTGCTCCTTCTCCTCCTGTCAGGAGACATCCACCCCAACCCTGGCCCCAGCCAACCCCCTCCCCAGGCTACTGCTCCTAAGGATCTTAAAATCACCTACCTTAATATATGCAGCCTCTTTAACAAATTTGACTATTTGCAGGGATGGGTTGCCCTGAATCACCCTGATATCATCTCAGTGGTAGAAATTTGGCTCAATGACTGTACCCCAGACTCCGTGGTCTCACTCCACGGATTTACTGTTTACCGCACTGATCATACCTCTAAAACAGGTGGTGGATATGTGCTATACATCCAGAACTTGCTACAATGTCTTGCTCTCCCACCCCTATCTACTGAGCATGGGGCCCAGGCCCTCACTCTGAAAATCACTGTTGCACTTAACAGAGCCCCCCTGTTCCTCTCTTCTATATACATTCCTCCCTGGAATCAGAAGAGTGCTTTCCACTCTGTCCTCACCTACCTACGGTCTCTACCTAACAAGGCAGAAATCATTGCCCTTGGGGACTTTAATATAAATTGGCTAGCTGACACATTGTCACCCTTTAGGGATGTGGCAGCCTCTCAAAACCTATCCCAACTTGTGACCACTAGACTGAACCAGAGGTCTGGCACTGCCACTCTCCTTGATCTGGTGCTCACAAATGCACCCCATAAAGCTACCCAGGTCAGGGTTTTACCTGATGCCCTGAGTGATCACTCCCCGGTGCTTTGTCACTGGTTGTGTATTGCAAGAAAGCCCCCCACCACCAAAAAAAGTATCTTCCAACACCGTCTCAAACCTGGCAAACTTCAGGCCCTTAGACAATACCTCTCAACCAGTGACTGGTCCCCCAGTACAACAGCTTTGGACATTGACACTGTGCTTGACCACTTCACTGACACCTTCAATTCTGCCTGTGACTGGTATGCACCCCTAAGCAAACAGGTCATCAAAGGGTTGACACACCTTGGATGTCACAAGCCCTATTAGACCAAATGCATGATCATGACAATCTATGGCATATTGCCCTGGAAACTGGTAAACCCTCTAATAGACAGTGCTACCAAGAGGCGTGTAATAAATGTACTTGGAATATTCGGAAGGCCAAAGCTGAATACTACCGAGCCTCGTTCACTGCCATATGGGGCTCGGGGCACAAGTTCCAGGACTCGTTCAAAGAGCTCAATGGTAAAGCCTCCTCTGCACCTCCCTGCCAACTCTGGGCAAATGGATCTATCACCACAGACCCAGCCCTGATTGCAAATACATGTAATACCTCTTTTTCCGACCTTAGCAGTGTTCTCCCCAATTTCTTCTCCCCACCCCCAGCACCCCCACCTCTCCCACCACCCCTGTTCAACTTTAAAACAATATCGCTGCACGAAGCTGCCCCCTTCTCCTCAAGGCCTTCAGCAACTCATGTTTCAACAGTGACACACTAGATCGTAAGCTGCTTAGGCTTACCTTTAATGAAGTTCTTCTCCCACTCATCATGCTCCTGAACCACTCCCTATTGCTGGGCCAGTTCCCCTCTAAATGGAAATCAACTCTTATTGCACCCATCCTTAAGATCGGTGACCGCACCCAGCCTGGGAACTACTGCCCCATCTCAATCCTGCCCCCTCCCCCAAAGCTTTGATGAAAATTGTGGCCACCCAGCTTACGGGCTACCTCTTCAAATACAGCCTTCTGTGTCCTGAGCAGCATGGCTTACGGCACAACCACAGTACTACCACAGCTCTCCTGGAGTTCACTAATGCCCTCCACACATCTCTGGACACAGGCCACATTGCTGGTGCCATTTTTATAGACCTTTCCAAGGTGTTTGATACGGTGCACTACACACTACTACTGGATTCCCTCACACAAACTGGCCTGTCCTCTGAGACCACTGACTGGTTTGCCAGCTATCTGTCAGAGAGAACTCAAATAGTCAGACTTGCCCAAATCTAGTTCTCCCCCCTCCAAGTCAGGTCAGGAGTCCCTCAGGGCTCTATTCTTGGCCCCCTACTTTTCTCCCTGTTCCTCAACTCCCTACCCAAGGATTACTCTGCGAAACTACTCCTGTATGCAGATGATGCTGTCCTTAACAGCTCCCACACTGATCCCACCGCTCTCTGTAATGCATTCCAAAAATCTTTTACAGAAACAGAATCCTGGTTCGTTCAGCATAGGCTAGTTCTAAACTACAATAAAATGAAGTCTATGGTGTTTTCCCACTCCCAAAGCAGGAACGGTGGGCTACCCCTGTGCATTTTGAACTCCCTCAATGACCCCCTTGAGCAGGTTATCTCTTTCAAGTACCTGGGTATCACCATAGACTCAGGGCTCACCTACCATGACCACATCCGAAGACTGAACACCGCTGTTAATGCGCGTATTGGTTTACTGCACCGGTACAAGCACTGCCTCCCACCTAAAGCCCTCCACCTAGCTGTCTCAGCTTCAGTACTGTCACTCATAGATTACGGTATCATAATCTATGGGGCAGCTGACAATACACACCTAAACAAAATCAGGCTGGTTCTTAATAAGGCCTGTAGACTAGCATCCGATTGTGCCAGACGCACACACTTCTTAACTTAACTTAGCTTCAACAGGAGACTCAAATATCAGACATGCCTCTTTGCTATAAAAATAACCGCAGGTCTACTCCCACCTGCCCCTACTCCCCTACTCCAGGCACCCATGTCCTCCTGCCACACCCGGCAATCTGCAACAACCCACTTCCTTGTACCCCTCTGCAAGACCTCCTTGGGTCAAAGAACATTTAGTCACCAGGCCCCTTGCTGGCTTAACTCTGTCCCTAACTCTCTCCTGTTAGAACCCAGACTTGGCCAGTTCAAGTCCCAACTAAGTGACCTAATCTCTCAAGGCTCAGCCTGTGACTGTCCTTGATTTTTTGCTCTACCCATGTCCCCCCTCATATTTGGACCACACCCTCGTCCTGCCACCCAAGGGCATGCTTATATCTGGACAATGGACACCCCAGTCCAGCCTAGACTATTAAATAACAACCAGGGCATGGCTGGTGCCACTGTCCTGCAAAGTATGTACCCTGTTAACTGATTACCGTCTTTACTCTGTAACTGTTTTTGCAACTTTCTGTAACCACTTTTGCTAATGTACAAGCTTCTTTGTAACTATTGTGTCTTATTTGTTGCCATTGTATCTGCTGTCTCTGTATATAATGACGTGGAACCTTTGTAAAGGAGTCTTTGACTCAAAGGTATGTTATCCGATATCTTCAATAAATAAAAAAAATAAAAAAAAATTATGAACCACAAATTTACACCAGAACATCAGGTGTCAGCAGTAGACCATAGCTGATTTTTTTCAGCTGAGGATAATTGCCCTGATAAATTATATCTAGTGCCGGGGGACTTGAAGATGACAGTACTTGCCTTTACATCTCAACTCATTTACTGTAATGCTCGTTACTTAGAGTTTTTTGGTGGTCTGATGTGTCTCCTGTACCTGGTGCAGAACACTGCAGTGCAATGGATTTCTGGGGCACCTCAATTGTAACACATCACACTGGTGCTGCATGATCTACCCAGACTGATAATTCAGAGATGCATGATCTTCTCAGGCTACTTATTCAGTGCTGCATGATTTGCCCAGAGTGCTAATTCAGTGCTGCATGATCTGTCCAGGTTGCTAATTCAGTGCTGAATGATCTATCCAGGCTGCTAATTCAGTGCTGCATAATCTGCCCAGGCTGCTAATTCAGTGCTGAATGATCTACCCAGGCTACTGATTCAGTGCTGAATGATCTACCCAGGCTGCTGACTCAGTGCTGAATGATCTATCCAGGCTGCTGACTCAGTGCTGAATGATCTATCCAGGCTGCTGACTCAGTGCTGAATGATCTACCCAGGCTGCTGACTCAGTGCTGAATGATCTACCCAGGCTGCTGACTCACTGCTGAATGATTTGCCCAGGCTGCTGATTCAGTGCTGAATGATCTGCCCTGGCTGGTAATTCAGTGCTGCATGATCTGCCCAGGCTGCTGATTATAGTAATATGCCCCTAGACAGCCATTCGGGGTATGTATAATGTCTAAGTAATACCATTTTGTATGGAAGACATTATTTAGAGTAACACATGCTTATTATTATAATAAATGCCCATGGTGAGACTGCGCAGTAATGTACTGTATAACGCAAAATGTTAGTGCAGCTTATATTCCACGATCCCACGGTCATGGCAGATATCCTTGTCAAATTATGTTAGCAGATATACAGTAGCCCCTTAATCATTATTTCTGCAAGCTATCAAAAGCCCTTCCTACTTCATTATTGTCAGAAGCAGTCAAATATCCCTTAAATGCTGCTCTGTTTAAGTTCCATAAGATTCGCCTCCAGAAATATCACTTTACTGTCTGTACCTATGGCAGCAGCTGGAACATCAGATGGATGGGCTACACTAGCCGATGAGGAGAACCATGAGGTTGGTGCAGTATGCACGCTGGGGTGGGAGGCATGGTGATACACAGGGTAATACAAATAATGGAGTGAGCAAGAGTGAGGGTAATATGAGGGCTAATACTACCGGAGTTAAGGAAGTAAGTAAAGAATGAGGTTAAGGCAATGCTTGGGTAGCAGAGTCAAAGCGATGGATACCCCTAGGGAGTCAGGGTGCAGACCGCGCACGTTGTGTCATCCTCCTCAAGTGCCATGAAGACTACACCACATTCCCTGCATTTCATTATGATACAGCTCAATCTGTAGGAATTAACAAAAAACTGTATCATATAGGGTCCGTGTGTTTCAGCAGGCCACATATTATGCAGTTTCTTCCAGTTATTAGAAAGTGAAAGGAAAAATGCTGCCTATCCCTTTAAATGTGGCTAGGGGTTCTCCGTGTGCCAGAGAACAAAGAAGAGACCCAGGCAAGATGGCAGCAGTGAAATCTCGCGGGAATCACCGAGATTCTATGGGGGAATTCAAGAATGCATGGTACAGACATGAGATTCGAATGATGAGTATGGGACACTAGCTGCTGAGGAGAACCATGAGGTCGGTTCAGTGTGCATGCCGGGGGGGGTGTGACATGGTGATACGAGGGGTAATACAAATAATGGAGTGAGCAGAGGTAACGAATGGTAATGAGTGAGGGTAATACTGTATGAGGAATAATACTACAGGAGTTATGGAAGTATGAACAAAGGAAAGGGGTTAAGGCAATGCGAATGATGGAGCCACTGACTGGACATTTATATGATGGCAGGATGAGGAAGACAAGGAGAATGAGGATGTTAAAGAGAAATGAAAAAGGAGAACGCAAGTATTTACTCACACACAGTTGAATACAATGTTAACGTGGGCCATTGTACAGCATTTGATTAATATTAAGTGTCTTCCTGTGCTTCAGCCATGTTCACTGCCAGGCAGACAACCTGAATAGATGATAAATCCATGGTTATTAGTTTAATCCTGTTGCTCTGAGTGAAGGTGCCATGATGTGTCTCTGCGCCTGTCCCTTTAAGACTATAGATAGTGTGTGTGTATAGTAAATAGTCTGGGCTGGGTCTGAGTGTTTCAAAGCTCATAACCAGCCAGACACTGCTTTCATTTAATTTAAGCATAACTGAATTGTGGCTCAAACCTTCCATACTGTCCCATGAGATCACCCTTCCTGGTTTCTCTTGCTTCAGACAAGATGAAATCACTAAGAAAGGAGATGGGGTACTAATCTATGCTAGAGATGACTTGATAGTCAATAAACTAACGGATTTAAAGATTAACCAGTTGCAGAGCACATTTTTATCAGTTACCCTTGACCAAATCAAGAAAGTAACTATAGGTTGCATCTACTTACCTCCTAATCTTTTGTCTGCCTATGCTGAACTGCTCGGTAGCTTGGACTCCCTCCCTAACAAAGACACCATTTTATGTGGTGACTTTAACCTAAACTAGTTTGGTCCTCTTAAGGCACAGTGCCAAACTGCCCTTCTGGATGCTAAACTGGAACAACTCCTAGACAATCCCGCGAGACTGAATATGAAGTCAGGTAAGCACACTCTCCTGGACTGGATACTAACTGATACTCTGACCTCTATCAAGGCTGCGGGAATCCTCCCTGATAGAAACATAGAATTTGATGGCAGATAAGGACCGCTTGGCCCACCCAGTCTGCCCATTTCCCTACCTAATGAATAAGCTGCAGATCCTAGTTAATCAACAGCCTACTTCCTCCTGCCCCCCACTAGAATTGCCTTATGCCTGTCCCATGCATTCTTGAATTCTCCTACTGTTCCTGACTCCACAACCTCCCTCAGGAAGGCTGTTCCATGCATCCACAACTCTCTCTGTGAAAAAATACTTTCTTACATTACCTCTGAGCCATCCCCCCTCTATCTTCAAATTGTGCCTCCTCGTTCTTGCACATCTCTTCTTCTGAAAGATACTACCCTCTTGTACCTTGTTAATTCCCTTGAGATACTTGAAAGTTTCTATCATGTCCCCCTCCCTCCTTTCCTTTCTCAAGGGTATACATATTAAGCTGCTTTAGTCTCTCCTCATATGTCTTCTGGTGCAGACCTTGCACCATTTTGGTTACCTCCACTGAACAGCCTACACTCTGTCTATGTCTTTGCGGAGATGGGGTCTCCAGAATTGCACGCAGTACTCCAGATGGGGTCTCACTAACTGTCTGTAGAGAGGGATAACAACTTCCTGTTTTCTACTGTTGATACCTCTCTCTATGCATCCCAGTATCCCCCCAGCCCTCCTTACTGTCTTCTCACATTGCTTGCCCACCTTTAGGTCATCTGATATAATTACTCCTAGGTCTATTTCGATTTTTGTTGTTATTAAATCACCCCCCATTGTGTACTCTTCCCCTGGGTTTTGTTTCCCAGATGCATTACCTTGCACTTCTTTGCATTGAATCTGAGCTGCCACGTATTTGACAATTCCTCCAACCTTGCCAAGTCCCTTTTCATTCTTTCCACCCCACCTTGTGTATCAACCTTGTTGCAGATCTTTGTGTCATCTGCAAAGAGGCATACTTTCCTTCCAGGTGCTCTCCAATGTCACTTATAAAGATATTAAAGAGGACCGGTCCCAGTACCGAGCCCTGTGGTACCCCGCTAGTTACCCTTCTTTCTTCACTGTGGACTTTGTTTACTATTACCTTTTGCATCCTGTTGTCCAGCCAGTTTTCATCCAGGCTACCACCTTGGGACCCACTCCAAGGCTGGCTAACTTGTATATTAATCTTTTGTGTGAGACTGTGTTGAATGCCTTGCTAAAGTCTAGGTAGGCCATATCCACAGCCCCTCCCTGGTCTACTACTTTAGTCACCCAGTCAAAGAAATCTATTAGGTTTGTCTGACAAGACCTTCCTGCTGTGAAACCATGCTGCCTTGGGTCCTGTGCCCCACTGGCCTCTAGGTACTCAACAATTCTTTCCTTCAGAAGTGATTCCATACATTGCACTCAGTGATCACTCCCTGACCTACTGCATCTGGAAAAACACCTTCCCGCACTCCCCCCGCCCAAAGTTCATGTAACCAGGGACTCAACTAGCTTTGATGCCGAAGTCTTTTGTATGAGTCTTGCCTCAGCTGACTGGTCCCCAATAACCTCCCTACCTGACATAAACCAGGCGTTCGAATATCTGATCAACACTTTTAACTCCATTCTTGACTCCCTTGCCCCCGAAAGTCAAAAAGGTAATCACTCTCCTTGGCTCACCCAGGAACTGAGGCACCTTATGCATGCCCCTGATAAAGCCTGGCAAGCTTTTAAAAAAAGCTAAGCTCCAGTCTGACTGGAATTCCTACCGCCAGCTCCACAATAGCTGTAAAAATAAACCGGCAAATTAAAAAGGGAGTAGCTTGTAAACCTGCAGGAATCTCACCTCACTAACCCCAAATGTTTCTGGAAGGAAATCAATGCTCTTCTAAAGGGTAAACGAAGAATCCTTCCACAAACAATGACAGCTAAAGGCTCCATCCTATCCTCACCTAAGGAGATAGCCGCAGGACTTGATGCCTACAAAATCAAACTCTCTGGCAATTGCCCTATGCCACAAGTCAGCTACCCTGAGGCTCCATACCCCCTCTTCCACCTAAAAGCCACCTCTCAAAAGGAGGTCCTTAAACTTCAGAGGGGTCTCAATCCGGATAGCTCTCCTGGGTTTGACTCCCTACCACCCAAATTCCTCAAACTAGGTGCACCTGCTCTTGCCCACCCTATCTCCTCTCTAATCAATAAATCCTTCTTTGCTCAAGCCATCTCTGACAAATGGAAGACTGCTATTGTTGTTCCTGTACACAAAACTGGTTCGACCAACCTCATTGAAAACTACAGACCCATATCAATATTATGCCCTATTGCCAAAATCCAAGAAAGAATTCTATACAATCAGTTATGCTCATTATCTAGAACAAAACAATGCCCTTACCAGCCATCAGCATGGCTTCTGGAAGGCTCTTGGGACAGAAACTGCCCTTCCTGGGTAATCTCTGATATACTCCAGGCTACAGACCAGGGTAATGCGACTGGAGCAGTCTTCATTGACCTGATGAAGGCATTCAACCTAGTCAATCACTCTTTTCTTATCTCCAAGCTTTGATACCTTGGACTAGATAACAAGTCTCTCTCCTGGATCTCAAACTACCTAGAAAACAGGTCTCAATGTGTCAAATGGGCTGGTATCATCTCCACCCTATCTACTATCACAGATGAGGTACCCCAAGGATCAATCCAGCTAGATGCAGATTATGTCATCCTTTATAGAACTTCCAGTGACATCTCATGTATCAGCGATGACTTAGAAAATGATTTTTCGAGTTTAGAAACTTGGTTTAAAAATAACCTACTAGTCCTAAATACAAAAAAGACTAAAGCCATGCTGCTACACCACACTTGCTTCGATACAACCACCCAGCCGCCCCGGTGATCAAAACATGCACTGGCATACAGCTTGAAAGTGTTACCAACGTTAAATACTTGAGAGTAATGGTAATGCTTGACAATCATCTATCCTTCGATGCACGCATAAGCACCATCACAAAGACTACTAATTAGAAATTAGGCCTCCCCTATTGCACAGCCCCCTAGCTCTCAAACTGTGCTAGGAGTACAGTTGCCTCAGCCACCCTTCTCCCCAGCCTCTTCTATGGGGCCTCAATAATCCATTCCTCTAAGCCTGGACTTCAGAACAAACTCAATATGGCCTACCACAGGATTGCCCACTTTGCCACAAAGGCCCCAGCTCATACCCATCATTGTGAAATGTTAAACACACTGGGCTGGCCATCTTTTAAAGCTGAACTAGACTTCCCAGTACATTGCATCATCTTCAGTCTAATCCACCTCCCCCCACCCCAAGTCTATGTAACATTATTACCCTGAAACCCACCCCTCGAACACTCAGGACCTCACACATCCTACTATTCAACCTACCCAAGACTCACCTAGCTGTTGGTAGAAGGTCCTTCTTCTTCTCAGCACCACAAAAATGGAATGATCTTCCTCACACACTACTCTCATGTAAGTCTCTACCCCTCGTCAAAAGACTGTACAAGGGAATCTTCTACATGCCCTCTGTCTGCAATGGCATCTGTACCTAGACTTCTGCCAGCCATCACTACTCCCACTGCCTACTTCTTTTACCTCACCTTTCCTATCCTGGTTGGTATCACTATACACTACTCTCCTCCTACTACTTTCAATCACTGCCCTCTATTAAGAACAATAGGCCATATGTAATTGTCATCCTCTTACAGTGATGATGCAGCTGTGGTTGTCATTTGTTATGAGCTATCACCATTACATATATCAATACTTAATTTCCAATGTATATAAGCACCTATCAAGGTCATCTGTAAATTATCCTCTGTATATTTTACCTACAACACTTGTTACACCATGAATGTATGTTTCAAGGCTAGCACATACTAACATACTAAAATGCCAGCAGAATAGGCCTAACGGTCTTTCAAGTCTGCTCGATTGGTCAGCCCCCACCCTGGGTGCTGACCTTGCTGCCCCCCTCGCCTTCTCTGGCTTCTCCCTTCCCAGTTCTGGATATTCTTGCTGCATTGGATTTTGCTTCCAGAACCCTTCCCCTGTACCTGTCCCAGCCCCTCTTGAACCCCCTCCACCGTCTCTGCCTCCACCAGCCCCCTAGGCAGTGCATTCCATGGCTCCACCACCCACTCAGTGAAGTAGCACCTCCTCCTTTCTCCCCTGAATCTTCCCCCCTCCAGCTTCCACCCATGACCTCTAGTGGCCCCTCCTCCTTCCTTCAAGCACCCTGACTGTTCCTCCCTATTTACCCTCTTCATGTACTAAAGACCTCATCATGTCCCCTCGGTCCCTTCTCTCTTCCAATGTGTACATATTTAGCTCTTTGAGCCTCTCCTCATAGGTCCTGTCCCCCAAGCCCCAAATCATTTTGGTTGCCCTCCTCTGGACCCTCTCCAGGAATTTAATGTCCCTCTTTAAGTGTGGCCTCCAAAACTGCATGCAGTACTCAAGGTGTGGCCTCACCAAGCAGTTATACAGAGGGAGCATCACTTCCCTCCTTCTGGAGGTGATCCCCCTAGCGATGCATTCCAGCATCCTGTTGGCCTTGGCTGCTGCCCTCCTACAAGTATCTGAGTTGTTCATTTTGACATCCACCACCACCCCCAGGTCCCTCTCAGCCATCGAGACTTGTAGCATTCCCCAGGGTGTACACTTGGCCGGGTTTCTGGCCCCAGGTGGAGTACCTTGCATTTCCCTGCATTGAACCTCAGCTTCCACTTTCTAGACCACCTTTCCAGAGCCTCCAGGTCCCCTGTGAGGCCACCTCCCCTCCTCCCCATCCACCACTGCCCCAGTTTTGAGTCATCTGCAAGAGACTCAGCTCCTCCTGATTCCTGTCCTTATGTCAGAGGCGTAGGCATTGAACAGGAGGGACCAAGACTGATCCCTGTGGGACCCACTAATGACCCTCTTTGGGGATGAGACTATCCCGCCAACTACGACCCTCTGGGTCCGGTCATGGAGCCAATTGCCTATCCATCTGATCATCTGGTTCCCACCCCATTTCTCCCAGCTTATCCAACAGGCCCATGTGAGGAACAGAGTCAAATGCCTTGCTGAAGTCTAGAAGGAGGACGTCCCACTGGTCTCAAGGTCCAAGGCACTCGTCACCCAGTCATAGAACTCCACAAGGTTTGTCTGACACGATTTCCTGAGATGAATCCATGCTGTCTATCGTCCAGGCACCCTGACTTTTCCAGGTCCCCCTAGCCTCTCCTTGACAATGCCCTCCATCACCTTGCCCACCACTGATGTCAGGCTGACAGGCCTGTAGTTCTCTGCCACCCCTTGATCCCCCTTGTGGATAGGCACTATATGCGCCACCTTCCAGTCCTGGGGCACCCACCCTGTCCTCAGAGAGATGGTGAAAAGCTCCGCTAGGGGTTTCGTCAGGAGATCCACAGGTTCCTTTAGCACTCTGGGATGTAATTTATCCGGCCCCGGTGCTTTCTCCATCTTAAGGGAGCTGAGGGCTTCCCTCACTCTCTCTGCTGTGATTTCCACTTCCAGTACCTCTTCTCCCTGCTTAGCCCTCCCCCCTCCTGCCAGTGATGCCTCCCCCTCCCCAGACCCGCCGATCAGTAGGGTCCCCCCCAGTATCTCTGTCTCCTCCCATGTATGATGCAGCACCCATTTTCCTTGGTGGAACTGAGGTGAAGTACTCATTTAGTACCTCAGCCTGCTCCCCTGGGTCTTGTGCCCATCTCTCTCTGATTTAATCCTGCTAATCTGCCTTCACCTTCGTTCTTCCCCAATGTATCTAAAGAACCCTTGTTCCTCTCCTGATTTCCCTGGCCAGGTTCTGCTCCTTCCTTGCCTTAGCCGCCCTCACCACCCTAGTGGCCCTTCTAGCAATCAGCTCATACTCCCCTCGATCCCTTTCACTCCTTGAGCACTTGAATTGCCTATAGGCTGCCTTCTTTCCCTGTACCACCTCCTGGACCTCCCTGATCCATCAGCAGGGTTTTCAGGCCCTACCGCATTTTCATCTTACTCTTGCACAGGTGCTGGTAGCATCTTGCACCCCTCTCCTGATGATTTCCCACCTACTATCAGCGTCCATGTCTGACCCAATCCCATCCAAATGCTCCTTAAGGATCCTTCCCATTTTCTTAAAATCCGTTCCCCTGAAGTCAGTTACCTCCGTCTCTGTGCAGCTTTCTAGCCCTCCTAGGTCCAGGCAGAACCAGACCGTGGCATGGTCACTCCCCGCCAATGGGTCCCTTACCTCCAGGCCCCTAATCTGGTCACTGTCTGCCAGGACCACATCCAGTACCCGTACCTCCCTGGTCAGTTCCCCACCTGCTGAGCTAGGAGCGCCTTGAAAGGCGTCCAACAACCTCTGTTCCTGGTCACAGAAGATGTCATAGTCTCCCAGTCTGTTCCTGGCATGTTTAAGTCCCCAACACCACCACCATTCCTCTGCCCAGTCTGCAGTGTCTCCCAACATCTGCCACCAGACTCTCCTCCAGCTCCTCCGCCAGGGCAGGGGGTCGATACACCACTCCTATTTTTACTCTCTTGCCACCCCCTTGTTATCAAGGTGACCCAAATTGCTTCCACGGTTCCCTCTGCCTCCTCTACTCCCTCTATGCCAATGCAGTTTTTGACTATCTGACACATCTGTAATTAATTATCTGCAATTGTGTATTTTATCTGTATGGAATGTTCTGTTCCCCGGGTAGCCCCTGAAAAAGGGACATGTTTATCTCAGTGGGTCTCACCTGGTCATCAAAATTTAAACAAATAAATAAATGTGCTCCTCTTTGCTGTTGATAGTAAAGCAGATAGAGCTCTAGCTATCTAGCTATTGCTGTGAATATTTATTTCTAACTAGCTGTTATATTTAAATTAGTGTGTTTAAACCCGCCTTCTTGCAGTTTGTTTATCCAAATGAGAGTCACCATGTTTGGTCCAGGACTTCCAGAATATGGTCCAATGGGACACAGGAGCCCTTAAGGGGTCCTTAGTTCAAGTGCCTCATGGGATGAAAAACTGACGTTCTTGTAGTTACAGGTTAGTGCCTAAACTGACTAATGGGAGCACCAAAACTATGACTGACAGCTCCCCTAGCCAACCGGAATCCAGGAAAATCAGACTAATTCAAGAACTGTTAGAAAAAAGTCTGCAGTTGCTTTTAGGGCTGAGAGAGTGAGCAGCTTGACCGTCAAGAAGAGGCTTTAGGAATGGAGCTGAGGAGATATGGCGAGGAGAAGCCTGACTTGCCTCACTGTTATTTTTTCCAGCATTGGACTGCTTGAAAGCAATAATTGAACTGATCCAAAATCCATTTTTAAATTGTGGCAGTTTTCCCCGAGACTCTGAGAAGTGCAGCTTGACATATTGGTCTGAGAGAAGCTCCTGTGAAGCGTTTGGCCCAAGAGTTGTGTGAGAGACTGTTCTGCGAATTGAGAGGCTTGCTCAGTGAATCAACTGAAATAGTGACTCAGCCTGAATCCAAATTGAAGAGGTAGAGAAGTGAATGCTGTACTTATTAAATGTGCTAAATGTTTATTGTGAGTCATGGCTTACTGTACAGGGACTCCTGCTTGCCAGAAAGGAACCTTCTCTACCAGTGACCGAACTGTCTGCCAGCTGGAGATTTTCACCAGCGAACAAACTGAACTTCACCAGAAGTGTTTATCCAGCCTTGGGACTATGCCAAACTTTGCTCAAGCCATCTATTTCTGCACCAGTGACTGTTTTCTTGATGAAAGACCAGATTGGGGATCCAGCCCCTGTGCAGCAAGAAATCACAGGTTGCAGTTGGTGGGAGGGAAGATTAGGCAACGGAGGTGAGTAATGTAGGCCCAGCTTTCCCATGCTCTTCAGTTTCCAGCAGCAGGTCTTCATATCATCAGACCTTCCTCAAACAATTTGTGTCATGAGTAAACGCAGGGTGGCGCTCTGCAACTTTTCTTTGAATCCTTCTGTGGTACCATATGATTGCTCCAGTGAGCATCAAGGCTACAGAGAACTGGGCAAACAGGCCCTGGACACAAATAACCAAAGCCTTGTTTATGCATATTTAACTGCCTTTTCTTTCCATCGAAGGCTCCAACAACAGCTGCAACGCCAGACACTGCCAGGCACCGATTCTGGCCAGCCAGCATAACAATCTGGACACCCAGTGTTTTCAGATTGTTTACTGAGGGACTAGAGTCCATGCATGCTTAGTAACATGAATCAAATCAGAAAAGTAATCATTCTTCTAGATTCATGCCCCGTCCTTGTTCGTGTCCCCTTAATAAACCTGATTTGCTGTTTCACGTTTAAACTGGTTCGTGAGCATATTCTTAGTAAGTGTACAGTATTGAAAGTGCATGCTTGCCTTGCTAACATTGTCTTTACAAGGGGTTCTAGTGGAATTGCTGAAGGCCAGTCCCTGGTGATAAGTGCAAGGGGTGTGTGCATATCATTAATGTTCATTGTTTACTGTGTGGCAACTACTGCAAAGGGTTATCTCTTATTACAAGGCATTTGGTCACTAGGTGGGTTTGTGGGTGGTTATAGCTTCCCAGAGGGCTATACCATGTTACGCAGATATCCCCACTACTAGTACTCTGGGTGGAGGCACCATAATACTAAATCCAAGCCCCCTCAACCTGTGGTCAGAAGTACAGGCAGGGGTTGTAACCATAGAGATCGCACCATCTAGGGGTTACACATGATCTGCCCAGGCTGCTAATTCAGTGCTGCATGATTTGCCCAAACTGTTAATTCAGTGCTGCATGATCTGCCCAAGCTGCTAATTCAGTGCTGCATGACCTGCCCAGGCTGCTAATTCAGCGCTGCATGATCTGCCAGACTGCTAATTCAGTCCCGAATGATCTGCCCAGGCTGCTAATTCAGTGCTGCATGATTTGCCCAAACTGCTAATTCAGTGCTGCATGATCTGCCCAGGCTGCTAATTCAGTGCTGCATGATCTGCCCTGGCTACTAATTCAGTGCAGCATGATCTGCCTAGGCTGCTAATTCAGTGCAGTATGTTCTGCCCATGCTGCTAAATCAGTGCTGCATGGTCTGCCCAGGTTGCTAATTCAATGATGCATGATCTGCCAAGGCTGACAATTCTGTACCGCATGATCTTCTCAGGCTGCAGATTCAGTGCTGCAATATCTTGCCAGGCTGCTAATTCAGTGCTGCATGATCTGCCCAGGCTGCAAAATCTGGTCTTCAAGATCTGCCCAGGCTGCTGATTCAGTGCTGCATAATATCCCCTGGCTACCAATTCAGTAATGCATGATCTGCCAAGACTGCTAATTTAGTGGTGCATGGTCTGCCCAGGCTGCTGATTCAGAGTTGAATGATCTGCCCAGGCTGCTGATTCAGAGTTGAATGATCTGCCCAGGCTGCTGATTCAGTGTCACACGATCTGCCCAGCTGCTAATTCAGGGCTGCATGACTGCCCAAGCTGCTAATTCAGTTCTGCATGATCTACTCAGACTGCTAATTCAGAGCTTCATGATCTGCCCAGGCTGCTAATTCAGTGATGTGTGATCTGTCAAGGCTGCTAATTCAGTACTGCATGATCTTCTCAGGTTGCTGATTCAGTGCTGCAAGAGCTTCCCAGGCTGCTAATTCAGTACTGCATGTTCTGCCCAGGCTGATAATTCAGTGCAGCATGGCCTACCTTGGCTGCTAATTCAGTGCTACATGATCTGCCCAGGCTGCTAATTCAGTGCTGCATGATCTGCCCAGGCTACTTATTCAGTGCTGCATGATCTGCCCAGGCTACTTATTCAGTGCTGCATGATTTGCCCAGGCTGCTAATTCAGTACTGCATAGAAACATAGAAACATAGAATTTGACGGCAGATAAGGACCGCTTGGCCCACCCAGTCTGCCCATTTCCCTACCTGATGGATAAGCTGCAGATCCTAGTTAACCAGCAGCCTACGTCTTCCTACCCCAACCCCCTAGAATTGCCTTATGACTGTCCCATGCATGCTTGAATTCCACCACTGTTTTTGACTCCACAACCTCCTCTGGAAGGCTGTTCATACATCCACAACCCTCTCTGTGAAAAATACTTCCTTAAATTACCTCTGAGCGCCCCCTTCTATCTTCAAATTGTGCCCCTTGTTATTGCACACCTCTTTTTGAAAGATGCTACCCTCTTGGACTTTGTTGATTCCCTTGAGGTACTTGGAAAGTTTCTATCATGTCCCCCCTCCTCCTTCTCCTCGAGGCTATACATATTAAGCTCCTTAATTCTCTTCTTATATGTCTTCCGTGCAGACCCTGCACCATTTTAGTTGCCCTCCTCTGGACAGCTTCCATCCTGTCTATGTCTTTACGGAGATTGGGTCTCCAGAACTGCACGCAGTACTCCAGATGTGGTCTCACCAGCTGTCTGTACAGAGGGATAATAACTTCTTGTTTCTACTGGTGATGCCTCTCCTATGTATCCCAGTATCCCCCAGCCCTCCTTGCTGCCCTCTCACATTGCTTGCCCACCTTTAGGTCATCTGATATGACTACCCCCAGGTCCCTTTCCATTTTTGTTGTTAGTATCTCACCCCCCATTGTGTACTCTTCCCCTGGGTTTTTGTTTCCCAGATGCATTACCTTGCACTTCTTAGCATTGAATCTAAGTTGCCATACATTTGACCATTCCTCTAACCTTGCCAAGTCCCTTCTCATCCTTTCCACCCCAACTTGTGCATCAACTCTGTTGCAGAACTTTGTGTCATCTGCTAAGAGACATACTTTTCCTTCCAGTCCCTCTGCAATGTCGCTTATAAAGACATTGAAGAGGACCGGTCCTAATACTGAACCCTGTGGTACTCCACTGCTAACCCCCCTTTTTTCAGAGTGGACTCCATTTACTATTACTCTCTGTGTCCTATTCTCCAGCCAATTCTTTACCCAGGCTGTCATCTTGGGACCCACTCCCAGGCTGGCTAACTTGTATATTAATCTTTTGTGTGGGACTGTGTCAAATGCCTTGCTAAAGTCTGGTAGGCCATGTCCACAGCCCTCCCTGATCAACTACTTTGGTCACCCAGTCAAAGAAATCTATCAGATTTGTCTGGCATGACCTTCCGCTGTGAATCCATGCTGCCTTGGGTCCTGTGCCCTCTGGCCTCTAGATCGCAACAATTCTTTCCTTCGAAGTGATTCCATCATTTTCCCTACCACTGAGGTTAAACTAACAGGTCTGTAGTTTCCTGCTTCTGCCTTGCTCCCACTTTTGTGAAGGGGAGTCACATCTGCCCTCCTCCAGTCCTCAGGTACCACCCCATCCTCCCATGATTTGTTAAAGAGGGTAGTCAGTGGTGTCACTAGTTCTATCCTTAGTTCTTTTAGAATTCTGGGATGAATCCCATCAGGCCCCATTGCTTTGTCCACCTTCAGTTTTAAGAGCTCTTTCAGAACTCTTTCTTCTGTAAATGGGCTGGTAAATGACCTGCCCAGGCTGCTAATTCAGTGCTGCATAATCTGCCCAGGCTGCTAATTCTGTGCTGCATGATCTGCCCAGGCTGCTAATCCAGTGCTGCATAATCTGCCCAGGCTGCTAATTCAGTGCTGCATGATCTGCCCAGGCTGATAATTCAGTGCTGCATAATCTGCCCAGGCTGCTAATTCAGTACTGCATGATCTGCCCAGGCTGCTAATTCAGTACTGTATTATCTGCCCAGGCTGCTAATTCAGTGCTGCATGATCTGCCCAGGTTGATAATCCAGTGCTGCATAATCTACCAAAACTGCTAATGCAGTGGTATAAGAACTTTAAGATAGATTTGATGACTTGCCAGGACCCACACAGTTTGTGAAATCCTATGTCCACGTACATCCCTGTTCACCATATCTGCTCCACCAAATAAACAAGTAAGTCAAAATGTATTTCTTGAGTGCCCAATCCCAGAGGCTCTTGACACTTCACAAAGAGGTGCGGCAGATTTAAAATCCATTTTACAGCAATTAAGATCTGAGTCTGATAACTAATACATATACAAGTATTGATTAATAAATAATAAAGCTAAAATCTTTACAGTCAGTTTAAGATCAAATGTTTATCTGAAAAGATGTGTCCTAAGGCCTTGCTTGAAGATCTCTACAGAAAGAGCCTCCCTTAATGATCATGGCAATGAGTTTCAAAGGGCTGGCACCGCTACATCAAAGGCACAGTTACCTGATGTCTCAAGCCTCGCCCCTGGAACAGTCAAGAGGCCTTCCAAGGAGGAATGGAGTGAGCAGGTTCAGGTTCAAGTTTATTGCAGGAAAACTCCACTGAGCAAACTTTGTCACAAAGAGGTCTTGGTTTACAGACAATGTTGACTAATACATACACAAGCAGATATAGCAGCAATGGTACATTAGCACATTAGGTAGTAGGTGAGTAGTTTACCTCCACTGACCTCAAAGTATAGAGCGTTACAGTAATCAAGCCCAGATGTAACAAACGCATGCACCAATGAGGGTAGATCACCCTATGGGATCAAGTGTTTAATCCAGGTGACATTCCTTAGGTAGTAAAAAACATCTGGACAATGGTAAATGCCTGAGTTTCAAGTGTCAAACTATCATCAAGGATGATGCTCAGATTTCTCACCTTCGAGTGTGGCACCAATGAGGTGGCACCTCGGAACAACACTGTTCCTGGTCTGGTGGCAACCACATCCTGCCAGCGATCAGGCTCAATCACCAGTACCTCCATCTTGTCAGGGTAAGTCTCAGTCAGTTAGAGGACATCCCGTCCTGGATCACAGATAGGCATCTATTTTGCTCATCCACAGCATCAGATGTTCCGGGGCAAAGGACATATACAGCCAGGTATCATCTATATAGCTGTGAAAAACCCAGACTGCAACATCTAATGATGTTACCCAGGGGCAGCATGTACACCACAAACAACATAGGTAACAAGATAGAACCCTGAGGAACTCCACAGGTCAGGAGCTTTGGGCAGGAGGAGAAATTCCCCATCACTACCCATCGCATCCTGCTTGTCAAACCAGCTGATGACCTTATCAGTGAATCCACAAAGCTCCTTAAGGTGATAATCAGCACCATGTGATCTATTATTTCAAATACTGAGGAGAGATCCAGGAGAATGAGAATTGACCATTTTCCCCTATCTCTCACTCTGAGGAGATTATTTTGCACCAAGTCGAATGTTGTCTCAGTACTATGCTGTCTCCCAAATCCTGTTTGGGGTGGCTCATAGATGTCAAAGACCATCAGATGAGCCTTGAGCTGTAAAGCCACTACTTTCTCCACCACCTTACCCAAGAATGAAAAATTGGAGACAGGCCAATAATTTGTCAAGCTGTCAGGCTCAAGAGATGGTTTCTTTGGTAGGGGCCTCGCCAATGTCTTTTTCATAGTGTTGGGGAAAAGCCCCTGCGAAAGCGAACACCGGATGATCTTGGTGTAAGTGTGCTTTGCGTCCACCTAGGATTGCAATGTGCATAAGTGAACCCTACAACCCCCACCCTGAACTCACATGAGCCTCCCCCAGCCCTGATCCCGATATCTGTAATACTGTATATAGCCCATATGGGCTAGAGGACCCCCAAATCCCCAATCCTGTATGTTCAAACATTAACCCTTCTGTGCTAGCAGCCCCCCCAAAACCCCTATCCAAGAACACTGAAGTATTACCCAATCATTTGTGTCCACATAAATAAAAAAGATCCCCCTGTTGCCCTAGTTGTCTAGTGCCCCCCCACTCTCCCACCCTGCAGTGCCAGACCACCCTGCTTCCCCAACCATTACCCAGTTGGTGACTGGCACAGTCCACCTGTCATCACCATGGCCAGATACCGACTGAGATCTTCTACGATTGCGTACTCTAAATCCTACACACTAAGTAAATGACAGCTGCTGTCATTTATGGAGCACATGGTATTTACAGTAAGTGCTCTTAGAAGAGCTCAGTCAGCAGCTGACCATGGTGGTGAGAGGTAGACTGTGCCAGTTACCGGCTGGGTACAGGTTGGGGGGAGTGAGGTGGTCTGGCACTGTCAGGTGTGGGGGCCACTAGACCCCACTGGGTGCATGGAGAAGCTCAACTCAGATCTAAAACAGATAGCCACACCCTGACCCCTGCACTCTCTATTCAGGCAGTGCATTACAGAGTACAAGGGTGGGATAGATGCCTCCAAAACTGTATCAGGATCATCCCCCAACCAAGTCTCTGTAATGCAAGTCAGTTTGACCAAAGAAATCAAGCCACAAAAAATGCAATCTTATTTCTCATCAATCTAGCATTGTATAGTACCACCTAAAGGGGACCAGTGGAGGCTGCCAGTCCACTAACTATCTGCCCACTCCATTCAGTGGGAACCCTTGAAATGGGAACCAAATATGTATGGCCTCACTCATGGTCCTACTTTACCCCAGGGCACCTCCTGAACCTGACCCCACCTCAATGTCACTCACCTCTGCTGCATCACCAGTGTTCCACCACTTGCCCACTCCCTTCCTTAGAATGCCAACCTCCCCAGGAAGTCTACTTACTGTCCCTCACTTAAGACTGAAACTATCAGGCTGAAACAAAACACTTCTGGCCTCTCTCATTGTCCTATTTTACCACAGGGCACCTCCTGGTCCTGACCACCCCATGCCACTCATCCCTGCTGCATTGTCGGTGTTCCACTGCTTGCCCACTTCCTTACAATGCCAACCTCTCAAAGGAAGCCTATTAACTGTCCTTCAGTTTAGGCTGAAGCTAGCAGGTAACAGGGCATTTGGGGTGGCTGCCCCTTGCTTTGGAATTCTCTGCTACCCCACATTTGCGGTGCCCCCTCTGTGTAGGCCTTTAAAAAAGATCTGAAGTTTCACCTGTGTGATCTAACCTACAGTAACTTCTTGTGATTATCTGGTGCTGTTTTAAATGTTGTCTTAGTTTAACCGTGCTATATGTTTTATTTAAGTTTGTTTTGTAATGCACCCGGAGACTTACTGGTAGAAGGCCAGAAAAAAGTTACCTTGCCTCGCCATCTGCATTGTCCCATTTTGTTTCTTTTAGAAAGATTTCTCTATTTAATTAAAAAAGGTCCAGTACAAGAGATCTGTTGAATTCTGCAGCTTTAAAGATCTGAGGCAGTGAAATATTGTGTTTACTTAAAAATGTGGATATGGGCGAATGCCATGGAGGCACTGAGATAACTTACTGAGACCATGAATGATATTTATATACTAACCCCTTTGAAAGATTGAAAGGCAATATATGTATTATTTAGTTGTGTTAAATGAGCACTGATTAATACTATAACTGTAGTTTCTTATGGTTGTGAGCCAATGCTGGTAAATATAGAAAGAGGAAACTGGTACGTATTCATCAATAGTTTGATGCTAGCATCAGAGAAGTCTGGTTTCACACCTTGTTTAAGTTTAACATATTGTCTCCCTCTCCTTTTCACCCAGTTCAGTGTGTTATGTGGATGTCACAGACTGCTGCAGTGCACATTTCAGCTTCAAATACTATTTCTTTTCAGGTTCTGTAAGGAAGTGATAAGCAACATATTTTGAGTTTCCTTTGCCCAGAGTACAGATGTGCAAATCAAGAGTTATTTTTTATTATTTAGCTTTTAATGTTTTGTTTAAGCAGAAAAGTGGGCTAGATCACTAGGGTCCATTATCAGCCCCACCTAACTAGTATACCTTGGAGTTAGAGTGGTCTACATACAATTAGTTCAAAAAAGTTCCCTACACACACCAACCTGTAAGGAGGGACACCACACAATATCTTGTTTTAAATAAGCATTTGTCAATGCCTAGTGTTGTCTTGCTGGTGTTAGCATTGGTAATTCAGGAGTTAGAGAGATGCATAATATGAATGGCAGTGAAGTATGGAACCAACGTCAACCACACCCCACCCTGCTGAGACTTGACAGGCATTGGGGTGTGCCTTTTAGATTAGATAAGACCATAACGCTCACCATTTCCTCACCTTACCCTGCAGACACGAAAAGTGACAGTAGGTGGAAGGCTGGGGGCCGTGACCAGGGCAGATACTTGGCTGACAGCCCTACCACCAAAGAAAAATACTAAATAAAAAAAATAAAATAAAGCTCACAAGAAACCCCATTCATGCAGAGCTCTCAAATCTCAAACTTTTAAGCCTAAAATTAACAGAAAATTTATCTCATTGGTCACATCTCCCCCTAAGCTTTTTGAGCAGAATAGATGCAATTAAGCAGAATGTATTTTCCTGCATATTGTGCTTTCTTCAGACACTGCCCTGCACCCCGGCTAAAACATATTTCCAGGCATGGGACAGAATGATATCCTGCTTTATTTGGAGTGGAAAGTGTCCCAGAATTAGATATTCTGTTCTGCAACTGGCCAGAGGGAGAGAGGTGGCCTTAACCTCCCTGACCTCAAACAGTATGCGATGGCAGCACAGTTAAGGGTAGCCCTACTCTGGCTAAATAAACAATATGATGCACACTGGAAACAATTAGAAGTAACCTGGGGAGACCTATGCAACACTCAGGAGCTCCTTTTTGGGACACCCCCCAAGTGCCAAGGGATAATGAATTATCCGAAGTTCACCAGGGAACCCTTAGAAATATGGCTTAAGGTCAGTAATGATTATTTTACATTCCCTGAAAAATTGTTCTTGGGAACACTGAAGTATAATGCAAATTTGGCAGCAGGTCTCTCAGGCCCCAATGTAGTTCAATGGCAGAGATATGGCATTTTATTCATTTTCCAGTTAGTGGGCAGAACAGGTCTCCTTCCGTTTGTCTCCCTTCAGAAGGAATATCACTTGCCCCATAAATATTTTATTTCTTACTTACATCTTAAATCATACCTTCAGCCATATGAACAGTCCCTCATGGCCCTAAGTGAAAACCCTACCCAAATAATACAACTGTTATAAGCTCATATCAGAGGAACAACCTCAGATCACCTGATTAGTAAGATATACAAGGCCTTAAATGAAAAACAGGTAGACTCGACCAACTCAATCAGGTTTAGATGGGAACAAGAACTGCAGGTATCAATCAGTGAGCAGGATTGGAATGACTCTGCTTTACCAACTATAAAAATATTTTTCTCACTATACTGGCATGAATACATGTGGAAACTCCATTTTCGTTTCTTCCTCACACCAACCTTGCTGGCTAGTATGGGAGAATTAGGGGAGGGACATTGTTGGAGAGAATGTGGGGATGATAGAGCAAATCTGAGCCATGTCCTTTGGTCATGTCCTAAGCTATTCAAGTTTTGGAAGGAGATCCTCGAGAAGCTGAGTGCAATTTATGAGACCACTGATTTATTCACTCCCACATTTATATTGACTTTTTATTAAACCAAAAGGTCTGCAAATTGACAAAAACTTGCTGAAACAAATTTAAAAATTTATAACAGCAGCCCACAAAATGATCACTAGACTGTGGGTTACAAATCAAATACCCACGAAAAAAGCCTGGATGGTTTTGTCCAGGGAGATATATGCCCTTGAGTGACTTTCGGCCAAGATGATGGACAAAGTTCAAAAATTGGATGTACAATGGCAAAAGTAGATATCATACCAACTAAATCATTATGATGAGTTTGTACATTAAGCTATGTACTGAATATGTAATTTTGCTCTTCTTTTGCACTGAAACGTTACTTGGGATATGATCTGCTCATTGAATTTTAATCGGAATAAAATCTGGGTGGGATAGGGAAGGCTCATTGTGCTATGCTTGATTTGATTTGAGTGGATCACAGATTGAACTTAAAATGAGTAATTATGATTCTCTAGATACTGAAGCAATAAGATGGTATTTTATTTTCCCCTAATATGACTGCTACAAGTATACACGTAATGTATTGTGATGTTATCAACGGGTATTAATAAGTCATGTATTGCTGCCTGTAAAATTGTTGCATTTATAAATTAAATAAAAAGACTACATATAAAAAAAATTTAAACCAACTTGAAATAATAGTAAATTAAAGAACCATATACGAGATGCCAGTACAGCCTAGACATAGAGCAAGGAATTCAGGGAGTATTAAAAATGAACAAATATAAAAGGAAAAGTAGATCATTACTACATTAGAGTAACTCTGAGTATGCTTTGCAGTGCAACAGAATAGGTGCATAATAAATACAATATTGAGGGAAGGGGGAGAAAGGGGAGGCCAATTTAAGCCCTTACACCCTGAGCCAGATGGAAATCAGGATTATATGGGGAGGTGTAGCCTTCGGGGATAACTGTGGACAGAGGAGATAGCTATATTAAAGGTCAGCTCTGATTACTCGAAAATCTCCTAAATAGGTGTTATATGGGGTGACTAGGTCTAAAAGACTAGGCCCAGTGATCCCCAAAACAGGAGGGACCACACAACAGTTGATCTCTATAATATCTGTAAGCTTCAAGTAAAATAAGGAGCACAAAGAAGATATAACTCGACAATCCTCTGCAACAGTACACCAAACATAGCCCACCTCTTTGAGTGCTAATGATAGTTCCATATTGTAAACAGGAGGTAGTAAGAATAATGGAGCGTAGGGAAGGAGATATATTAAATATAATTGGCAATAATACCTGTCATCAGGAGAGGGAAGGGGTAAATTGCCTTGTAATATATTATAGTTCACATATAAAAAAAAAAAGGCAATAATCAGGATACATACTGATTAACGATATATAGCTAAATAGCCCAAAGACTATAAACCTGATGCACTGCTAAACTGGAGAGTAAAAGGCTAGATATAGACAGCCTGTCTAGTGAGATAATGTATAAGATCTAACACTAAAATAATGGCTTAGCAAAGCATTGCTGATATACCAAAGTTCCTGTGAAGACCTTTAAGCTGCTGATTTAAACATTACAACAAAAAGTAAATTGATCGCACAGTGATGTAAAGCCTTTGCTTTCTGCACCCGCTGGGAGCGAAAGCAACAAGGTAGCATAGACTGTAGAGCGGGTGACTAGGCAGAAAAAGCTTACTGGCACTCTCTTTAAGTATTCTGGAAGCAAAACCTACCAAGATATGGCAATTGTGACCATATTTTTGACCATATAAGCTCATGACACCTTAGATTTATTAGCGGGATTGTGATTATTGATGTTTTTGCTTTTGGCCTTTACCGTACGTTTCTTTTTGGGTGGCTCTAAAGATTTGAGGGGAGAACTTGCAACAACTTCTGCCCATGAAGTATCGGCAGAATACATCCCTGAGGCACTGGGCCCAAGTTAGAGTGATGTTCATTTGAAATTTGCTGGGAAAGATCCTCCTACGAGGAGTGAATGTCGTCCACCAAGAGAACAAACTTATTGCTCAAGGGAATAGAGGGCTCGATTTGAAGATGAGAGGCTGCAGCTTGGGGTGTTTGGGGTGAGACCTCACTAGAACAGCATGAAAGTCTTAAAGAATAATGCCACGACAGAAGCTTCTCTTGCAGCCGTGTTGATTGCCTTGGGGTAAAATCAGTTGTGACATTGCTGCTTGAGGCTGTGAGTTCTGCAACACCTTTTCCACGCTCCTGAACCTCGTCGTCCTCCCTCTGTGTGCATACCAAAGCTGTGTTCAGGTTGCCAATTGCTGCTGAACCTCCCAGGGTAAGAATACAAAGAGAAATCTCCAGATAGTTGGCTAAGGCGTCAGGGGTTTCAAAATCCTTGAAGGAAGAGCCTGAGAAAAGGCGTAGTGTTGTGGGGGTAACATAGAGCAAATTTAATACTCCTTTGATGGAGGATTTGTTTAAGTGGATTGTAGGCGTTCCTTCTAATGGTTAAATCTTTTGAAAAGTCTCTGCAGATGGAAATATTAAACTCTTGTCACTGAAGTTTCCCCATTTCTCTGGCTCATTTCAATATTAATCCTGTATGGGAATAGTTCAAGAAGCAAGCAATGATGGGCCTCGGTCTCTGGTCTGATGCTGGCCTGGGACTCAGAGTACGGTGAGAACGCTCAATGATTAATGTTAGGTCAAGAGATAGTTTAAGCACTGCAGGCAGCACATGTAATAAAAGCGCAGTAGTCTCTCCTAATTCTACACCTTCAGGGAAGCCGAAAAATCATAAATTGTTGCGACAATTACAGTTTTCAACATTGTCAATTTTGGCTTGTAGGGATTTAATAGTTCAGTCTTGATTATGGACAGTAGCCTGGAGGTCATGAATAGTAGTGGTATCACAGGCCGTTGCTTTCTCATTAAATGCAATTTTTTGGCCAAAACTTTCAAGAATGGTTGCATTCTGTTGGGTGGAGGTTTTTAGATCATCAATCTCAGCCATCAATTTAGAAAACATTACTTTCACTCAAGCAAGTGAGCTTTGATGTGCTTGGAGATCTGCCATAATGCTGAAGGATGAGGCCTAGTATGCTGCAGTACACTGTAGAATAATTGAATATAAGTAGATTACAGGATGGTCACAGGAGTTGGTTCCGAAGAAAGGTCTGGTGAAGGCTGGATGAGGTTAGATTGCAGTCATTCCTGCAGAGATTCTGAATTATGCTGCCACCTTCTGCCTGGTCAGGCCATTGCCCCCACGCACAAGTTTTGATTGGAGATCAGGAGTGCACAGTGGGCCTACATTTTTTGCCTTTAGAGGGCTCAGAGAGTTATATTAGTTGAATGTGGGGTGGAGAAGGGGATCACGGAGGGGACAGTGGTGGAAGATGTTTGAGGGAATAGGTGTTTCTGTATGAATCTGAAGCTCTGCATTGGCATAAACAGACCCTCCCTGCTATGCCTACCAGAAGAACACATTAAGCCATAATGAGTAGTGTGGATGGACATGAAGTCTGTAAGCAGCTCCAAAGTGGGAGGAGGGCACCTAGACATCATGTGCTGTGGGATGGGATTTGAGCCCTTAAGTTTTGCCCATTGAATGGCAGATATTGTATATTAATAACACCAATGCCCTACTGCAGCTGTGGCATTGGTATTGCCAGCAGAGAGGGCTGCCACTGCCCTCCTCTCCCAAACTCAGTACTCATTACCCCTTCACCCAATGGCTGGGAATCAGGATCAGGAGCCGGTTCTCGGTCTCCCACATTGTAATGTGGCATACTATAAGTCAGCATCATCTGGGCCCAAAAATGAGACCTAACTGGTAATAGAATCCATAATGCTGACTGACCCAACCTGGGCTAAACTCAAAGATTTAGGATGTCATCACTTTGTTTTGGAGGCACCGTCCTTGAGTTTTTCACCTGCTTTTCAGATGCACATAACAAAGAATGGTGAGGACACCCACAGACTTATCGGAACTTCAGGTTAGCATTTTTTTTTAATCACATATTGTATGTCTGTTCTTCAATATACTTCTCTTTTTGTTCCATCCATCCTACTCTCTTATCTAGCTGTTCTCTCATGCACAACCAAATCATTACACTCTCACAAGCAGGCCACCATGCACTTTCACAAGCATCCTCCCACATGTGGGTGGGAGGTTCACCAACTACGGTGTGACAGAAAAGCCCACTGACCATCATTAGGATGACAGCACAATGCCGATGGCACTCATCGTGGACAGCAATTGTACTGTTCGACCCCTGTTCACCAGTCCACCTGGACAAATGACGGTTGTTTGCGAGGGGTAGTGCACTCATATCCCCCACCACAGGGGTCTTTGCTCTCCCCACCCCTCTGAAACATATTATAATCACTTCCATGGTGGACCTTTCTTGGGGAGGGGGCACAGCATCCATGCAGTGCTATCCCTGCAGGGCACTTCAACAATCAGTTCGCCACTGTGACACGTGAACTGGTTACGGCACCCTGATCACGTTACCCTCATTCCATTGCTCCACTGACAGGATACTGGGAGGGCTATATCTGTCACATGTAGCCCTCACTCACAAAAGCATGTCTTGTGTTGCACAATCCCTCATCTCTCATACCCAACTACCTTGTCTTGTACTCTCCAGCACAAACCTGCCTCATGTTCACACACACACGCACACACACACACACGCTGTGTTGCTTGCTCTACCACACACACACACCGTGTGTTGTGCTTAATCCCATACACTCATCTACTCTCACTCTTGCAAACATCATCCTCAGGTTGAGCGGTCTCCTACTTACCAACTTATAGTGTGCTTTTTCTTACACACACCTGTTTCATGATTTCCTCCCTCGCACTCTTTACCCATGCTGTGCTCTTTTCCACACTTTTTGGAAAGGCTACGCTCCTGCAGTTCAATGGGTGAGCAACCAGCCACACCTAGTACCTGAACTATATAAGCAGTTACTTCCAGCCTCCATCTGAAGCACTTTTCTCTTTGCCCCACCTTCCTCCTCCAGAAGTTCCCCTCTCTACTTCAATCAATCAATCGATTACAGTTTTATTTGTCAGCGCAATTCCATAAGACCAAAGCACTTTATATCCTAAAACAAGTTAAAATTAATAAATACATCAATAAGTAAAAACCCAGCAAAACATCTTAATAAACATCAACCAGATGGTGGTACAACTAGGCTTAATTCTCATCGGGAAATGCCTGGCTGAACAAATATGTTTCTAGTTTAGTCTTAAAGCTGTCAGTGGTCAGGCACCCTCTAATCTAGTGTGGTAGAGTGTTCCACAGGGTCAGGGCTACAAAAGCAAAAGTGCATGCTCCTGGAGTCTTTAACCAGATCCCAGGAACCTCTAGCAATCCTTCGTCAGTGGAATGGAGAGGGCAGAGGGGGCAGTAGGGGTACAGACGATCTGGCAGGTAGCTAGGTTCCTGTCCATGTAGGACTTTGTAGGTCAGTAACCTGACCTTGAAGGCAATCTGCCAATGTACTGACAGCCAGTGCAGACTTTGGAGCACAGGCGTGATATGGCAAAATCCTGGTAAGTCAGTCAACAACCTGCCTGCCGTATTCTGCGCTAACTGCAATCAATGGATATCAACCCACGATAGCCCTAGGTTGAGGGCATTGCTGTAATCAAGGCATGAGGTTACAAAGTCATGAACCAGAGCTGACATATCACCAGACGGATCCAGGTTCTTAATCTGAGCAATGTTCCTCGGATGGTATGATGAGTTCTTTACGACTGTTGACTCACCGGGGTTCCTTCCTAAGATATCTTTAGCCAAGGGACCCTTTCCATGTCACCTCTATGGGTGAAGCCCTCTTACAGGGTTCCTTGCCTTCAGTACCCTTACACGGTGGTAATTCCTAATGGAATGGAGAGTGTGAATGGCCACAAACATTGGGCACTATGCACCAACTGGCGGGAATAACACACCAAAGGTGCATAGCCCACCCATGGAGCTCTGCACCCATGGATGGATGCACAGTGGCCATATGCACAGACACTGGCCACTATGCAGCTCCCATCTGCAGCCCTACCCCCCAGTGTGCAGATGTACGGAGGACAGTGCCACCGACTGGGTGTGTATTCAATGGGATGCCTGAACCCAGTCCACTACTTGGTCCCTCATGCCCATGGGCTGCCGAAGAAGGCAGAAGACGCACTGTGCACCACCAGCACAGGGGCAGGTGGGTGTCTGGTCAGCTACCCTCGGCCCTCCTTTTAGTCCCAGACACTGGGGCAGCATGTGGGGGGTTCGCAGTGCTCTTCCATCTTCATCACAGTCGTCAGTGGCATCCGGGGGGGGGCGAGCATCTCCTATGGCCAGGTGTTACTAAGTGTAGTGTGCACCACCCACACCCAGCACTCTAGACTTTGTTAATGATGTGGCATTTAGGCACACCACAGACATGCCCTCATCTGCCCCCTGGTGAGTTGCTGTCTGCGTGGCTGGGGGATCAGGCGCGTAACTGTTGCACGTCCATTTGTGAATGCTGTGTGGGGTCCACACGACCCCATTCCATGACATTCAAACGTAGCCATGCAAACACACCTATTGTATGTGGCATGTTGGCATCATGCATAGGGCCCTACACTATATAGTTGCACACATAACATTATTCAGGTTGCATAAGCCATTGAACTCGTGTCGCTGTTACTCAACCCTGCCCTAAACTATATTCCAATCACATATGGCATATTCCTTCCAGTCAGACACCCCAGTATATGGCACCCAATATTCCCTTCACCAACCTTGTACTCATTATGTGTGTGACTGTCATGACCCTCATTGGGATATATATGTACTGTACATATTGTAAATATTAGTTTAACCTTCTCTTAACCGAGTTTCAACATGTGAATTCACTGTATATTATTGTGTTATAAACATCATTTTTTTCTGTATGTATAACTGTCTTATAAGTATGTGATGTAATTGCTGTGTATCAACTCAAACCTTGACCTTATCAGATCCATCTTGTAAATGAGCCTTGCTCAATGATGATCACCTGAATAAATAAAGATTTGATTGATTGATTGATTGAACTCTGCTGCTTTACGCATACCCACTCTGGTGTGCTCTCACAAACACTTGCTTCATACTTATACACTGGAGATTCTTCAGCTCTGAGCTGTAACCACTAGGCCATGACCGGGTAAACCCACTGGGCCTCAGGGAATCCCTTCCTTTTTCAGGAATGACCCGGGATTAATTACATGAATTATAAAACAGGAACACAGCATAGAGAAGATACAGACAATAAGTAGTACAATTTATAACAGATTGCATGGCAGAGATAACCAAATTGTTAACACTAAACATACATTTTGCCTACAGTATGAATTCACATCAGATTATATACAAGTATAATAAAATTAGATAATTAAGCAGACAAGGTGAAACTAAAGAACTAACATATATGGGCTTTTAGGCCCTTCTTATCCCCCCCCCCAAGAAAAGAGTATCTGCAGTGTGTTGGGAAGGGCATTCCAGAGAGTAGGGGTAGATTTTACAAAAGATCTACTCCTGGTAGCAGTTTTAGCTTTAGGGACTGGAAGACGCTTTCTACTAGAGGATCTGAATGGTTGTCTGTCAGGTTTATTCGTTAGCAAACCATGTAGGTTGGGGGGGGTGGCATTTGGGCCTATCAGCTTGAAGACCAGGCATAGTGATGCGTATTCAAGTCTACCAGTGAGAGAGGGACATTGGAAGGAGCCTAGAACTTTACAGTGATGTTCCCTGAATGAGGCACCAGCAGCAGAGCGAGCTATTGTGTGGTATAATGATTTTAATTTATCTTTTTCAAAGCATCTAACAGAGAGTAGAACAGGAGAGCAGTAGAGGAGGGTTGGTAAAAGGGTAGAAGTGGCTATACTTAGGTGGGAATCTTTAGAGAGGTAAGGGCTTAGATGGTACAGTAAACTGGCTTTTTGATGAAGAGTTTTTGTGAAGTATTCAATATGGGCTTTAAAGGAGACATCCTGGTCAAGAGGAATACCCAGTTAGTTAAGGAAGTCAACTGTCTCAAGATTTATTCTGTTTAAGAAGGAAAGGGTGAGCAGGTTATCCCTATGGGAGCCTAAACTCTTCAGGCCAAAGAGAATAGATTTGGTATTATTACTATTAAGGACCTATTTATTTGTTAACAGCCAGTTCTCTAGTAAATATATATTGGAAGTAAGTAGATTGTTAATTTCCGTGATGTTGTTGGAGCACTGGCATAGTACCGCATCATCAATGTAAAGTAATAGTTTTGCCCCACCACAGTTTGTTGGTATTTTGCTAATATGAAGTGAAAATAGATATGGACCCAGTGTAGACCCTTGGGGGACACCATCCCACACCAGACGTCTGTAGTGACCCCAAGGCATACCCCATCGACTGTTGGTCTGTGGAGGATGGGGGTGGGGTGGAAGGGTGGGGGGGTCAGAGTCTCAACCCAAACACCTCATTTCCTTCCTTTTGTCACTTCAGCCCTAACTGATGTGTTAACAAAGTTTTTTGCAATGAATATATATTATACTTTCAGTGCAATCACATAGTGAGTATATTTTCAGTGCAATAATAGTGATGGTATACTTTTGGCACAATAATCTAATATAACTGGAATACTATTAATGCAGAAAACATTTGCTGACTTTATACTTTCAGTACAGTAATCATACACTGGTAGCACACTATAGTATGATAGTCATAAATATATTTTCAGTACAATAACCATATACTGATGGTGTGCTGTTGGTGCAATAATCCTGTAAGAATAGAATATTTTCAGTATAGTAATCATAAACCAATAATATACTTTTGGTGTAATAAATAGATGACACCCACTCATTTGCCACCCATGTTGACAACATAACAAATCAGACTAATAAAAAACATGGAGCACTCTACAGGCAAAAATTGGACCTTACCCAGCAGCAAGACATCTGGCAGTCTCTGCAACAATACTCCCCATCATAGACTGTGGTCTCTCCATATACTGTGCAGCCTGTGAGACAGTCCTAAATAGGATACACTTGGTCCTCAGTAAAGCATGCCGCTTTGTTTGCAATGCAGACAGACTAACACACATTTGCTCCCTGTACTCCCAAACTGGATGGCTCCCACTGCCGTGAAAGGCTAAAATACCAGACATGCCTCCTGGCAAGAAAAGCCCAGCTGCGCCTCAACCCATCATCTATCAGTGACCTTCTTTGCCTGGCTACTAATAACTACTCAACCAGGAGTATGACTAGACAAGTCCTCAGAGCCAGCTACTGTAACACATGCCTAGGGAAATGCTCATTTGCTATCCCAGCTGCATACTGGATGAATAATTTTCCAGAACCCATACAAGGCCTACTCAAGATTTTGCAGTTTGTCATCCCTGAAAAAAGAACTCCTAAAGATCACAGCATCCACCACAACACGGTTTGGTGCACAGCCTTTAAAATCCTGACCATCTGGTCAAGATCGTTGCTGCCACTGCACCCTGAGGTTCTATTGGAGTGTCCTCATGTGCAGGCGAGTGAGAGGTACGGTCACTATAGCAGCAGCCATGTGCCCCAAGAGCTGCAGGACCATTCTGGCCGGAGCCTGGCTGACAGAGACTAATCTCTGAGCCAGTGTCTGGAGATGATCTACCCTGTCTAGCAGAAGAAAAGTTCTCCCCTACACTGTGTCCAAGATGGCTCCTATGAACTGGAACCTCTGGGATGGCCAGGTAGTAGACTTTGGAAGATTTAGGGTTATCCCTAGATCATGAAACATGCTGAAAGTGTACTCTGGGGTCTGGCAGAGCCATTCTCTGGACAAGGCTGACAGTAGACAGTCATCGAGGTAGGGTTAGATGTAATGCTCCTGCCCCCTGAGAGCAGCTGCTACCACCACCAGGCACTTGATGAACACCCGAGGTGCTGAAGAAAGGCAGAATGAAGGGCCCAGAACTGGTAGTGCTCTCCCTCAAACACGAAGCGAAGATACTTCCTGTGGGATGGAAGGATCTTTATATGCAGATAAGCATCCTGCATATCCAGGGAGCACAGTCCATCTCCTTGGACCAGCATTGCGAGCAACCCCTGAGTCCATGATGGGTCAAAAGACCCCAATCTTTTTCAGGACTAGAAAGAAGTGAGAGTAGTATCCTCTGCCCCTCTGGAGTTCTGGTACTACTTGAATAGCTCGCTTTGCCAGAAGAGCCTGTATTTCTGCCCAGATCAGGCCTGTGTGGGATTGGGAGCAAGTCGACTGAACCGATGGGTTGTCAGGTGGGAACTGCAAAAACTCCAGGCCACAGCCTCTTTGAATGTGCTGAAACACCCATTGATCCATTGTGATATTTGACCATCCCGAGAGGTAAAGGGAGAACCACCCTCTGCCCACTCCTTTTGCCTCAGCAAGACACCTTGCCCCCCCCCAGCAGAGAACCACTGTCTCCAATAACATCTCTGCTGGGGGGGGGTGCAAGGAGTCATGCTAAGGCAGAAGGGGTGGGCAGAGGGAACTCTAGACTGTATCACTGTCCGAAGACTCTGAAACTCGACTGTTTGAGAGGAGGCTTTTCTTTTGAACCCTCCTCATTGGGGTGTTTCTTAGACTGTTGTCCTTGGTGAATTCGAAAGGAATGGTGTCTAGGAGGGTCGAGTTAACATTTGTACATTTTATGTACATCTGAGACTGCCTTTCCAGAGTTTTGCAGGCCAGTAATAATATTTTCAGCCTCTGGGCCGAAGAGCACAGGGCACTAAAAAGGCAAATCCAGAACAGTGTCTTGGAGGTCCTGTGTGAACCCAGACACACAGAGCCACAAATGTTGCCTGAGGCAGACATCAGAGGTGGCAGCTCTGGTGGCAATATCAGCTGTATCACTGGAACACCTCAAGATGTGCTTGCCCACATGCGATCCAGATTGCAGAACTGCCAAGAGCTCAGATTTCTGTTGCCAATCCAGCTTGGTTTTGACAAAATCCAAGCCTTCTGCCACAGGCAGAAGGTACTTTAGCTACATGACCATATGTGCCAGAAAGTTCAAGGACCTGATAATACAGGTGGAAAAGGCATACACCCTGCACCCCAGCTGGTCTATTTTCTTAGACTCTTTGTCTGGTGGTAGGGAGCTGGTATGTTTAGGTTGTTGCAACCTACCATGGGCCACCATCAGGAGAATGGAGTATGCCCTTGGCTGTTGACCAAGGTGGGGTTCATTCCAGGGAGTCATGTACAGGTGGTTTGCCTTTTTAGATACCACCAAAATGGTGGCTGGGTGCTTCCATGCCAATTTTGTGATGCCTTGAAATGGTTCAACTAACAGGAAGATGACTAGTGGTTTAGGGTCAGTAGCCCCCGAAAGCTTCATTAACCACCTACTGTCCAGATCCAAGTCCTCTGTTTCCAACTGGTTGAGGAATTGGACGTGTCTCATCACCTTAAGAAAGGTGGGTCATCAGGTGGTGACCTAGGAGAGACCTTGCTGGGATCTGGGGAGGGCAGTGGGAGGTCATTCTCAGAGGAAGCATAAAATGAGGAGGAACCATTGTAGTCCCCTGAGTGCTTTGTCTGGTGATCTGTAGCTCTGCTGTGATGCCTGTAATGGCGTCCACTAGACCGGCTCCACCCACGAGAGTGAAGGTCCCAGGACAGGTTCCTCCTGCAAAAGGAGGACAACATCCAGCCAGAGGAGGAAGCCTTCACCGTGTGTGGGGAGCAAGACTGCCAATCTGATCTGGACCTGTCCTTGTCCCTCTTGTGATGCTTCCCCGAGGGCTTCTTATCCTTGGGGGAGGCATTATGAGGGAAGAACAAAGAGGAGCTGTGCCCGGAATGCGACTTCTGCATCACAGTCACTTGTTGTTCCTTTTAGAGTCTTCAGATGGCAGATGTGGGTACATTTATTAAAACTCTAGCAGTGCGGGCAGTCGTTTGACTTGTGTTCTGAGCTGAGACACAAGAGGCAGGCTGAATGACTGTCTTAGGTTGGGATTTGTTTGCCGCATGCACACTTAACTTTCCACCACAGTGTGACAGTGGTAAACTCAGCACACACAAAGAGGAGATTGGTATGACTTGAGGAACTTGAACTGCTTGGAGCATCAGTAAAAAGGTTGGTCAGTGGGAAACAGGAGGTATCTGTGGAGCCAAAATGCTGGGTTAATGGTGGGAAAAGAATTGAGGTGGTGCTGGGTGACTGTGCCTTTATACAGAGGTGATGTCATGGGCATAGCTGATGTTGGGGGTGGTCCCCTACCTTGGACTGCTAGCTAGAAGTTTTCAGTGTGGTCCTAGTGCCTGGCGGCATAGTTCTTTATGTGATTACCTGCTGCAAGAGTTCTATTTCGAATTAAGATCTATGGTGACTGTCAATTGTCTGCTGTGCACTACCACCACCAGAGGGCTACCCTAAAATAATAAAGCCTTAAAACCCTTGTTGCCCCATAGACCAAGCCCCACTTGGGTTTATAATGCATCCCCATAATGTATCAGTTGACAGGGTTTCTACTAACTGTGGTAGCATATGTACCAGACTAGAACCTATTTGGGCCATCACTGAAACTGTCCTTATGTCTTGAATGTTATCGCTTGACCAAGTAATGTAGTGTAATGTAATGTAGTTTAATGTAGTGTACAGTAATGTAATGTAATGTAATGCAATGTAATGTAGTTTAGTGTAATGTAATATAACATAACGCAATGCTTGGCAGAAGATACCAGGAGAAAGGACTGCTGTGTGACTGAACTTCTCTGCTGGGACTAAAGTAGAAGAACTTTTGTATTTGGACCTTTAATTTAGGGTAAAAAAACTAACATACAAAACAAAACAAAAAAAAAAGTGTGTGTTTGGGTTAACTGAACTGAATGGGTAACTGAAAAGTCATCTAGGTGTAAATCTCAGGTGACTGAAAGGACTTAACTGCTGTGAGGTTTAAATTACTTGTAGAAAGATCTGGTAAGTAGGGGGAGTGGCTTAGCTAGAAGGAAGCTACATTTAAAGACTGCCTTAGAAAGATTCTGCTAATAGCTTGGCAGAAGATACCAGGAGAAAGGACTACTGTGTGACTGAACTTCTCTACTGGGACTATATTGCCCTCCTTCCCTCCCCTCCTGCTCCCCACCCAAAGCTAGTTCTATTTTTATAGGCACAGGATTTGACTGACAACAGGAACTTCCTGTTTAGGGGCAGGAAGTGAGTGATCACAGAATCACCAAGGACCCACCATCCTAGAAGGGCAAGAGTAGCTCTCTGGCCCCCTCTAGCTGCTGGAGGTCTGCCTCTGAACAAGTAAGTGGTCTACTGAGAAATATAGGATATTCTTGTCTCAGAACAGGACAATCAGAGCTTAAAGGGCACACAGGCAGAAAGTAAGGAGAGAGAAAAAAAAACAGAGGAAAGAGTAAGGATTGCAAACAGTTAAGGGGCCAGAAATAAGACATGATTGGAGTGGTGCAGTGCAGTGGCTGTGGAGCAGCAGTCTTCCGGGAGATGTTCTGGAGGATGTGGTGTTGTCCCATCTGCAGGCACCTCTCTGGGCTGAGGAGGACTTGCTCATCTCCAGAGCTGAGTTAGCCAGGATTTGTGGGACCTCCTCTTCCATCCAGGGACCACCAGTGCCACTGCCATTGCCTCAGAGGTTGCCAAGAAAGAGGAGCGGTTGGACCACAGTGGGCTCAGGGAGGGTGAGGGTGGTGGAACAGAGGCACATCCCTCCAGTTGTACCTCTCCACAATTCCTATGCCATTCTGGCAAAGTGTGGTTCCTCTATGGAGGCACCTACAGTGGAGGCCAAGGAGGATGCTGGGAACCTCCACAAAGGAGACCCACAGGAGGGTGGCAGGGGACCCTGCAGGGGAAGGAAACAACTCCTGGTGGGGGACTCCATTGTTAGGAAGGTAGAACTGGGCAAGGAAGGGGAGAGAGAGGTAAGGTGCCTGCCTGGCACCATGGCTTGGAGGGACAGGGAGCGAATCCTCAGGATTGCTGGAGTAGCTGCACAGGGGAGGGAGCTGGATGTCATTGTCCACCTAGGGACAAATGACCTGGCTAAGAAAGGGATTAGAGAAGTGCAGAAGAGTTTGTGGAATTGGGGAGGGCCTTAGCTAAGTAGCACGCGGTAACTTCTCGGAGGTGCTACCCATCTATGGCATAGAGAGGCTAGGGTGTTCCATACGGGATTCAATCAGTGGTTGAAAAACTGGTGTGGAGCTCAGGGATTTGGCTTCATTGGGGACTGGGGTCCACCTAGAGTGATGCAAGCCTATACTGGCATGATGGGCTGCATCTATCGGGAGGAACCAGGATCCTAGGTGATAGGTTTAAATGCTTCATTGGCAAGCTTTTAAACTAGCCAAGGAGGAGGCACTGGAAAGGAGCAGGAAAATCCTAGCCCCCAAAAAATCACGGTAGTAAGTGTGGCAAACACCAACATGGAGGTGTCGATAGGGAGAAGGGCAGGTGTAAATGGAGAAAGTGACAAAGGCAAGAAGGACAGGGATGGGGAAAAAGGAGGTAAGACCATCAGGAAATGGAGGGTAATGAGTACCAATGCCCATAGTCTGGGCAACAAGCTCCCTGAACTGGTGGCCTTAATGGAAGAGGGATGCCTGGATATCATAGCAGTCACAGAAACATGGTACACAGAGAACCATGACTGGGATGTTAACATACCAGGTACATAACTTACAGGAGAGACAGGCAGGGAGAAGAGGGAGAGTAGCTCTCATGTAAAGGAAGGGATAAAAGCAACTGAACAAAAGAGTAAACAGGGAGGAGGAGGCACTGTGGGTCACCTTGGAGACTGGAAAGGGCACCACAATCCGCACAGGGGTTGTGTACAGACCCCATGTCAGGGGAGGGAATGGACAAGGATATGATGGAAGGCATTCTTAGAATGGCAGAGAAAGGGAGATACTGTTGATGGGAGACCTGAATATGCCGGATGTTAACTGGAGCACATTTGCTGCAGCCACATCCAAGAGCAGGGCCATTCTTGATGCCCTACAGGTGGCAGGCATTAGACAGCTAGTTTTGGAACCCACTCGTGAGGGAGCAATCTTAGACCTCGTACTCTCAAATGGGGGCAGTGAGAGGATCTCAGATCTAGAAGTGGGTTGCCATCTGGGGACAAGTGACCATCAGACAGTGTGGTTCACGTTAAACTCAGCTACAGAGTCAAGCCATACAAAAGTGAGGGTACTGGACTTTAGGAGGGCTGACTTTGTAAGATGGGAGAGTGCCTCAGAAAGCACTAGCAAACAGGCTAGAAGGAGTGTGGAGCAACAATGGGAATTATCAAAACTGCCATCACAGAGGCAACAAGCCTTTGTGTGAAACAAATAAACAAATCAAAGCAAAGAAAAAGCCACTATGGTTCTCAAAGAGGTGGCTGTGAAAGTCAGGAAGAAAAGATTGCATTCCAGAAGTATAAGGAAACACAGAAGGAGCAGGACAGAGAGCTGTACCAGTTAAGGCAGAAAGAAGCAGGGAGGAAGTCAGAATAGCAAAGGCCCAAACTGAGGAAAAGATAGCCAACTCAGTTAAGAAGGGGAAAACCTTTTATAGGTACATCAGCGAGCGTAGAAAGACAAAGGGAGGGATAGTGAGGCTGAATAGAATGAACGGTGGGTGGGCCGAGGGGGACAGTGAAAAAGCAGGAATACTGAACGAATATTTCAGCTCAGTATTCATAAAAGAGGAGGGGGAAGTGCCTAATCCAATTAACAGAAGCACTCTTGATAGGGGGGTTGATCCCAGTCCTTTCACAGAAGAAAGGGTTCTGCAAGAACTCCTAAAACTGAAGGTGGACAAAGCAATGGGTCCTGATGGAATTCACCCCAGATTTCTAAAAGAATTAAGGAAGGACTTAGTGAAACCACTGGCTACTCTTTTTAATAAATCATGGGAGGATGGTGGGTACCCGAGGACTGGAGGAAGGCAGATGTGATTCCCCTTCACAAAAGTGGGACCAAGACAGAGGCAGGAAACTACAGACCTGTCAGTCTGACCTCTGTGGTAGGGAAAGTGATGGAGTCACTTCTGAAGGAAAGAATAGTTGAGTACCTAGAGGTCAGTGGAGCACAGGATCCAAGGCAGCATGGGTTCCAGCGGGAAGGTCATGTCAGGCAGATCTAATAGATTTCTTTGACTGGGTGACCAAAGTAGTAGACCAGGGAGGGGCTGTGGACATGGCCTACCTAGACTTTAGCAAGGCATTTGACACAGTCCCACACAAAAGATTATTAGTCAAATTAACCAGCCTGGGAGTGGGTGCCAGGGTGGTAGCCTGGAAATAAAACATTGGCTGGACAACAGGACACAGAAGGTAATTGTAAATGGAGTCCACTCTGAAGAAAGGGCGGTTACTAGTGGGTACCATGAGGGTTCAGTATTGGGTCCAGTCCTTTTAATGTCTTCATCAGTGACATTGCAGAGGGACTAGAAGGAAAAGTATGCCTTTTTGCAGATGACACAAAGATCTGCAACAGGGTTGATACACAAGGTAGCGTGGAAAGGATGAAAAGGGACTTGGCAAGGTTGGAGAAATGGTCAGATGTATGGCAGCTAGGATTCAATGCAAAAAAGTGCAAAATAATGCACCTGGGAAACAAGAACCCAGGGGAAGAATACACAATGGGTGGGGAGGTAGTAACAACAAAACAGCAAAGGGACCTGGGGGTAATCATATCAGATGACCTTAAGGTTAGCAAGCAATGTGAGAAGGCAGTAGGGAGGGCCGGGGGTATACTGGGATGTATAGGGAGAGGCATCAGCAGCAGAAAACAGGAAGTTGTTATCCCTCTGTACAGACAGTTGGCGAGACCCCATCTGGAATACTGTGTCCAGTTCTGGAGACCCCATCTCCATAAGGACATAGACAGGATAGAGGCAGTCAGAGGAGGGCAACTAAAATGGTGCAGGGTCTGCAAGAGAAGCCGTATGAGGAGAGACTAAAGGAGCTTAATATGTATACCCTCCGAGGAAAGAAGGGAGGGGACATGATAGAAACTTTCAAGTACCTCAAAGGAATCAACAAAATCCAAGAGGTAGCATCTTTCAGAAAAAGAGACTTGTAAGAACAAGGGACACAATTTAAAGATAGAAGGAGGCGGTTCAGGGCAACATGAGGAAGTATTATTTCACAGAGGGGGTAGTGGATGCATGGAACAGCCTTCCTGAGGAAGTTAATGGGGTCTAAAACTGTGGGAGAATTCAAGAATGCATGGGACAGACATAAGGCAATTCTTGTGGGGGGCAAGAAGATATAGGCTGTTGGTTAACTAGGATCTGCGGCCTATCCTGTAGGTAGGGAAATGGGCAGACTAGATGGGCCTAGCGGTCCTTATCTGCCATCAAAGTCTATGTTTCTATGTTTCTATGTAGTGTAGTGTAGTGTAATGTAAAGTAGTGTAATGCAATGTAATGTAATGTAGTGTAGTGTAATGTAATGTAGTGTAATGTAATGCAATGTAACGTAATGCAATGTAATGTAGTGTAGTGTAGTGTAATGTAATGTAGTGTAATGTAATGTAACATAACGCAATGCAATGTAGTGTAGTGTAATGTAATGTAGTGTAATGCAATGTAATGTAATGTAATGTAGTGCAGTGCAAAGTAGTGTAATGTAATGTAGTGTAATGTAATGTAATATAACTCAATGCAATGTAGTGTAGTGTAATGTAATGTAGTGTAATGTAATGTAACATAATGCAATGCAATGCAGTGTGGTATAATGTAATGTAGTGTAATGTAATGTAACATTACACAATGCAATGTAGTGTAGTGTAGTGTAATGCAATGTAATGTAATGTAGTGTAGTGTAATGTAATGTAGTGTAATATAATAACTGGTCAGCTATTTCTCTCAATGTACTGACCAGGTTGATATTTTCCATAACAACCGGCTGGTTGTTATGACATTCATGAGCCATGCCAGTCAAACTAGGCTGCTGCCTCATTGGCCAACATTCTTTATGTGGGTGGGGCCAAACAGTCTCACAAACTGCTGGAGAAAAATGGCTGATCTGTTATTATGAAAAATAAAAGATGGGAAGGGTGTTTCATGTGAGAATTTAATGCACACCCTCATTGTGGAATGCTTTGATAAACCCCTCGGGCTTCGCCCTTGGGGTTTATGTAGCATCCCACAACTCGGGTGTGCATTAAATTCTCATATTAAACCCTTCCCCATTCATTATTCTGTATATAATGTAATGTAATGTAATGTAGTGTAATGTAATGTAATGTAACATAACACAATGCAATGTAGTGTAGTGTAATGTAATGTAGTGTAATGGATTGTAATGTAATGTAGTGTAATGTAATGTACAGTAACTGACGTGGAACCTTTGGGAAAGAGTGCTTGCTGCTTAAAGGTGTATCTCCTAAAACCAACTAACTAACTAACTAACTAATTATATACTGCTAAATATACTAAAATATACTAAATTGGGCCAAAAAAAAAAAATAGTGCAAAAAGAATAAAGGAAATATGTAGAGAAATATACATTTAATATACTAGGCACTTTCAGCTTTTATAAACTTTATGTATATTTATTATATTAAATAGTAAAGTATGCTTGTAAACTTCTGGTATATTATTATACTAAATATTTAAGTATACCGAAGAATACTAACAATATACTACTTTTTCATAAAAATATGCAAACAGCTTACTGTGTATGTATTAGTTAATTACAAGATAAGCAGAATAATCTATACGAGTCTACTTTCATGTACTTAGGGGTACTGTGAAGACAAAACTGACTGGAGAGTTGCTGCTGTCCGGAATGTTCATGTGCCCGGGATTCTATGCTGTTAACAGCCTTGGGCTGTGCCATTTCCCCTAGTAGGGGTGCACATTACCCATATATTCTGATTACCCATTGACAACATTGGAGCTAACAGAAAAGAACATTATGGTAAGTATGACTGAAGAAATTTATTCAGTTGTTAACCCAGGTAAGATCTAGGTGTTACTTCTCAAATTTGATTCCCATGGGTCCTCAACGATGGGTGATGGTACCATTACACAATACTTAAGTGACATCATACTCTGAGCTGTGGCTAGGGTGGCACATTTTGGAATCATTATGAACCACAGATTTATACCAGAATGTCAGGTGTCAGCAGTAGACCATAGCTGATTTTTTTCATCTGAGGATCCTTGCTCTGATTAAATTATACCTTGTGCCATGGGACTAGAAGGTGATAGTACCTGCCTTTACATCTTGACTTATTGACTGTAATGCTTTTTACTTAAGGGTTTTTTGGTGGTCTGATGTGTCTCCTGTATCTGGTGCAGAACACTGTAGTGCAGTGGATTGCTGGGGCACCTCAATTGTAGCACATCATACTGGTACCGCATGATCTACCCAGACTGACAATTCATTGCTGCATGATCTTCCCAGGCCGCTAATTCAGTGCTGTATGATGTGCCCAGGCTGCTAATTCAGTGCTGCATGATCTGCCCAGACTGCTAATTCAGTGCTGCATGAGCTGCCCAGGCTGATAATTCAATGCTGCATGAGCTGCCCAGGCTGCTAATTCAGTACTGTGTGATATGCCAAGGCTGCTAATTCAGTGCTGCATGATCTGCCCAGGCTGATAATTCAGTGCTGCATGAGCTGCCCAGACTGATAATTCATTGCTGCATGATCTTCCCAGGCTGCTAATTCAGTGCTGCATGAGCTGCCCAGGCTGCTATTTCAGTGCTTCATGTTCTGCCTAGACTGCTAATTCAGTGCTGCATGAGCTGCCCAAGCTACTGATTCAGTGCTACATGATCTTCCCATACTGCTAATTCAGTGCTGCATGATCTGCCCAGGCTGCTAATTCAATTCTGCACGATCTGCCCAGCCTGCTGATTATAGTAATATGCCCCTAGATGGGCATCGGGGGGGGGGGGGGTGTTACATGAATAATGTCTAAGTAATACCATTGTGTATGGAAAACATTATTTAGGAGTAACACATGCTTATTATTATAATAAATGCCCATGATGAGACTGCACAGTAATGTACTGTATAACGCAAAATGTCAGTGCAGTTTGTATTCCACGCTCCCACGGTTGTGGCAGATATCCTTGTCAATTTATATTAGTGGATCTACAGTAGCACCTTAATCATTATTTCTGCAAGCTACAAAAAGCCTTTACTACTTCAATATTGTCAGGAACAGTCAAATATCTCTTAAATGTTGCTCTGTTTAAGTTCTGTAGGATTTGCCTCCAGAAATACCACTTTTCCGTCTGTACCTTCGGCAGCAGCTGGAACATCAGATGGATGGGCTACACTAGCCACTGAGGAGAACCATGAGGTCGGTGCAGTATGCACCGCTGGGGGGGGGCATGGTGATACACAGGGTAATACAAATAATGGAGTGAGCAAGAGTGAGGGTAATATGAGAGGTAATACTACCGGAGTTAAGGAAGTAAGTAAGGAATGAGGTTAAGGCAATGTTTGGGTAGCAGAGTCAAAGTGATGGATACCCCTTGCGGGAGATTTGAACGATGAGGATAGGGCACTAGCCGCTGAGGAGAACCATGAGGTCTGTTTAGTGTGCATGCTGGGGTGTGGGGGTGACATGGTGATACGAGGGGGAATACAAATAATGGAGTGGGCAAAGGTAACGAATGGTAATGAATGGAGTGAGGGTAATACTGTATATGGGATAGTACTACCTGGAGTTTGAGAAGTATGAACAAAGGAATGGCGTTAAGGCAATGCGAATGATGGAGCTGCTGACAGGACATTTATAAGACGGCAGGATGAGGAAGACAAGGAGGATGAGGAAGTTCAATTAATCAATGCATCAAACTTCTATAGTGCCTTTCAAAACTGAGGCACTGTACATAGAACCAGATACAAACAATATAAATATAAATTAAAACAGAAACAGTAAAAATGAATTATCCACAATTAGAGAAGGCTAAATTAAATAAATATGTTTTTAGCTCAGCTTTAAACCTGTCAACGGCCAGGCATTCTCTTAACCAATGAGGTAGACAATTCCACAGGGTTGGGGCCGAAAAAGAGAAGGCATGAGCATCAGATGTCTTCATTCGCACCCTGGGAATCTTCAGCAATCCCTTGTCAGTGGATCGGAGAGGATGAGGGGGCAGTAGGGTACCAGGAGATCTTGCAGTTAGCCAGGTCCCTGATCATGTAGGGCTTTAAAGGTTAGCAAGCCAACCTTAAAGGTGATCTGCCACCGAAGAGGCAGCCAGTGCAACTTGTGGAGCACAGGCATAATATGACTGGTCCTAGAGGTCCCAGACAAAAGCCTGGCCACCGTGTTCTGCACCAGCTGCAAGCAGCAGATATCAGCCCCCAGTAGCCCTAGGTAGAGGGAATTGCAGTAATCAAGGCAGGTAGTGACAAAGGCATGGCTCAATGTTGGAAGACCATCAAGAGGAACCAAGTGTTTCACCTGGGCGATATTCCTCAGATGGTAAAAAGAGGATTTGTCGACAGACGACACCTGAGATTTTAGTGTCAGACCATCATCAAAAATAACACGCAGGTTACACACCTGGTCTGAGGTAGTGAGCGGTATGCCATCATGTAACAGGCCTGATGGCTCTCCAGCCCCCAAACCCACCCCTGGATGACCAGTGTGTACTACCAACACTTCAGCCTTATCTGGATTCAGTCTCAGCCAGCTGGAACTCATCTAAGTTCTGATCTCGGTAAGGCAATTATTTAGCATAGAAAGTGCATCATTCTGTCCTGGTAGAAAGGACATATCCAGTTGAGTGTCATCTGCATAGCAGTGAAAACTCAGACTGTATTGCCTGATAATAACTCCCAATGGCAGCATGTACACTGCAAACAACATGGGTAACAAAATGGAGCCCTGCAGCACCCCGCAGGTCAGGGGGTGAGCACCAGAGGAGTAAATTCCGGTGGCAACTCTCTGAGACCTGCCCGCGAGGAACAAATAGAACCATTTGAGGACTGTACCAGATAGCCTGCAAAGAAGTCACAGGCACTCCAGCAGCACACCATGGTCTACAGTGTCAAATGCAGCAGAGAGATCAAGAAGGACCAGAATGGTACGTGCCTTTTGATATCTTGCCATTAGGAGGTCATTCAATACCCAGACAAGTGCAGTCTTTGTGCTATGCTTCTTCCTAAAACCAGACTGGAGAGTATCATAGACATTGTGAGTTGTAAGATGATCATCCAATTGCAGCGCAACCACCTTTTCAATAGCCAAAAAATGGTAGGTTAGAGATAGGCCGGTAGTTAGCTAGACAGTCTGGATCCAAGGAGGATTTCTTAAGGAGTGGTCGAACGACCGCCTCTTTAAGGGGGTCTGGGAAGATCCCCCTCTCCAAGGATTTCCAGACAATTTCAGCAAGGATCGGACAGATCATATCTACACATCCCACTAAAAGAGGTGTAGGGCCTGGATCCAAACTACAACTGGTTGGGCGCAGTGTTTGGATGATCTTCACAATGTCCATGAATTCTGGATGGCAGAAATCTGACCAGACAGACCGAGTGCAAGCCACTTCCTGCCGATCTCTGCAGTCCCTCATAGGAGAGGTTGGGCCAATGCCAGACCTGATGCTGGCAACCTTATCTGTGAAGAATCAAATGAACTCCTCACATCTCAGCTGAGAAAAGGCTTCTCTGGGCTGGAGACAGATTGGATTGCACAATCTGTCAACAGTCCAGAAAAGCTGAGCTGGTCAATTCTGCACTGCAGAAATCTCCCTAAACAGAAATTCTGCCTTCTTACGGGTGATTTCTGATTGATAGTCATCGTAATGTGCCATCAGCTTAGGCCTGTCAGCATCACGGCCGGACTTCCACCAGGCTTTCTCCATCCTTCGGCTGACTCGCCTCAACTCCTTCAAGGCGCCATCAAACCAAGGGCTCCTTGGGTGAAGGGTGAGAGGCTAAACACAAACAGCAGCAAAGTTGTCAAGAGCATCTCCCACAGCCTTGTTATAGGCTATTACAAGATCATATGGACTCATGCATTCACCCAACAAACCCAATAGGTCCAGCACTGCAAATAGGTCACTGGGGACAACTCCTCTTAAAGGGCGGTACTGAACCATCTCCATAGGGACAGACCTATTGGGGGGGCCCTGAAGCTGAACCTTATGGTGTGATGGTCAGACCAGCTGACTGGTTCCACCCCCAAGTCAGCTATCTCCATACCCAAAAGAAAGATCAGATCCAACGAGTGACTCCCTACATGGGTTGAGGAGGTAACTACCTGTGTAAGGCCCAGCATCATCATCAGCTGGAGGAGATTTTGACCAAAATGTGAGAGTTCATTGTCAACCCAGGCATTGAAGTCCCCCAGTACTATCCATCTGGGGGACCTCAACACCATGTCGATGATGAAGTCCGCTATCTCCTGCAGGAATTCTCCACCATCACCTGGTGGATGGTAGATGAGGAGTATCCCGCAACCTACACCCGCTCCCAGGATACACTCGAAGGATCTGGTACTTCCTAATGGCACATCCACAAGGCCCAGCTCAATCTTAAATATAATGGCCACACCCCCGCCCCTACAATCCAACCTTGGACGGTGTATCACCAAGAACCCAGTCGGAACTGCCGAGGCCAATATAGGGCCTGCATTTTTGTCCAGCCCGGTCTCAGTGATGCAGGCCAGATCAGTTGTTCCAACAAGATCAGCTATAATAGCTGTCTTGTTCTTAATAGATCTGGCATTGCTTAACACCGCCAAGGTGGGATGAGCTGTCGGGGAAGACCTCGGCACCTGACTGCTGACATTGGAGCCCTTAGGTATGGAGACAAGACAAGGAGAACCTCTGTTCTGACTCTATTTCACCCCAGGGCATTTCCTGGACCCTATGACTCCAATCCACCCTCCCCTTTCCTGTCCCCCACCAGGCCCAGCTCTCCCCCTTCTTATACGCGTTCTAAATATGCCCAAAGCACGACACCTAAAATAGGTGTCAGATGATAATGGGGGACATTCAAAGGGATGCAATTCCCTGAGTCTAGTGGGGGAATAGTGCCTGACCATTGCTAAATCTCCCCAACACATTAAGATACTATGCAAAGTAGTAAAGCAGAATCACAGCACTCTAAAATCAACAACCCACCCCAAATAAATCAAATAAATCTAATCTTAATAGCAATACTCTTATACCCTAAACTATAAGAGTTAGCAAACCAGATAAATTAGCTCAATAAAATCAAAAACAATCCCAACCCACCCCAGATTAAAATCTCATAAACAACAATCCAAAAAAGATTAAGATGACTACAGCTCTAAATTAAGTCACTTATTATTGTCCAGTAAGATATATTGTCAAATGTCTTTATATAAGACTGCTTCAGGAGTTTGCCAAGTCCTTTAAAGTTTAAACAACAGGGTAGCTCTCACCCAGCCCTTGTAAAAGATGTCCAAGAAACGTGGCCCTCTCACTGCCAGAAAAACTGAATTTTAACAAGTGCTGAGTTCCACTGAGGCTCTCTCAATGCCTCCAAAATAAAGAAAAATAATTACAGTACCTGCCGATGGTATAGTCTGGAGCAAAATTAAGGAGAAAGGAAAAAGGACAACGCAGGTATTTACTTACACAGTTGAATAAAACATTAACGTGGGTCATTGTACAGCATTTGATTAATATTACTATGGCAAATATTTTTTCACTTCAAAACAATGTTAGCTGTCTTCATATTTCTGTGCCTTGCTGCAGTCCCACGGATATAGCTAATATTATTTGTCAGTGAATTTAAGCAATTATACAGTATATAGTGCGTTATGGTTGCAGCCTGTAAATGGGGAAAAAGTAGCATTTCTCTAAATAAAATTGTTTATGGTGCATAGACTTGATGAGGATGCCAAGTTTTCCTAGGCAGAGAAGAGTGTAACCCCCTCACCAATTTGGGGCTTACCTTAAGTGTCTTCCTAGGCTTCAGCCATGCCCATTGCCAGGGAGACATCCTGAATAGATAATAAATCCATGGTTATTTGTTTAATCCTGTTGATCTGCATGAAGGTACAATGATGTGTCTCTGTGCCTGTCCTTTTAAGACTATGTATAGTAAATAGTCTGGACTGGGTCTGAGTGTTTCAAAGTTCATGACTGGCCAGACACTGCTTTAATTTAATTTAAGCATGACTGAATTGTGGCTCAAACCTTCCATACTGTCCCATGAGATCGCCATTCCTAGTTTCTCTTGCTACAGGCAAAATCAGGTCACTAAGAAAGGAGATGGGGTACTACTCTATGCTAGAAATGACTTGATGGTCAATGAGCTAATGGATTTAAAGATCAACCCAGTTGCAGAGCACATTTTAATCAGTTACCCTTGGCCAAATCAAGAAAGTAACTTTAGGTTGCATCTACTTACCTCCTAATCTTTTGTCTGCCAATGATGAACTGCTCGATAGCTTGGACTCCCTCCCAAACAAAGATGCCATTTTATGTGGTGACTTTATTCTGAACTAGTTTGGCCCTCTTAAAACATAGTACCAAACTGCCCTTCTGGTTGCTAAACTGGAACAACTCCTAGACGATCCCACAAGACTGAAAATGAAGTCAGGTAGGTGCACTGTCCTGGACTGGATACTAACTGATACTCCGACCTCTATCAAGGCTGCGGGAATCCTCACTGATGCACTCAGTGACCACTCCCCAACCTATTGCATCTGGAAAAACACCTTCCCACACCCCTCGCCCAAAGTTCATGTAACCAGGGACTTGACTAACTTCGATGCTGAAGTCTTTTGTATGAGTCTTGCCTCAGCTGACTGGTCCTCAATATCCTCCCTACCTGACATAAACCAGGCATTAGAATATCTGATCAACACTTTTAACTCCATTCTTGACTCCCTTGCCTGCCCCAAGCTAAGAAGGTCAAAGGTAATCACTCTCCTTGGCTCACCCAGGAACTGAGGCACCTTATGCATGCCCCTGATAAAGCCTGGCAAGCTTTTAAAAAAAGCTAAGCTCCAGTCTGACTGGAATTCCTACCGCCAGTTCCACAATAGCTGTAAAAATAAACTGACAAAGCAAAGAGGGAGTATCTTGTAAACCTGCAGGAATCTCACCTCACTAACCCCACATGTTTCTGGAAAGAAATCAATGCTCTCCTAAAGGGTAGAAGAAGAATCCTCCCACAAACAATGACAGCTAAAGGCTCCATCCTATCCTCACCTAAGGAGATAGCCACAGGACTGAACCTCTTCTTTTCAGACCTTGATGCCTGCAAATCAACCTCTCTGGCAATTGCCCTATGCCACAAGCCAGCCACCCTGAGGCTCCATACCCCCTCTTCCACCTAAAAGTCGCCTTCTGAAAGGAGGTCCTTAAACTTCTGAGGGGTCTCAACCTGGATAGCTCTCCTAGGTTTGACTCCCTACCACCCAAATTCCTCAAACTAGGTGCACCTGCTTTTGCCCACCCTATCTCCTGCCTAATCAATAAATCCTTCCCTGACAAATGGAAGACTGCTATTGTTGTTCCTGTACACAAAATTGATCTGACCAACCTCATTGAAAACTATAGACCCATATCAATAGAAACATAGACTTTGATGGCAGATAAGAACCACTTGGCCCACCTAGTCTGCCCATTTCCCTACCTACTGGCTAAGCTGCAGATCCTAGTTAATCAACAGCCTACTTTCCTCCTACCCCCCACTAGACATACATATACACTTCTTCAATAGCTGAGTGTATATATGTGTCTAAAGGTTCTGTGCTTAACTTTACTCAAAAACTATCTGCTTGGGGCTGAATGAGTTAATGTTTGAATTTTTGACAGGCCTACATAGGCCACATACCTTATTTTTGGACCAACATTGCCAATTTTATGCCCTATTGCCAAAATCCAAGAAAGAATTTCAAACATTCGATGAAACTCATTAGCTAGAACAAAATAATGCCATTGCCAGCCACCAGCAAGGCTTCCAGAAAGCTCATGGGACAGAAACTGCCCTTCTTGGGTCACCTCTGATATACTTCAGGCTATGGACCAGGGTAATGCAACTGCAGCAGTCTTCGTTGACCTGACGAAGGCATTCGACCTTTTAAATCACTCTCTTCTTATCTCTAAGCTTCGATACCTTGAACTAAATAGCAACTGTTTCCTGTATCTCAAACTACCTAGAAAACAGGTCTCAATATGTCAAATGGGCTGGTAACATTTCCACCCCATCTACTATCACAGATGAGGTACCACAAGTATAAATCCTGGGGCCTCTCCTAGTTTCAGTATTTATCAATGACCTGCCTCTGAACTGTGGAGGGGCTTCGGCCCAGTTATACGCAGATGATGCCATCCTTTATAGATCCTCCAGTGATGTCTCATGTATCAACTCTGACTTAGCAAATGATTTTTGGACTTTAGAAACTTGGTTTAAAAATAACCTATTAGTCCTAAATACAAAAAAGACTAAAGCTATGTTGCTTCACCACACCTGCGTTGACACAAGCACCCAGCCCCGCCCGGTGATCAAAACATTCACTGGCATACAGCTTGAAAGTGTTACCAACTTCAAATACTTGGGAGTAACGCTTAACAAGCACCTATCCTTTGTTGCACACATAACCACTGTCACAAAAACGACTAATCAGAAATTAGGCCTCCTCTATCGCACAGCCCCCTATCTCTCAAACTGTGCTAGGAGTACGATTGCCTCAGCCACCCTTCTCCCCAGCCTCTTCTATGGGGCCTCAATAATCCACTCCTCTAAGCCTGGACTTCTGAACAAACTCAGTATGGCCTACCACAGGATTGCCCGTTTTGCCACAATGGCCCCAGCTAGTGCCCATCACTGTGAAATATTAAACACACTGGGCTGGTCATCTTTTAAAGCAGAACTAGACTTCCCAGTGCATTGCACCATCTTCAAACTAATCCACCTCCCCCCACCCCAAGTCTATCTAACATTATTATCCTGAAACCCACCCCTCGAATACTCAGGACCGCACACGTCCCACTATTAAACCTACCCAAGACTAACCTAGCTGTTGGTAGAAGGTCCTTCTCCTTCTCAGCACCACAAAAATGGAATGGCCTTCCTCACACACTACTCTCATGTAAGTCTCTTCCCCTCTTCAAAAGACTATACAAGTAAATCTTCTACATGCTCTCTGTCTGCAATGGCAACTGTACCTAGACTTCTCCCGGCCACCACTACTCAAACTGCCTACTTCTTTTACCTCACCTGTCCTATCCTGTTTGGTCTCACCATACACTACTCTCCTCCTCCTACTTTCCACCGCTACCCTCTATTAATAACAATAGGTCATATGTAATTGTCATCCACTTACACTGATGATGCAGCTATGGTAATTTGTTCTGCGTTATCACCATTACATATATCAATGCCTACTTCTCAATGTACAGTATATAAGTACCTATCAAGGTCATCTGTAAATTATCCTTTGTATATTTTACCTACAACACTTGTTACAGCATGAATGTATGTTTCAAGACTAGCACATCTGTAATTAATTATCTGCAATTGTGTATTTTATCTGTATGAAATGCTCTGTTCCCCGGGTAGCCCCTGAAAAAGGGACGTGTTTATCTCAGTGAGTCTCACCCGGTCATCAAAATTTAAATAAATTTGCTCCTCTTTGCTGTTGATAGTAAAGCAGAGTGAGCTCTAGCTATTGCTGTGAATATTTACTTCTGACTTGCTATTATATTTAAATTAGTTTGTTTAAACCTGTCTTCTTGCAGTTTGTTTATCCAAATGGGAGTCACCATGTTTGGTCCAGGACTTCCAGAATCTGGACCGATGGAACACAGGAGCCCCTGAGGGGTCCTTAATTCAAGCGCCTCATGGGATGAAAAACTGACGTTCTTGTAGTTACAGTTTAGCGCCTAAACTGATTAATGGGAGCACCAGAACTATGACTGACTACTCCCCTAGCCAACCAGAATCCAGGAAAACCAGACTAGTTCAAGAACTGGTAGAAAAAAGTCTGCAGTTACTGTTAGAGCTGAGGAAGTGAGCAACTTGACCATCAAGAAGCAGTTGTAGGAACGGAGCTGAGGAGAATTTTCGGCGAGAGGCCTGACTTGCCTCACTGTTATTGTTTCCAGCATTAGACTGCTTGAAAGCAATAATTGAACTGATCCAAAATCCAATCTTAAACTGTGGCAGTTAACCTTGAGACTCTGAGAAGTGCAACTTGACATACTGGTCTGAGAGAAGCTCCTGTGAAGTGTTCGGCCCAAGAGTTGTGTGAGAGGCTGTTCTGCGAATTGAGGAGTTTGCTCAGTGAATCAACTAAAATAGTGAATCGGCCTGAATCCGAACTGAAGAGGTAGAGAAGTTATAGCTGTTCTCATTAAATGTGCTAAATGTTTATTGTGAGTCATGGCTTACTGTACAGGGACTCCTGCTTGCCAGAAAGGGGCCTTCTCTACCAGTGACTGAATGTCTGCCAGCTGGAGATTTTTACCAGCGAACAAAATGAACTTTGCCAGAAGTGTATATCCAGCCTTGGGACTATGCCAAACTCAGCTCAAGCCATCTATTTCTGCACCAGTGACTGTTTTCTTGATGAAAGACCAGATTGGGGATCCAGCCCCTATGCAGCAAAAAAATCGCAGGTTGCGGCTGCCTGGAGGGGAAGACCATGAAGCGGAGGTGAGTTATGTAGGCCCAGCTTTCCCATGCCCTTCCATTTCCAGCAGCAGGTCTTCATATCACCAGACTTTTCTCAAACAATTGGTGTCATGAGTAAACTCAGGGTGGCGCTCTGCAACTTTTCTTTGAATCCTTCTGTGGTATCATATGATTGCTCCAGTGTGCATCAGGGCTACAGAGGACTGGGCCAACCTGCCTTGGATGCAAATAACCAAAGCCTTGTTTATGAATGATTAACTGCCTTTTCTTTCCTTCGAGGGCTCCAACAACAGCTGCATTGCCGGACACCTTTAGGCACCGATTCTGGCCAGCCAGCATAATAATCTGGACACCCAGTGTTCTCAGATTGTTTACTGAGGGGACTAGAGTCCATGCATGCTTAGTAACATGAATCAAATCAGAAAAGTAATCATTCTTCTAGATTCATGCCCCGCCCTTGTTCATGTCACCTTAATAAACCTGATTTGCTGTTTCACATTTAAACTGGTTCATGAGCATATTCTTAGTGCACAGTATTGCACGTGCATGCTTGCCTTGCTAACATTGTCTTTACAAGGGGTTCCAGTGGAGTTGCTGAAGGCCAGTCCCTGGTGATAAGTGCAAGGGGTGTGTGTACATATCATTAATGCTCATTGTTTACTGTGTGGCAACTATTGCAAAGGGTTATCTCTTATTACAAGGCATTTGGTCACTAGGTGGGTTTCTGGGTGGTTCTAGCTTCCCAGAGGGCTATACCATGTTACACAGATACCCCCACTAATAGTACTCTTGGTGGAGGCACCATAATACTAAATCCAGGCCCCCTCAACCTGTGGTCAGAAGTACAGGCAGGGATTGTATCTTTAGAGCTAGTACCACCTAGGGGTTACACATTATCTGCCCAGGCTGCTAACTCAGTGCTGCATGATCTGCTCCAACTACTAATTCTGTGCTGCATGATCTGCCCAGGTTGCTAATTCAGTCCCGAATGATCTGCCCAGGCTGCTAATTCAGTGGTGTATGATCTGCCCAGGCTACTATTTGAGTGCTACATGATCTACTCAGGCTGCCAATTCAGTGCTGCATGATCTGCCCAGGTTACTAATTCAGTGCTGCATTATCTGCCCAGGCTGCAAATTCAGGGCTTCATGATCTGCCCAGGCTGCTGATTCAGTGCTGCAAGATATCCCCTGGCTACCAAGCCAGTGATGCATTATCTGCCAAGACTACTAATTCAGTGCTGCATGATCTACCCAGGCTGTTAATTCAGTGCTGCATGATCTGCCCAGGCTGCTGATTCAGTGTCACACGATCTGCCCAAGCTGCTAATTCAGTCCTGCATGATCTGCTCAGACTGCTAATTCAGAGTTTCATGATCTGCTAAGGCTGCTAATTCAATACTACATGATCTTCTCAGGTTGCTGATTCAGTGCTGCAAGATCTTCCCAGGCTACTAATTCAGTGCTGCATGATCTGCACAGGCTGCTAATTCAGTGCTGCATGATCTGCACAGGCTGCTAATTCAGTGCTGCATGATCTGCCCTGGCTGGTAATTCAGTGCTGCATGATCTGCCCAGGCTGTTAATTCAGTGCTGCATGATCTGCTCAGACTGCTAATTCAGAGTTTCATGATCTGCTAAGGCTGCTAATTCAATACTACATGATCTTCTCAGGTTGCTGATTCAGTGCTGCAAGATCTTCCCAGGCTACTAATTCAGTGCTGCATGATCTGCACAGGCTGCTAATTCAGTGCTGCATGATCTGCACAGGCTGCTAATTCAGTGCTGCATAATCTGCCCTGGCTGGTAATTCAGTGCTGCATGTTCTGCCCAGGCTGTTAATTCAGTGCTGCATGATCTGCCCAGGTTGCAAATTCAGTCCTGTATGATCTGCTCAGACTGCTAATTCAGTGCTGCATGATCTGCCCTGGCTGGTAATTCAGTGCTGCTTGATCTTCCCAGGCTGATAATTCAGTGCTGCATGATCTACCCAAGCTGCTAATGCAGTGGTGTAGGAACTTTAAGATAGACTTGATGACTTGCCAGGACCCACGCAGTTTGAGAAATCCGTGTCCACCTACTCTCCTGTTCACCATATCTGCTCCACCAAATAAACAAGTAAATCAAAATGTATTTCTTGAGTGCCCAATCCCAGAGGCTCTGGACGCTTCACAAAGAGGTGCGGCAGATTTAAAATCCATTTTACAGCAATTAAAATCTGAGTCTGATTAACTAATACATATACAAGTATTGATTAATAAATAATAAAGCTGAAATCTTTACAGTCAGTTTAAAATCAAATGCTTATCTGAAAAGATGTGTCCTAAGGCCTTGCTTGAAGATCTCTACAGAAGGAGCCTCCCTTAATTGATCGTGGCAATGAGTTCCAAAGGGCTGGCACTGCTACGTCGTAGGCACGGTTGCCTGATGTCTTAAACCTCACCCTGGAACAGTCAAGAGACCCTCAGAGGAGGAATGGCGTGAGCAAGTTCAGGTTCAAGTTTATTGCAGGAAAACTCCATTGAGCGAACTCAGTCACATAGAGGTCTTGGTTTACAGACAATATTGACTAATACATACACAAGCAGATATAGTAGCAATGATACATTAACACATTAGGTAGTAGGCGAGTAGGTTACCTTCTCTGCCCTCAAAGTGTAGACCATTACAGTAATCAAGCCTAGATATAACAAAGGCATGTGCCAGTGAGTGTAGGTCACTAGGTGGGATCAAGTGTTTAATCCAGGTGACATTCCTTAGGTAGTAAAAAATGTTTGGACAACAGTAGACGCCTGAGCTTCAAGTGTCAAACTATCATCAAGGATGATGCCCAGATTTCTCACCTTCGTGGGTGGCACCAATGAAGTGGCATCTTGGAACAACACTGTTCCTGGTCCGGTGGCAACCACATCCTGCCAGTGATCAGGCTCAATCACCAGTACCTCCATCTTGTCAGGGTAAATCTCAGTCAGTTAGAGGACATCCAGTCCTGGATCCCAGATAGATATCTATTTTGCACATCCACAGCATCAGATGTCCCGGGGGGCAAAGGACATATACAGCTGGCTATCATATATGTAGCTGTGAAAACCCAGACTGCAACATCTAATGATGTCACCCAGGGGCACCATGTACACCACAGATAACATAGGTAACACGATAGAACCCTTAGGAACTCCGCAGATCAGGAGCCTTGGTCAGGAGGAGAAATTCCCCGTCATTACCCATCGCATCCTGCTTGTCAAAAGGGAATCAAACCAGCTGATGACCTTATCGGTGAATCCACAAAGCTCTTTAAGGTGATCATCAGCACCATGTGGTCTGTGGTGTCAAATACTGAGGAGAGATCCAGGAGAATGAGAATTGACCATTTTCCCCCTATCTCTCACTCTGAGGAGATCATTTTGCACCATGACCAACATTGTCTCAGTGCTATGCTGTCTCCCAAATCCTGTTTGGGGTGGCTCATAGATGTCAAAGGCCATCAGATGAGCCTTGAGCTGTAAAGTCACTACTTTCTCCACCACCTTCCTGAAGAATGAAAGATTGGAGACAGGCCAACAATTTGTCAAGATGTCAGGGTCAAGAGATGGTTTCCTCGGTAGGGGCCTCACCAATGTATTTTTCACAGTGTTGGAGAAAAGCCCCTGCAAAAGCGAACACCAGATGATCTCAGTGTAAGTGTACTTTGCGTTCACCGGGAGTTGCAATGTGCATATGTGAACCCTACAGCCCCCACCATGAACACATATGAGCCCTGCCCAGCCCTGATCCTGATATCTGTAATACTGTATATAGCCCATATGGGCTAGTGGACCCCCCAAGCCCCGATCCTGATATATGAAATATTAAGCCTATATGGGCTAGAGGACCCCCTAAATCCCCAATCCTGGTATGTTCAAACATTAGCCCTTCTGGGCTAGCGGACCCCCCAAAAACCCCAATCCCAGAACACTGAAGTGTTATCCCATCATTTGTGTCCACATAAATAAAAAAAGATCCACTGTTGCCCTGGTTGTCTAGTGGCCCCCCACACCCCCACCTGGCAGTGCCAGACCACCCTGCTTCCCTGACCAATACTCCGTTGGTGACTGGCATAGCCCACCACTCACCACCATGGCCAGATGCTGACTGAACTTTTCTACGATTGCGTACTCTAAATCCTACACACTCAGTAAATGACAGCTGCTGTCATTCATGGAGCATGTGATATTTACAGTAAGCGCTCTTAGAAGAGCTCATTCGGCAGCTGGCCATGGTGGTGAGAGGTGGGTTATGCCAGTTACCTGCTGGGTACAGGTTGGGGGGGAGCGAGTTGGCCTGGCACTGCCGGGTGGATGGGTGGGGCCACTAGACCCCACTGGGTGCATGGAGAAGCTCAAATCACAGATGGCCACCCCCCCCACCCCTGCATTCCCTCTTCAGGCAGTGCATTACAGTGTACAAGGGTGGGATAGGTGCCTCCAAAACTGGATCAGGATCATCCCCCAACCAAGTCTCTGTAATGCAAGTCAGTTTGACCAAAGAAATCAAGCCACAAAAATTGCAGTCTTATTTCTCATCAATCTAGCATTGTATAGCACCACTTAAAGGGAACCGGTGGAGGCTGCCGGTCCACTGACAGCCTCCCCCCTCAGTCCAGTGGGAACCCTGGGAATGGGAACCGAACACGTCTGGCCTCTCTCATGGACCCACTTTACCCCAGGGCACCTTCTGGACCTGACCCCACTCCAATATCACTCACCCCTGCTGCATCGCCAGTGTTCCACCACTTGCCCACTCGCTTCCTTAGAATGCCAGCCTCCCCAGGAAGTCTACTTACTGTCCCTCACTTTAGACTGAAACTATCAGGCTGAAACAAAACACTTCTGGCCTCTCTCATTGTCCCATTTTACCACAGGGCACCTCCTGGTCCTGACCACCCCATGCCACTCACCCCTGCTGCATTGTCGGTGTTCCACTGCTTGCCCACTTCTTTACAATGCCAACATCTCAAAGGAAGCCTACTTACTGTCTCTCAGTTTAGGCTGAAACTATCAGGTGATAGGGCATTTGGGGTGGCTGCCCTTTGCTTTGAAATTCTCTGCTACCCCACATTTGCGGTGCCCCATCTGTGTAGGCCCTTAAAAAAGATCTGAAGTTCCACCTGTGTGATTTAACCTACATTATACAATGGGATATGAAAATCCTGTAACCTCATTGGTCAAAACACATCACTTGACCGTGGTACATCCTGTAATAAGCCATGGCTGAGAAATGGCATTTATAAAAAACATACTTAAACACATTTAAAATTTATTTTACACATGGGTCCATTGTATAATCACAATAAGGCACTCCAGGGTGTGGGTTATTAGGGGATTTTCCCACTTCTTGTGTGGTTAAGTCACTCGGTTGCATCTCGTAACACTCAAGGTGTGGATAAATCCCCCAATAACCCACACCCTGTTGCGCCTTATTGCTTAAGTAACATTTTATGATTATCTGGTGATGTTTTAAATTATGTCTTAGTTTAACTGTGCTATATGTTTTATTTAAGTTTGTTTTGCAATGTGCCCTGAGACTTACTGGTAGAAGGCCAGAAAAAAAATTACCTTGCCTTGCCATCTGCATTGTCCCATTTTGTTTCTTTTAGAAAGATTTCTCTATTTAATTAAAAAGGTACAGTACAAGTGATGTGTTGAATTCTGTAGCTTTAAAGCTCTAAGGCAGTGAAAAATTGTGCTTGCTTAAAAATGTGGATATGGGCAAATGCCATGGAGGCACTGAGATAACTTACTGAGACCATGAATGATATTTATATACTAACCCCTTTGAGAGATTGAAAGGCAATTTATGTATTATTTATTTGTGTTAAATGAGCATTGATTAATACTATAGCTGTAGTTTCTCATGGTTGTGAGCCAATGCTGGTAAATATAGAAAGAGGAAACTGGTACGTATTTATCAATAGTTTGTGGCTAGCATCAGAGAAGTTTGGTTTCACACCTTGTTTAAGTTTAGCACATTGTCTCTACCCAGCTCAATGTGTTATGTGAATGTCATAGATTGCTGCAGTGCACATCTCAGCTTCAAATACTATTTCTTTTCAGGTTCTGTAACGAACTGATAAACAACATATTTTGAGTTTCCTTTGCCCAGAGTACAGATGTGCAAATCAAGAGTTATTTTTTATTATTTAGCTTTTAATGTTTGTTTAAGCAGAAAAGTGGGCTAGATCACTAGGGTCCATTATCAGCCCCACCTAAATAGTATACCTTGGAGTTAGAGTGGTCTACATAGAATTACTTCAAAAAAGTTCCCTACGCACACCAACCTGTAAGGAGGGACTCCACAGAAGATCTTGTTTTAAACAAGCATTTGTCAATGCCCAATGTTGTCTTGCTGGTGTTAGCATTGGTAGTGCAGGAGTTAGAGAGAGATGCATAATATGAATGGCAGTGAAGTATGGAACCAACGTCAACCCCACCCCACCCTGCTGAGACTGACAGGCATTGGGGTGTGCCTTTGGGTCGTTGGCCATAACAGTCATATAATTTCACCTTACCCTACCCTGCAGACACTGAAAAGAGTTGAGGTGCGCCTTGGGGTGTTCAGGCTTTACACTCACCCTATTCCTTATGGAAATACACTGAGATGGGTACAGTATAGGAGAATGGGGTGAACTTTGGGGCCGAAGAGTCCAAGGCACACCTCAATGCCTGTCACTGGCTGCAGGGTGGGGGTGGGGGTGGAATGGTGTGAGCATTACTGTCAATAATCTCAAGTCACACCCCTGACGACTGTCAGTCCCTATAGGGTAGGGCATCATGGTCAGAAAGCCTAATGCCCTGGGCGTTTCTTGGTATTTTCACTCCAAGTTTTCAACATGGGCTTTTTTGTGACCCCACTGCATGAACGGTGACACTATCAGTTCATTAGTTGAAAGATGATTTTGCACAATGACTATGCCATTTGGCACCACAGGTGCAAGAACACATTTCAAACAGGATCTGAACAATGGCAATTGTACTATTCATGAAGAGGTTTAAAAAAATGGTAGTGCTGAAAATGTGTAGTGAAAATATAACAAAATTGGTGAAGTCACGAGCGTGCAAAGAAAATGCGCACCTTACACCTGTAATGCAATTATTTTGGGGATTTTTTACACCAGATTTCCAACATATGCATTTTGGGACCTCCACTCATGAGCAGTAACACTATGATTTTCTTAAGCTGTCCCAAACGTTGATTTCACACAGCGACTGCACTCATTGTGTGACACATGTGCAAAAACATATTTCAGACAGGATGTGAAAAATGACAGCCATACTGTTCATCAGGTGGTGTGCAAAAATGACAATGTTGAGAATCTGGAGTAAAAATACAAAAAATTGGTGAAGTTATGTGTGTGTGTAGAAACTGTGCAACACTTGCTGGTATCGCAGTCATTTTTGGGGAATTTTTTCACCAAATTTGCAACATGGTCTTTTTGGGACCTCTCCTTATGAACACTGTCACTGTATTTTCTCAATCTGTTCTGAACATTGACTTCGCACAGTAACCGTGCCATTGTGCGCCACATGTGCAAAAACACATTTCAGGCCAGATGTGAAAAATGACAGCTGTACTGTTCATAGGGAGGTGTGGAAAAATTGCAATGTTGAAAATCTGGAGTGAGATATTAAAAATTCTCGAAGTTACGAGCGTGCGTGGGAACTGTGCAAAGCACCCTCATAACATAGTCATTTTGGTGAATTTTGTTTACCAGATTTGCAACATAGGCTTTTTGGGAGCCTACCTCATGAACTGTGACAGTCTCATTTCATTAATTGTCCCAAAAGGTGATTCTGTGCAGTGACCACGAAATCACCTTTCGGGACCCAATAACAAAATGATAGTGACTGAGTTCATGAGGTGGGGTCCCTAGAACCCCATGTTGAAAATTTGGTGCAAAAATTCACAACAATGGCCAAGATATCCACCTAAGTTGAAAAAAATCCATTGATGCCATTACACAGCTTACCAGCATTTCTTCAGTTCATGGTCAGCTTTGAAAAGTCCAGGCATTTTCTCACTGCACCAAAGATCGTTGCACTGGGTTCCGGAGGTCAGTATGGGGTAAGGGGAGATATGGGGAGGTGGGATGCACAGAGGGTGGGTGCGGGTTTGGGGAGGAGGCCGCCAACAGCTAGGGACCTTTTTCTACTTTACAGGTAAAAAAAAATGTAAACATTGTGGGAAGGTTTTTTTTTGTTTTTTTACAGTTACCTTTGGCATGCTGGGGTAGGCTCCCAGCATGTCACCTGTGTGTTTTTTGGGGGGACTGGAGTTGATAAGGATTGGGCACCCCGTCAGCAAATAAAAAAGGGTCTGTATTGGGGGGGAGATATGACGCTAAGGGGGATTGGGCACCCCTCTACAAACAATTTGTATGGGGGACATTATGCCAAGGGGGATTGGGCTCCCCTTGCAGAAAATGAACTGGGGAGGGGGCATGTGGACAGGGGGATTGGGCACCCCAACTTCAGCTTTTATGGGGACTGTGAGAGGTGGATGTGACAGCCGCTGCCATGTTTATTGAAATGTTACACAAGGGAAGGCATGCCCTGCAATGAGGGATCGCTCCCTAATTGCGGCGGAAAATTGATTCAGGTTGGTGGCTTGCTTTTCAACTGCTGTCATAGACAGCATGTGCATTTACTTGTGCCACAGAGACAAGCCCCCAAAAGCAGTGGGGGCATTGGCCACAAGAGGACCACACTTCCAAAACCTGCTATTCCAAGCTACCACAATGTGATGCTTGCGCATGAGCGAGGCAACATAGAAAGCATCTTTAATCAGACTCAACCAGGCTCCAGCCTAACATGTTTCAGACTGTGTCCTTCATCAAAGGTTTTGATAAAGGACACAGTCTGAAACATATTAGCCCAGAGCCTGGCTAAGTCTGATTAAAGATGCTTTTTTAAAACAAGATGATCTTGTGTGGCATCCCTCCTTGCAGGTTGGTGTGTGCAGGCACCTTGTTTGAAATAATGCTTTGTTGGTTTCCTAGCACCACATCTGTGTGCATACTGTATAGGTACCTGGTCTACACAGAAACATAGAATTTGATGGAAGATAAGGGCCACTTGGCCCACCCAATCTGCCGATTTTTATCTATCTATAGTATCACTGCAGACCATAATGGGTCTCCGGCTCTTTCTCCTTCCCCTACCCTCCCCTCCTTCCTTTCAACTGAGATAACCTTATGCCTATCCCATGCATTCTTGAACACCCCCCCACTGTCTTCAACCCCACCACCTCCACTGGAAGGTTATTCAGGAGTCCACCACTCTTTCTGTGAAGAAGTACTTCCTCGCATCACTCCTGAATCTACCTCCATCCAACTTCATGTCATACCTTGTTCTCAAGTTCCTATTTTTCTGAAAAATGTTTCCCTCCTGCACCTTATTTACCCTTGTGAGGTATTTAGAGGCCTCTATCATATCCCTAAAAACAAGAAAGCAACTTGTGCTATGGTAGTTTAGAGAAACTAGGTGCTGGGGCAAGATCCATGATGCCACATCGACAATTTCATGTCGACATGACGTTTCCTCGACACCAGTACTTCGACTGCAGTTGTGGTCAGGATGGTTCTGTGGCATGAATCTTCTATTTTCATGGGGGCTGTGCCCCCTGCACCCCCTCCGACTTAAGATTCCCAACTCCGGGATGGAGCAAAGTCGGGGATGGGGTATAGAACCTCGAGGAAGGGTGCTGGGATCCCAGGCAGACTTTACAGTGACATGGCAATGTTGCTGGTGACTCCCACATCACTGAAAAGTTGTCAATGTAGTGATGGTATACCGCTGGGGAAGGTCAGACAGACCTAGAAAACACTCATGTTCTAAGAAGCTCTGCACTCACACACAGATCAAAAGCATGGCATGATTTTTGCAACAGTGACACAACTTTATTTTTTAAAATTACAAACACGTGCATGTGAAATAAAATACTAGCAGCTCTTACCACTTACCCCAGTGCTTTGGCACTTGGTGTTCATCAGGGGATGGATTTCTGGTGGAGCATCCCAGCCTTAAATACCCACAAGTTGTGGTATCCACCAGTCAGGTGGCCCACTTACATTTAAATCTTTATTGGGAGTCCTGTCGGGATTTGAACCTACAAAGTCAAAACACAACAATATCACAATAAGAATTCTGAAGTGCTAGTTTTTAAAATATCCCAACTGCATAAACACAATGGTATAGTTATCTTGCCTTTATCTTATTAATAAAGTCTAGTTCGAGCATTGCATATTTTCCACTAGTATCCTTACACCATTTAAACATACCTTACATAGAAACATGCTAAAAGAAGTATACTTAAAATGCATATTTGATCGGTTGATGTTTCATTTAAATAAAACAATTTTCTTTATGCAAAAGGTTTTTTTTAAATATCGTGTTTCATCATACGTGACATTATTACAGTAAACACTTTATAATAAAACTAGAAAAACTATTGCAGGGGAAACCTTATTGTGAACCATAATATTTTTTAACTTTTTAACATTTATAATGAAATGCTACAGACTTCTGAAGTGTATTTTCAGATGTATTAATTTCATCAAAGCATACTGAGTTATAAAAGGAGAAATGTTATTATAAATAAGGTTTAGGATCCAGTTCTTTATTTTTTTTTACAGTTAATAATTTTTATTAGTTTTCAAACATACACGCAGCTACAAATCACATTTTACATACATATAAGAGCAGAGAAGGACTACAGAGCAAGTATAGTCCAAGATTCTTCCCATAAAAGGAAGGTTACATCGATTTCAAGGATAGCATTATGCAAACATGGCTACAGAGAGGGAAGCACTACCTTGAACAGCCACAACAATAATTGAAAGTGAAACATGTCGCTAGAAATAGTTCGCTGCTCTGTTATGAAGCGTGGGGTATTTTCTCCGCTCAGCAACAAAATAACCACTGCAGCTAAGACCGGATAACTGTATATTATGAATATATATTCATGATACAACACTCCATTGTCAAGGTGCATGGAAGCACTATAACTGGTGCATGGGCAATTCGGGGGTACATATGAGTATGTGTCAGCAGAGACCATGCCTGGGCCTCACCCTATTCCTGTCTGCGGTTTTAGGTAAGCAAGGAAGGAAGCCTAGCAAGCAATGTAAGTCTCGTACTTATTAACTATGGTATGTGACATGCGGTCGAGTGAGGCCAAGAGTGTAAGTGCCTGATGGAGCTCAGAAAAGGTTGGGACCTCTGTACACCTCCAGCGAGATAAAATCAGGTGTTTAGCTGACATGCCTAACAAGGTGAGCCAGGATAATTGCTGACGTTTTAGACGAGCTCCTTGGGGTGGGAGATTCAAGATCCAGACCAAGGGATCTAAGTGTATAGTGCAGCCTAACACTTGGGTAGCAAGCTGGGCAACTTGTGACCAAAAGGAAAGTAATAAGGGCACTGCCATAGGATATGAAGCAGGTCTCCTGGCTGGGCCAAACATCTCCAGCAGAGATTATTGGCCAAAAGCTTCATTTTATGGAGAACTATCGGTATTCTATACCAGTAATGTAATATTTTATTTTGAATTAGTCTGCTGCTCAAATCTGGATAGTGCACATGTGCCAGTTTCCAGCAGCGGGCCCAGCAAGCATCTTCTAGCTTAGTGTTTAGAGCATTTTCCCATTTTTGCTGTGACTCCCTAGATTGTGAGGGGATATTATCTCGTATGCTAGCGTAAATAGAACTGGCTTGGCCTTTGGGAAGCTGCAGCTATTCAGAGAGCTTCTGAGGTCTGTCCCCCACAGATGGGTGATGCTTCAGATAATCTGAGAGGGAGCTATGCAACTGTAAATATCTCCAAAAATTGCCTTTCCCCAAGACTTTTGTACTGGTGAGGTCCTGAAAGGATTGAATCCTTCGCTCTGCCATGTCAAGGACATCTGCCAGTACTCTGATACCCTTACTCTCCCACTAAGGCCAGTAAATGGGCACATTATCTACCAGGATGTGTTTGTTATGATGCATGGGAGTAAAGTGCAGGGGGCGGGGGTTGGCTTTGATCTGCATGTGCACCTTGTTCCAAAGTTGAACCGCTGGGGCTATCGTGGGGTGGGCCTGCACAGGCTTAGATAGGGGGTTAAAAATCAGGAGAGAAAGAGAATGGACCTTAGTGGTTTCCTTTTCCAAGTGCAGCCACTGTGGTGAATCTGGGGAGAGTGTACCATACCACTTTAGGGACTGCACTACTGAATAGGCCCATGCGTAGCCTTCCAGCCAAGGCAAACACCAGGCTCCTGCCTTCCAGTGGGAGCGGTTTGCTTCTGCTGTACTGGGGTTTTTTGTTATCCCAAAGGAAGTTCCCAATTACTGTGTCTACAGTATGGAGCCATTTGGTAGGTGGGGCCAGTGGAATATGAGACAGGGGATATAAGAGCTTGGGAGCTGAGATCATTTTAAGGGCTGATATTTTGCCTGCCAGGGTAAGATGAAGTGCTTTCAATCTATTCAGCTCTGTTTTGAGGTCTGCAACCAGTGGTTGCATATTAAGATCCCACATTTTAGAAAGATCATAGGGAACATGAATACCGAGATACAGCAGGGATCTTGGGGCCCATTTAAGGCCTAGAGGGACCACTATGTCTGAGGTACAGATGCGGTTAAGAGGGAGCACTTTAGTTTTAGATTTCTTAATTCTGAGGCCTGATATGCCCGCAAAATCCATCAAAAGAGAGAGGAGAGCCAGGAGAGAAGTAGAAACATCTTCTGATAGGACCAGCAGGTCGTCCGCATACATGAGGGTAGAGTGTGCCTGGGACCCTATAGAGATTCCCCGGATGATAGGGTGCTGCCTAATAGCAGTGTCAATTGGCTCAACCATGAAAACAAAAAGAAGGGGAGATAGGGAGCAGCCTTGCTGGGTACCTTTCCCAAGCTGAAAATGTTCAGAGACCAATGCATTGGTCCGCACTCTGGCCACCAGTTGATGGTAAAGTGCCAGTACCCACTTCAGGAAATACAGCCCAAACCCAAACCATTGTAACACCACCCCAAGATAGTCGCACTCCAGATAATCAAAGGCTTTGTCGAAGTCTATAGCCACTGCCGCCGCTAGAGTGGGAAGTGTTCGGACTTGCCACGTAAGGTTAATTAGGGATCTGATATGGTTTCTGCTGAAGTGACCCAGGATAAACCCCACTTGCCTAAGGGCGGATAAGAGGAGGAAGAAGAGGAGTTTAATCTAGTGGCCAGAACTCTGGCAAATAGTTTGCTATCCACGTTAATAAGTAAAATTGGCCGTTAGCATGCGGGCAAAGTGAGATCTTTATCTTTCTTAGGGAAAACAATAATAACTGCCTCTCATAAGGTAGGGGGAAAGATACCTCTATCTAAGGCCTCATTGAACACCGAAGATAGAAGAGGGATGATTTGAGGGGAGAGGACTTGCTAGAACTCTACTGGAAAACCATCCACTCCCGGAATTTTACCGGTGTGCAAGGTGTTTAAGGCAGCCGCTACTTTGAAGGGAGAAATGGGCAAATCCAGATCTGCTGCATGGGAGGGCTGAAGAGTAGGGAGCTGAAGAGAGGAAAGGAAGTCCTCTACAGCCCTCAGATCCTTTCCCCTGGTGCAGGTGTAAAGATCTGAATAATTAGATTGATTCACTGGGGGTCTGTTTGGATTGCACCAGAGTGATCATGGAGACCAGAAATATGGCGCTCAGCCTGCTGTTTGCATTGTCTATAGGCTAAGAGCTTACTGGCCTTTTCACCGCTGTCCCAGTAATGATGATGCAATCTGAGTATGGCAAACTCTGCCTTCCAGTAAATCAGTTCTTTAATCTCAATACAAGTTCTAAGCAGCTCTTTTCCCACAGGAGAGCTCGGCTGCATATTAGGGGTCTGTTTAGCTAATGTCTCCAGTGTTTTTAGATGTGATTCTAGGGACTACAAAAGATGTTCTCACTGCTTGTGTCATTTGGAAGCATATGCAATTATTGCCCCTCGGAGAGTAACTTTGAGGGCTTCCCAGGTGGTACCCGGGGAGGTATCCTGGGGGGGAGTTTTCTGTTAGAAAGAGGGCAGTTTCGGAGGATACCCATCGCACGAAGTCTGGGTCCTTAAGGAGAAGAGGGTCCAGTTTCCAAGCTGGGGATTTGAAAGGCTGTATGCCCCAGAGAGTGTGTAAGTGGATAGGGGCATGATCAAATATAACCTGGGGCATGATCAGTAAGTCAACTGTATTTTGGCAGATATCCACAGAGACCAGCCAAAAGTTGAGGTGGCTGTGTGTACCATGCACCAGGGACATATAGTAGTCCCTCAACTTGAGATGTAAGGTCCTCCAAATGTCTATAAGGCCCAATTCAGCCATCATCTGTTGTAAAGCTAGCTGGGCCCTGGGATGTTGAGTGGAGATTGGGTTGCTATGATCAAGTTGAGGTGCCAAGGCTCGATTAAAATCTCCCTCCAGAATAATTGGGGTGCGTGCGGGAGTGAGGGAGCTAAGTTCTTGAGCCACTTCATGAAAGAAGGTGGGGGCATCCTCATTCGGAGCATAAATGCATCCCAGAACCAAGGGGCTCTCAGGAGTGTTTAGTAAAGTGAGCCCCCATCTACCATGAGGGTCAGTCCACAACAAAGTGGGGGACCAGGTAAGCAATTTTGTGGAGGAGCATAGCCACCCCTCTTTTCCTGGAGGGGGAAGAGAAAGAAAAGACTTTTCCAACCCAGTCTCTTACCAGTTTATCATGGTCCTGCCTTGTTAATTTTGTTTCCAGCAGAAAGGCAACCATGGTCCTCAGCCTTTTAAGATGGGCTAACACCTGTTTATGCTTTACCGGGGTGTTCAAACCCCGTACGTTCCAGGTGTAGCAATGGGGGTCACCCATCATCACGTGAAGCATGAAAGGCACTGAAGGATACAGCATAGGTACACTGAACTGAGGCTGAGGTAGCGGACGCTGTCATCCGCAGGAAAGGTCCATCGAGCCCCTGCCAACCAGAATAGGCATTCCAGTGAAAATCCCACACAGCAATGTAGCAAAACAGTTCTCGGTCACATACATTAATAATAACAAAACACGGGCAAATGGCCCAACAAACAGTAAAACTATTTACAAACCACTCGAAAGCCAGTTGAGAGCTCTTGTACGGAAGGAGATAGTCATGCCGGCAGACAAACTGCCAAGGCCAGTATTGATAGCCTCTTTTATTGGCTGTTTCTTCCATGCAGTGTTCCTGGTTTCTGAGGCTTACATTTCACTTGGATTATTTATTATTGCAGTTTTTTCTAATATAATTTTATTGCCAAAACACTGTTATATAAAGTTGTTTCCTTCTTCTTACTTGAATATTACAGGATGCTATCTCAGCACTTCTGGTAGACAAACGCAGGCCCTTATCAGTTGGTGATCACCCTAAGGAAACGCACTCAGGTATCCTCCCCCTCGCCCCTTGGCGTTATATACATTATTCCCTGGGTGAGCACTTTCTTTCATTATCTAATTTTATTAGTCAGGAAGTATGACATCTCCTGCTCCCTCCGGGGTCAAATGTATATCCTAGAACATCAAAGGGTTGAATCACCCTGTCAAGTGCACAAAGATCCTTCTGCATTTACACTCCTTGCAGGCAGGTATTTTGCTGCTTCACGAAACACATCTCACTGCCAGGTCTGTTCAATGGCTGAAGAAATCTTGGGTGGGAAGGGTAATTGTTAGTTCTGCCTCAGTCAAATCTAGGGGTGTTGCTATACTGGTACGCCGCTCATGCCCATGGGTTGAGGAGGAGTACAAAATGGACAAACTCGGCCATTGGGTGGTTGCCAGGTTTGTTTTTCTGGGGGAGCTGCAGTACTGGCCAACCTATATGACCCAAATGTGAACAATGCAGACTTCTTGCCAGAAATCAATCAGGCCATTGCTGCCCTTACAGAAGGCAAGCCGCAGTTGCCTATACTGATTGGTTGTGACTTTAATATGGTACCTGACACATTCCTGGATAAGTCCAAGCCCACTCCCCAGGCTCATCCTAAGGATCGGGCCTCACTACAGCAGCTAATTGATGAGTAGGTTTTGAAGATGGCTGGAGGCATGACCAACCCTCCAGGTGTGACTACACTTTCTATTCAGCTGTCCACTCCTCCTACAGCTGCATTGACCTATGGCTGGCCAGTGCTGCTGCAGCCTCAGGAGTTTCTTCTACATGAATTCTACCCTAGGTATCCACCAAGGGGGGAAGGGAGGATACCTGATACCCTTTGATGTTCTAGGATATACATTTGACCCCGGAGGGAGCAGGAGATGTCATACTTCCTGACTAATAAAATTAGATAATGAAAGAAAGTACTCACCAAGGGAATAATGTATATAACGCCAAGGGGGGAGGATACCTGAGTGCGTTCCTTCTACCTTCTGCAACAGAAGGTAAAGCCATCAAAAAATGGAGATCAATGAGTACCAATGCCCGTAGTCTGGGTAACAAGCTTCCTGAATAGTGGCCTTGATGGAGGAGGAACATCTGGATATCGTGGCAGTCACAGAAACATGGTACACACAAAACCATGACTGGGACATAAACATACCAGGATACACTGTCTACAGGAGGGACAGGGAGGGTAAAAGAGGAGGAGTAGATTCTTTACATAAGGAAGGAATAAAAGCAACAGAACAAAGAGGTAAACAGGGAGGAGAAGAAGCACTGTGGGTAAATTTGGAGACAGGCAATGGCACCACAATATGCACGAGGGTTGTATACAGACCGCTTCTCAGGGAGGAAATGGACAGGGAAATGATAGAAGGTATACTTAGAATGGCAGAAAAGGGAGATATTGCTGATGGGTGATCTGAATATGCCAGATGTTAACTGGAGTGCAGTTGCAGCTGCCACTCAAGAGTGCAGTTATTCTAGATGCCTTACAGGGGGCATGCCTTAGACAACTAGTACTGGAGCCCACTCAAGAGGGAGCAATATTAGACTTGATTCTCTCAAATGGAGATGGAGAGAGGATCACAGATGTAGAAGTGGGTAGCCATCTGGAAACTAGCGACCCTCGAACAGTATGGTTCACAATAAACACAGCAATAGAGTCAAGCCATACAAAGACAAAAGTACTGGACTTTAGGAGGGCTGACTTTGCCAAAATGGGTGAGTGCCTCAAGGAATGCACTAGCAAATGGGCAGGAAGGAGGGGTGGAAGAACAATGGGGAATAATAAAACTGACATCACAGAGGTAACGAGCTTTGTGTGAAGCAAATAAACAAACAAGACGATGTAAGAAACCACTATGGTTCTCAAAGGAAGTGGCAGTGAAGGTTCAAGAGAAAAGAAAGCATTCAGGAAGTACAAGGAATCGCAGAAGGAGCAGGACAGAGAACTGTATCAGTTAAAGCAAAAGGAGGCTGGGAAGGCAGTCAGAACAGCAAAGGCCCAAACCGAGGAAAGATAGCCAACTCAGTTAAGAAGGGATAAACTCTTTATAGGTACATCAGGGAGCAAAGGAAGACCAAGGGAGGGATAGTGAGGCTTAATAAAGGGGAGGGAGGGTGGGCAGAGGGAGACTGTGAAAGGCAGAGATACTAAACAAATATTTTTGCTCAGTATTTACAAATGAAGAGGGAGGTACATAAAACAAACAGTAGTAACACTCTGGATACTGAAGTTGATACCAGCCCATTTACAGAAGAAAGGGTCTGAAAGAACTCTTAAAACTGAAGGTGGACGAACAATGGGGCCTGATTGGATTCATCCCAGAATTTAAAAGAGCTAAGGGTAGAACTAGTGACACCACTGACTACCCTCTTTAACAAATCATGGAGGATGGGGTGGTACCTGAGGACTGGAGGAGGGCAGATGTGATTCCCTTCACAAAAGTGGGAGCAAGGCAGAAGCAGGAAACTACAGACCTGTTAGTTTAACCTCAGTGGGAGGAAAATGATGGAATCACTTCTGAAGGAAAGAATTGTCGAGTATCTAGAGGCCAGAGGGGCACAGGACCCCAGGCAGCATGGATTCACAGCGGAGGGTCATGCCAGACAAATCTGATAGATTTCTTTGACTGGGTGACCAAAGTAGTAGATCAGGGAGGGCTGTGGACATGGCCTACCTAGACTTTAGCAAGGCGTTTGACACAGTCCCACACAAAAGATTAATATACAAGTTAGCCAGCCTGGGAGTGGGTCCAAGATGACAGCCTGGGTAAAGAATTGGCTGGAGAATAGGACACATAGAGTAATAGTAAATGGAGTCCACTCAGAAGAAAGGAGGGTTACTAGTGGGTACCGCAGGTCAGTATTAGGACTGGTCCTCTTCAATGTCTTTTAAAGCTGACATTGTGGAAGGACTGGAAGGAAAAGATGTCTCTTGCAGATGACACTAAGATCTGCAACAGAGTTGATGCACAGGGTGGGTGGAAAGGATGAGAAGGGACTTGGCAAGGTTAGAGGAATGGTCAAATGTATGGCAGCTTAGATTCAATGCTAAGAAGTGCAGGTAATGCACCTGGGAAACAAAACCCAGGGAAGAGTACACAATGAGGGGTGAGATACTAACAACAACAAAATGGAAAGGGACCTGGGGTAGTCATATCAGATGACCAAAGGTGGGCAAGCAATGTGAGAGGGCAGCAAGGAGGCTGGAGGGATACTGGGATGCATAGGGAGAAGCATCACCAGTAGAAAACAGGAAGTTATTATCCCTCTGTAAAGACAGCTGGTGAGACCCCATCTGAGTACTGTGTGTAGTTCTGAGACCCAACTCCACAAAGACATAGACAGGATGAAGCTGTGCAGAGGAGGGCACTAAAATGGTGCAGGGTCTGCACCGAAGACATATAAAGAGAGACTTAAGGAGCTTAATATGTATAGCCTCGAGGAAAGGAGGAGAGAGGGGACATGATAGAAACTTTCAAGTACCTCAAGGGAATCAACAAAGTCCAAGAGGGTAGCATCTTTCAAAAAGAGGTGTGCAAGAACAAGAGGGCACAATTTGAAGATAGAGGGAGAGCGGCTCAGAGGTAATTTAAGGAAGTATTTTTTCACAGAGAGGGTTGTGGATGCATGGAACGGCCTTCCGGAGGAGGTTGTGGAGTCAAAATCAGTGGTGGAATTCAAGCATGCATGGGACAGTCATAAGGCAATTCTGGGGGGTGGGGTAAGAAGAAGTAGGCTGCTGGTTAACTAGGATCTGCAGCTTATCCAGTAGGTAGGGAAATGGGCAGACTGGGTAGGCCAAGAGGTCCTTATCTGCCATCAAATTCTATGTTTCTATGTTTCTATGAATTGATAACATCATCATTTCTGATTATGCTCCAATTTTGTGCTGTTACACAATGCCTGGGCACTCTACCACGGGCACAAGATGGCGCTGTAACCCCCGTTGGCTGCAGGACCTGGAATTCTGTCATGTAGTGAGGGAGGCAGCGAAAAACTACTTTGAACTTAATAACACAGAGGAAGTTAAGGCTGGTACCGTATGGAAGGCGTTTAAGGCATTGTGTTGAGGGGGTGCATTATCTCCTACTCTGCTGCTCAGAACAAAACCCAGAGAACCACCCTAGACCAACTGCAGTCTGAATTGTCCCTGTTAGAAGCCCAGTTTGAGGCTTCCACTACTGCTTCCCCAAATCAGCTCCTCATTAGGGATATTCTTGAAATCAAATATCAGATTAATACCATTATGTAGCGAAAGGCAGAATAGTTGCTTCTTTGCTCAAAGCACAGTCACTGGGACGGTGGGGATAAAGGGGAAAGCTTCTAGCATATCAACTATGCAAACAGCAGGCTTCTACTCGCATACATACACTTACAGGTTCTTCTGGGACAGTCATCTCTGATTCCCAAGGTATCAACGCCCACATGCAGGAATTTTATCAATCATTAAATCAGTCTCAGATGTCACTGGATTCTGCCCAGCCATCACAGGGCCTGTGTGGGTTTTGCACACAGTCTGATTTGCTCTGTCTTCCCTCAGACTCAGTGGCAGCCCTGGAGAAACCCTTCTTGGAGGCCTAACTCAAAATGGTTTTATCCCAGCTAGCCAAGGGCAAAGCACCGGGGCCTGATGGCATGACCATTTAACTGTACCAGCTCCTGGCCCCTGTGATCTCTTTCCTGCTGCTAGGTGCATTGCAGGAGGCTTATGAATTTGGATTCATTCCTTCTACCATGCAGGAAGCTCTTATTACTCTCTTCCCCAAGAAGTCCACTGATCCCTTGGATTGGGATAATTTCCACCCTAGATCCCTTATCCCGGTGGACACCAAGATTACAACCAAGATTCTGGCTAATAGGATAGCAGAGGTGTTACCCACTATAGTCCACCCTTCCCAAGTGGGCTTTACAAAGGGTAAGTCTGGGATGGACAACACCAGACTGATACTTAATCTTAAGTGGCTGTCGCTATGTTACCGTATACCCATGGCTGCCTTGGCAGTGGATTTTTCGAAAGCATTTGACTCAGTCAAATGGTCTTACTTACATGATGTCCTTCACCTCTATGGTTTCAGTCCCTATTTTCACCAATGGAACCCCACGCTTTATAATCTTCCAATGGCCAGAATTCTCACTAATAAGGATATCTCCCCCCCTTTTCAACTAAACAGAGGCACACATCAGGGATGTCCCTTTCACCCATGTTGTTTCTTGTGGCCCTAGACCCACTGATTAGAAATTTTGTTGCCACCCCTGCAGTCATGGGCATAAGAGTAGGAGACCACTCCTACCTGGCAGCGGTGTACGCTGATGACCTTCTACTCACTCTTTCTCATCTGCAGAATTCCCTGCTGGAAATACTAATTATCCTCCAAACCTTTGGCCACCTGTCCGGTCTGCATACCAATCAGAAGAAGACAATCCTGGCGCCTTTAAATGTGGTTTGCACAAGTGATTGCTTACATGGCCTGGATCTTGCTTGGGCCCCCCAAGGTTTCACTTACCTAGGAGTGGTGATCTCATTTGCCTGAAGGGACCTAGAAGCTTCTAACTTATCTTTCTTACTGGTTAGCCTCTCTGTGGAGATTGAGCAGTGGTGCTGACTTAATCTCTCCCTTCGAGGCAAAGCAGCTGCCATTCGCATGCTCTTCTTACCCAGGATCGCTTATCTCCTTAATGACCTCCCTATTCCTCTTTCAGCCAAATTATTCCAAACTCTGGATAAAATTATTGTTATTCTGCTCTGGGAAGGCAAGAAACCCCATTGGAGCCATAATAAATTATAAGCTCACTGGTCCAGGGGTGGTCTTGGTCTCCTTTGGTTGCAGGGTTACCATTTGGCATATATGTCTGCTCAAGCCACGAAATGGTTTGTGCCCCCCATGTCCCCCCTCCCCTGTGGGTTAGTTTGGAAACTCAGACACTGTCAGGTCAAACCCCAAGCAGACTCCTGTCAGGGGTCTTCTTTTCTAATGCCATCCTGGCTCTGGTGATGGCTGAACCAGGAGAGTCTGGTATAAACATATGGCCTTATCTGGTACCCCAAAGATGGCCCATTCTCCTCCCCTGAGATATGTCCCTATTTGGGATAATCATCTTCTATTGATAGATAAAAAACCTGTACATTGGATTAGTTGGGAGGAATGAGGCATCAGATGTATTCAGGATCTATATATGCCCAATTCCTCCAAATTAATGTCTTTTGACCAGCTGAGGATCAGGTATAACCTCCCCTCTAAAGACTTCTGGAGGTTCCTCCAGGTTCCTAGTGCAGTTCAGGATCTTAAGTCAACATACGCTTTTGACACTCAGTGGCATTGGTTAGCCACATTCCACAAAAAAAAACCTCACTCTGAGGGTTAACTGGGCATTTCTACCAGATGTGGCGAGATTCATGGCCAGACTATACTGAATCCTGCAGACTGGCTTGGGTGGATGATCTGCAACATCCTATCCCCTCAGACATTTTGACCAGCTGTCTCCGAAGGGCTCATTCCTCATATAAGGAGGCATCTGAGAACAAGTGACCACTAAACAGTGTGTTTCACAGTAAACACAGCCATAGAGTCAATTGCTCCAACTTAAAATCCTTCTTCGATGGTACAGAACTCCAGCTGCCCTCTAGGCAAAGGGGTTGCTTCCTCACCCCCAATGCTGGAGGTGCCAGCAAAGTCCCGTCCATATCCTGCACATTTTATGGTTATGCCCTCACCTGGACTGTTAATGGGCTTCCATTAGAACTGGCTGTATTAACGTTCTGGGCAAATCGATTGACTTGTCTAACCCTACACTCCTTCTTGGAGACACCTCAGCACTTGGTCCCCTTCCCATTGAGCATAGGGATTGGCTGCTGGGTGCCTTTATGGAAGCTAAACAGCTTCTATTGATGAACTGGTGCCAACCCTCACCTCCCACAGTCTCACCCTGGCATGCTGCCTTGGCCAAGCTTGCCAATCTGGAGAGCCTTTCTTATCTCAAGAAAGGGCAGCTCTGTACCTACTTCCATAAGTGGGATGCCTACTTACATTCTCCACTCCGTTTGGTGACCCCAACTCTGCCATGTAACCCCCTCGGCCTAACTCTTACCTACTCTGGATCTCTACTTTTCAGATCTCCCCTCCCTTCCCCCTTCCCCTCATTGCTCAACATCTGCCTAAACCCCTTCCACTTCCACCTTCTATGTGGTCAGGCTGCTTTCTCAGTTTTGGGACTGGATACTTTGCTGGTACCCCAGAAGTGCAGATACTGGATGTACATACTGTTTATCTTGTCTGTTTTCACCAGCACTTGTTTTGTAATACAATATATGCCTTATGGACTCACAGGTGCTGCTGCATGTCTTCTACACTCCCTTAATGTTTGTACATCTGTAGGGCGCAATTTGTATCTGTGTGGTATGTTCTCTATGTATCCTGTTCAGATCTGTTTGTTGGAAAACCGTAATAAAAATTTTCTATGATAAAAAAAGAAATGTTTCACCAGGAAGGCACACTAAGCGACAAGTCATTCGTCTCCCAGTGCAACCTGGGGGGAAGGGGTACAATAGGGATTGACGTTGAACATTCAAATTACAAGAACAACCTTAACATACAGTTGTTGGCAAGTGGGTACAAAACAGTATTACAAAAGGCAGGTGACTGCAAACAGCATTACAACAGTGTATCACATAATGGGTAGAAAGAGAGGAACTATAATAAGTGCTATGTTAATAAGCAAACAAGTGCTAACATGAGAGAAATTGGAGAATAGGAGATGTGGAGAAGGAGATAGGTAGGTGTGTAAAAGTAAGTAAACAAGTACCACTATGAGAGAAATAGGAGAAAGGAGAAGTAGGGGGTGGGAAAGGATTAAGAGGAGAGAAGAATAGATCCCAAGAGGGGAAGAAAAATTAGTACCCATGGAGAGGATGGGGCTTGATTAATAGTCAGCAAGACAGAGTGGATCCTATTAGCAGGTGTGAAAGGCTAGTATAGAGCTAATTTGGAGGAGGGGTGAAGTGCTTAGAGAATCATTGGGTCCCTTCAGGATGTTGAGAACCCTGCAAGGAAAATGTGATAGCAGGGGTGGAAAGGAAGGTGGGAGAGAGAAGAGAGGAGACAGACTGGAAACAGATTGTGCCCCCTCAGGATGCAGATAACCCTGCAAGGGGACTGAGAGAACAAGGGAGAAAGGGAGATAGGGAGTGGAGGGAGCGGAAATGATAGAAGGCATCCTTAGTATGGCAGAAAAAAGGGCATACTGTTGAAGGGGGATCTGAATATGTTAGATATTAATTGGAACACCTTTGCTGCAGCCACATCCAAGAATAGGGTCATTCTTGATGCCCTACAGGGAGCATGCCTCAGACAGTTAGTGTTTTTTTTATCATTTAACACTTTTACCCACCTGCAGCCACAGTCCTGCTATTACATCCAGCCACCGCTCCTCCGTTCCACTGCTGTCCCCAAAGCACTGCATGCCCAGCTGGCACCTACATCTGCAAAAGGTGCCTCCCCATAGCCCTCGCACCCAGCGAGGAAACCATTACCGGCACATGCCTTCCAGGCAGTGTCAGCTGGTGAAACTGTGGCTATCAAGCTGCCACTGACCTGTACTGCTTTTCCCCACTTATCTTTCCCCGATGGAAGCACAGACATGCAAGGACACCGTGCACTAGCATGCAGACATCTGCCATGCTTCCCCTCCAACTCGCACAGCTGCAGTACCTCCGGGTGCCCCCAGGGACCAGCACAGCGCGGTATGCATCCACCCCTTCTTCCCAGAACTAGGAGAGCTGTCATCAGATGCTAAATCCTAGTCCTCCCCTGCCGACCCCTGACAACCCAGGCTTGTTCCCCAACCCGGGTCGCCAGTGTGGAGTGAGGTGTGGCGTCCAGCACCTCTACCCTCAGTGCCACCGGGCTGGCCCAGACAGCTAGTGTTAGAGCCCACTCAGGAGGGAGCAATCTTAGATCTGGCACTCTCAAACTGAGATGGAGAAAGGATCTCAGATTTAGAAGTGGGTAGCCATCTGAGAACAAGTGACCACTAAACAGTGTGGTTCACAATAAACACAGCCATAGAGTCAAGCCACACAAAAGCGAGGGTACTGGACTTTAGGAAGGCTGACTCTTCCAAGGTGGGAGCATGCTTTGAAAAACACTAGCAAATGGGCAAGAAAGAGGGGTGGAGGAATAATGGGGAAAAATCAAAACTGCCATCACAGAGGCAACAAGCCTTTGCATGAAGCAAATCAAAATGAAGGAAAAAAACACTATGGAACTCAAAAGAGGTAGTGGGGAAGGTTAGGGAGAAAAATATAGCATTCAGGAAGTATAAGAAAACACAGAAGAAACAGGACAGAGAACTGTACCAGTTAAAGCAGAAGAAAGCAGGGAAGGCAGTCAGAATTGCAAAGGCCCAAACTAAGGCAAAGATAGCTAACTCAGTTAAGAAGGGGGAGAAACCTTTTTATAGGTACACTGGGGAGTGAAGAAAAGACCAAGTGAGGAATAGTGAGACTTAACAAAGGGAAGGGAGGTGGGCAGAGAGTAACAGTGAAAAAGCAGGGATATTGAATTAATACTTTTGCTCAGTAGTCACAAAAGAAGAGGAGGCGTAGGTACCTAAACCAAACAATAGAAGCACTCTGGATAAGGTGGTCTATTCACAGAAGAAAGGGTCCTGAAAGAACTCCTAAAACTAAAAGTGACAAAGCAATGGGCCATGATGGGATTCAATTCTAAAAGAACTAAGGGAAGAACTAGTGACACCACTGGCTACCATTTTTAACAAATCATGTAAAGATGGTGTGGTACCTGAGGACTGGAGGAGGGCAGATGTGATTCCCCTTCACAAAAGTGGGAGCAAGGCAGAGGTAGGAAACCACAAACCTGTTAGTTTGACCTCAGTGGTAGGGAAAATGATGGAATCACTTCTGAAAGAAAGAACTGTTGAGTACCTAGAGGCCAGAGGGGCGCAGGACCCAAGGCAGCATGGATTCACAGTGGGAGGTCATATCTGACAAATATAATACATTTCTTTGACTGGGTGAGCAACGTAGTAGACCGGGGGGGCTGTAGACATGGTCTACCTAGACTTTTACAAAGCATTTAACACATTCCTACACAAAATATTAATGAACAAGTTAGTAAGCCTGGGAGTGGGTCCCAGGGTGGTAGCCTCGGTAAAAAATTGTCTGGACAACATGTAACAGCCCAGTCCCCTGGAGTTACTAGAATCCTCCTAGTGTCAGCTTTAGGAAGGTAGCCAGAGAGCTGATAGGAAACTCATGAGAGGTTTCCTACAAGATGACATCATTACCTACTTAACTAGAGTGAGTGGGAAGTGCATTAGGTCATTTAGAATTCTCACAGCAGCATAAGCCACATTGGAACCAGCTGTGCAGGGAGGTTTACAATGTTGGGGTTTGAATAGTGAGGGCAGTCAGTATTGAGCTGGAGTTTGCCACTGAGGCACAGGTCAGGAAGCATAGGAAAAACCAGGAGCAGTTGTAAAATTTGCAACAAGAGTTTTATTATGAATAACAATAAAATTAAAAAATAAAATTGTTCAGAATAACTATTTACAAAGGCAGAATAAACAGATAAAATCCATTTGAGTTTTCCTTCAATCCCTGTGTGTCTCTTGCAAGCAATTGCAGCTTTTTTCTTTTTATAAGTCCTTGTGACCCCCTTCTTAACAAGCATCCTGTTTTTTTTAAATGTTCTTGTATATTTCAGGCAGGTGCAGGCAGGAACACGATGTCCCAGAACTGAGGCCCCCTTTTCACAGCTTCTGCAAAAGGCTTACAAATTGCATTTCAGCTTAATCCCTTGAGTTCCCAATAGCTTTTTGCAATCATCTCAAACTATAATTATATGCATTTCAACAGTAACACCATATAATTTCTAAATAAAGTGATCCCAATATCAGTTACATTTTCACATAATGATTTGCATATATTTTTAAACCAGCAGATATGCAAGGGAAGAAAAGAAAAACAGCGAGGGAAGACTGAGAGATAGTGAGAGGCAAATACTTGCAAGACTGTCAGGATGATCAAGTCCAAGGTCTCACGAGAAAATCTGGTTGTGCAACAAGTCAAGAGACAGGAAAGGAAAGAATAGAACAGATCCCTGCATTCAAATGCTCCATAACAACTGGGACAGGGTCCTTTTCAACCCTGTGACAGAGTTCCAGCTGAGAGGAGCTCAGAGATGAGGTTCCTTAGGGTTTAGTCAAAAGCCTGGGAAAGGACCTCTGGTCAATAGATTTCTCACCCTAGTGAGTGGAGAAAGCAGCAGCAGCACCCAGGGAAGTTGTGGAGACAGTGAATTGCCAGGACACCAGTGTGGTACTGAAAATTAATTGAGTCTGAGGGGCAACCCCCTTAGACCAGGACTTTGTCAGCTACCCTGTGAGGAAACAAGAAAGTTTTCTTCTCATTAAATGCTATGGAAGAGGACTTCTGGTTCTGGCTTCAGTGATTATGTCAGCCTAACCTCCTAGTTCTGATCTGAGCTACTTTTTCTTGCCTCAACATTTTGGAACCTGTACTGTTTGGGATGGATTTGTTTTAGAGGCATACTTTGTCATCTACGAGCAAATCAAAAAAGGAGAGATCACCTACTGGTTCAGCTGGTCCTGTAGATTTACCAATAACTGCACAACAGGTGGAGCAGTGGTAGCTTGCTATGGTGGAGACCAGTTCCCAAGAGCATCAGAGCTCTGACCCCACTATACTGGCAATCTTGCATGAGCTTAAAGAATTTCAGGTGTGCCAGCCTGGTGGCACTGAGGGCTGAGGTGCTGGGACACCACACCTCACACTATGCTGGTGACCCGGGTTCGGGAATGGACTCAGGCCATCAGGGGTTGGATGGGGGAGGAGAATTGAGCATCCCAACAGATGCTCTCCTCCTCCAGGGGTGGGTTACTGGGTTGCTCTAAGCACCCATAGCTCCTCTGCCTGTGGAAGCACCAGCAGTAGGAACACATGGCTCTCTGGAGTCCGGGGATGGAGGGAGGACACTGTCAGGTGGTTGATGATGGCATGTGTCTGGACATTGTTCATCTGGATGAATGTCCTCTGTGCCAGCCTCTTCAGGGGATAGGGAGAAAATGGAGGAAAAATGAATACACCCCTAGCGGAACGAGCAATGTGAAAACAGGGGGATCCTGGTGGCAGAACCTGGGAGATAGAATAGAAGGGGGTACATGGCTCCCTCTGAAGCCGAGGAGCTGGGCAAGTAAAAAAAAAAAAAAAAGACTTTCAGGTGGAAACTCAGGATGTTAGCACAGAGCTCAAGTCTTCAATAAAATCACTTGAAGGAACAGTTTCAAAGCTTACAAGAAAAGTGTCTAATTCTGACTCTTGCCTTGATAGGGTTGAAAGGGTCCTGGGCTGGCTCTTAATTGATTGTCAAAATCTTAACAAGAGGTGCAAAGATCTTGAGAACTTCTCCCAACATAATAACATTCAAATTTGTGGTCTGCCAGAGGGTGAAGAGGGCACCAAAGGCATAGTGCAATTTTTACATGGATTTCTACCATCGGTGTTAGAGCTCCAAGATCTGCTGCTGTTGCCCATTGAAAGAGCACATTGGTTGCTTGCACCAAAACCCTCCTTTCCTGGCCAGAGGCTGCATTCAGTGGTTATTAGATTTTTTAACTTCGCCACCATACAGGAGGTTTTGTTTAGGGCATTGAGGAGTGGCCCTATAATGTATGAAAGGGCAAAGATTTCATTTGACAATGATTATTCTGTAGCACTGCAGCAAAAGTGATGAGCCTATGCCCCTCTCCTGCGAACTCTGAAAGCCCATAACATTAAGTTCTCAACACCGTATCTGGCTTGCTTGTGCGTACACTTCTCAGATGGTACTAAAATATTTGAGGACCTAGACTCAGCTCTTCAAGAATTGAGAAGCCAAAAGTTGCTGGAGTCCAAAGAGCCTATGGAAACAGCTGAAGCCAGGGAAAAGAGATTGTTACAAAAAGACAAGTGGTCCAAAGCTTCACCTACAAATTAGAAGTGGCACATAGAAATATCTCTCCAGGAGATCAGGGCTATGTTGCAGGCATACTGGAGAGAGAGGACTCTCAGTTACTGGGATCTATGAGGCATTTACATAAGCAATAACTCATGACACGGTGTGCAGTTATTGGGATTAATCAACACCCCGGGTGCATTGTGAGGCACAAGGCCACAGGCCAAGTGCCCTCACAGCACCCAGGGTGTTGATTAATCCCCAATAACTGCACACTCTGGATTGGGTTATTGCACTTATAACATGGGGAATGTTTAATCAACAAAAAAAAATCATAAAAGTTTGGAGGTTTTTTGCTGTTCAAACAGGAAAAAAGGTAATGTATCCTGCCATTTTGCAAAATGGTCCCTCACAAATAATGCAGTTTGCTCATATCTGACTTCTGTTATACGCATACAAATGTCACAAATACAGTACTGATAGGATTTGTGGCATTTGTTGTGCATAACTGTCTGTAACACTTGAAATGCTCATGGCTTTACTATACACATTCATTAACTGGAAACAGACATGGCAACAGAAAGAGCACTCGTTCCAGCCCTGGGCACACAGACTTGGTTGAGTTGCAGTACAGTACTCCCACATGCAAACTTTGTAATGACACAGATTGCTGTTCACTCCATTTAACTCTGTTCCTCACAGTCCCTACAAAATGCAGCACTTGGGAGCGATTTTTCTAGTCTGATTCCTCTTGCTTCCCACAGCAGCCTGTCTGTCTCTCTCTCTCTCTCTCTCTCCCATCCCACATGCTTAGCTAATACTTGAGGGTGGTGGTCTCTGTCCAAAAACTGACTTGGTTACCTTGCAATGAAGGGTGTGGTTAGCAAACTTTAAAACAATTACAACTGTGCCGTTGCAAACAGTAAACCATGCTGCTGGCCTGCCGGAGTGCTACAGGTGAACTCTCGGTGAGCGGAGGTAAACAGAGGGTTCAGAACAGTACTAAAGGTGCTAGTGTAACCGCCCAGTCCCCTGGGGTTACTAGAATCCTATCAGTGTTAATGGTAAGCAGGTAGAAGTCAGCTGGTAAGGAGCTCATTAAGAGTGTCTTACACAGTGACATCATTGTTTACTCAGCTAGCCTGAGGGAAGAATGATTATGTCATTTGAAACTCTTGTAGCAGCATAACCCTTTTCTGGTACAGCTGCTCTGGGGGAACTTTAGAATGTTCTGACATAGTTGACAGCAGTTAGAATTTGAGTTGGAGGTGAGAGTGGCAGGAGGTCTGCCAGTGGGCTCTAAGTTGAGGACCCAGGATTTCTCACTGTAGTGTGGATTACAATTTCCAACTTCCAGTGAAGTGGTGGAGACCTTTCATCAGCAGGATTTCCTGATTTCTACTCCAAGTGAACTAGAAGGAATTGCTATCTTAGTGGATCCAAGGGGCAATCCCCTGAAGATCCTTGTTTGTTTTTAGCTGCTTTTGGAAAGGATTTTTGTGCTACCCAAGAAAAGGTGTTCTTTAGTTGTTCCCTGCCCAGTGAAAGAAACAACTGGTCAGTAAGTACTGTTTTAGGAGACCAGTTCTCCAACATTAGGTGATTCATTTCTGGGTTGTGTGCCCTTAGAGAAGGCTAGATCGCACCTGTCAGTGCCCCTTTTTCACCCAAGTGAGTGAAAGAAATGCCTAGTTCACCCAAGTGTGTGAAAGGGAATTCAGTCCTTCATCACACTGTGAAGGGAAGGTTCAATGTTCACCCAAGTGTGTGAAGGTAATGTTTAATGTTCACCCAAGTGTGTGAAAGGGAATTCAGATGTTCACCCAAGTGTGTGAAGAAAATGTCAGATGTTCAACCCAGTGAGAATAGGACATGTTCAGTATTCACCCAAGTGAGTGAAATGTGTTTGGAGTGTGTGGCTTAGTGTTCCACATGACTGCACCCATGGAAGAAAATGTGTTTGAGCATGTTGTTAGCTCCATGCATGTGCACCATATGGGACTAGGGAAGATTTTTTTTGTTTCTTGAACTCTACTGCATGTAAGGAGAATTTGTGAAAGATATACCTGGCTCGCCTTGACCAACCCATGGGGGTCCACTACCTGCTTTAAATTGCCATCAGTTATATAAAGTCATATTGCACAATCCCAGTTCCTGTTCTGGACAATCTGATTATTGCTTCTGGCTTGGAATTACTGGGTTCCCCTCAGCAGTTTAGATCTAGCATATGCCTAGCAGCTTCTACCCTGGACCTAGTTGTAATTTACAAAGGTTCATGTGTTTTTCTTTTTGTAGTCCCACCCCTTTTCCACTAGAAATGAGCCTGGTATACATCATAATGCCATGGGTGGTACCAACCTTTGAATGTTCTGCTAAAAGTTAATAGTATGCCATATGTGGGTACTAGTGCCTGATTTTATACGGGTGTCCAACTTGTTATAAGTGGCATGGGGTTTACAAAAAATAGGGGCTCATCCAAAGGGATATATTTCAGGTGAGAGGTAATGCAGAGGGTATGTCTAGGATCTTCCTGTCTGGTGGTGGTGCACCCAAACAGAAAATTGTTTGCCAGAAAAGCAAAGTTGTGCTAGAAAAAAATGCCACTTGAGAATCTTTTGCTGCCTGTGTTTCTGTGAAAAGAAGGTGGAAAAATGTGCTGCTGGTGTGTTAATTTGGAAATATGGACTTGTCCTTTAAAGTGCTTGAAAACTTTTAAAAGTTGCAAATTTACAGAGAAAAGTATTTGTGGACTTTAAATGCAGTCTTTTCTAAGTGCCTGTAAAGTTTCATGTGTGTTAAGTGAAAATTGGGGGAGTCGCTAAGAAAAATTCACCAAGAACTGAGTGAAAATGCCTTAAAAATGCTTGCCCCACTGAAATTGCCAGTCAAGGAAATAAGTGACAGTTTGCATTTTAAATCTGCCTTCTCGATGATCACCATGCAGGATTGTGGTTGAGAGAGAGAGAGAGAGAGATAATTTGCATGGCATCGTATGATTGGTCCAGTGAACCTAAGCCCCACCCATTGCCTGAGCCTCAGAGTTGTGGAACATTCAAGGAGGAGCAACCAACAGTGTGCAAGCAGTGTGGTAGTTCATGCAGCAGCAGGAGAAATAGCTAACAGCAGTAAGCAGTTCTAAGCCAGCAATTGTTTCAAACTGTTCACAGTAAAACTGGGCTCAACCCGTATTCCGACCAGCTGGAGAGTGATCAAGGCAATCATGGCTACGATCATCAGGACTGCCAGCCTGTTTCACCACAGAGACCTTCCTTGGACCAACAACAGGCCATTCTACATCAACAGTGGGAACCAGCCTACTACCTAATAATTTCCCTGTGCAAAAGAAGATGGATTGTGGTGCCGAAAGTTGGAAACATGTTTAAGAACTGTAATGAACAAATGCAGCAAAGTAACTCAGAAAGAGTATTGTGAACATTTTGAAATCTTTGACTCTGTGTGTGTGTGTGTGTGTGTGTGTGTGTGTGTGTGTGTGTGTGTGTGTGTGTGTGAAAGTACTGTTTCAAAGAGAGGAAACTTTAATAAAAAACAATCCTTCTGGTCCAAGACGAGTTTAGCGATGGTATAAATGTGCTAGTTAGAGCAAAAATAACAATAAAGTTGTGCTTTGAGAAAATCAATTAAAATGCAAAAGATCCAACAAGATTTCTAGCAATTTTGAACTGAGTGTAAATGGAAAAAGTTGCAGTCACTATTTTACGGTGTAGTCAGAAATGTAAACAACGCAGCACCATTTTGGGCAGAGTTTCAGATCCAAACAACGTTTCGAGTGGTTGTACTAAATGTTGTGGAATAAAAATTGCAAGAGCCATTCAGCCAGTTAGCGAACTGTACCAGTGTGTTAAAGCCAAATCTCAATATGACTGCAAAAGTAGTAATTTGGGACTCGTGTTTGTTTGCAGAAAATGGCACATTAGCATCCCCACGACCCACTCCATGCCAGGGCGTGGGTTGCCCAGTAAGAACAAGAGTTAGCTAATTTTAAGCAGCTGTATGACTGTGAGTCAGCACCACCCAATGTGACTTTGCCAAACATTCCAGTATATGTGTGTGTTGTGTGCCTGAAGCCAAGGAAAGATGTTTTACCAATTCCACATTGCACAGACTGCCAAAAGAGATTTGGAATGAGTATGTCAGGTGGCACAATGGTAGCTAAAACAAAACACATCTGTTTAGCTCTCACTTGGACATTGGCAGGGGGACCCTGTCAGATCAGAGCAGCAGCAGGCTGGGTGCAGCCAGACAGACAACATAGAGTTTATCAAGGAATTTTTGGAGAATTGCTGCATGGGATAGACAAAAAGGAATTCTGGAGGTCAGGGGTAAGGGGCAACAGACTTCTAGGAAAACAAACTGAACTTACAAGCTCAAATGGGCAGACTGGGTGGGCCATAGGCCCTTATCTGCCGACACTGTCTATGTATCTATGTATCTATGAATGTCTGTGCAGATTCTTTGCAAGACCAGGAAGAAGTAGAATTTTTCCATGCCACAGAGGGTGGATTTGGACTCCACAGCTGTAAGCTCAGTAGATCCTTTGGTGGAAAGCCCAAGCCCATGCCTCATGGAAGAGTCTTAGGTAGAAGAAGCATTGTTTTAAGAGGTCAATGTCTCCAAGGGCAGTGAAGAATTGACAGTTTTAAGAGCTGGTGCAATTATCAGCTCCTGGGCAGAAAGTGTAGAAGAAGGAGAAGATTCAGTGGCTATAGTGGGACCCTGTGAGTCACATTTAGCATTGGCTTCAGTGGAGCCTCCTGAGACCAGGATGGAGGAAAGCTCTAGAGATGTGCCACTGAGTGCAGAGGTGGACTGTTTTTACTATGCACTGTGTGTTCAAGGCTGGCTCAACCAGGACTGACCACCCCTAAGCCATGCCACTGGTTTGGAGTTAGCCAAAAGCAGCAAAGAAAAGAGAATTGTACATAGATGAGCTGTGGCCAAGTATGGACCTTTATACCCTTTCTTCTCTCAACATGTCTGGGAAGAAATTGAGGAAAACGGGTGTGCCTGGTTGTAGGAGGAAGCTTGTGCCAACTTGCATCTGAAAGTAAAACAAGTTTGTTTGAATTACAGTGTTTAATGAAAGACTGCAGTTCTGGAAGTGTGGCAGGACTTTGTTAATTGATTCTGTAAAAATAGCAGACAACACTGGCCAAAAGATATTTCACAATGTTCCTGTGGTTCATCCAGATGGGGAAACAGTCTATGCCCCACACCCTGAGTGGCACTACCCCTGTGTGGTGCCACTCATCAGTCATTGCACCCACTTGCCCAATAAATGCAAAAATGTCAGCTTGGCATCTGCCACCAAGGAGGCAACAACCCAGGATAGAGGTGTCTTTCTTCTGGTGATCCAGATTGATCTACAGCAGCATCCAGGTTCATCTGCAACAACATCCAGGTTCACCAGCCCAGCAGTAGAAGATTTCCAGTCTGGGTCCAGAAGGTCATGAAAGCATGTGATCTGAAGATTTCATCTGTCCAATAGCTGAAGTTCATCAGGTCACAGATCCAGAGAGGTGATGTTGACATCCATTTGTTGCCTAGAAACTAGTAAGGTACTTTCTTTCATTTTAATCTGTCTTCCTACAATTGAGGATGTCCTTGGAACTTTTATTCACCTAGTGCTGTCAGGTTATGTGCCTGTCGAAGAACTATGCTTAAGCAGACAGCAGCCTAGGAGAGACTCTATTAGTAGTGCCCTATGGACTCCTCCCTAGTTCTAGAACTTGTAGGGATCCCCCTCTCCAAAATGTTTTTGTAAATGATTTTATGTTTTCTATTTTTGCACTTTTTAGAAAAAAATCCTTTTGAAAATGCTTTTTGGGATTGTGCAGTATCCACAGTTGGAGGGTTTTGGTCACTGTTTTGGTTTTACAGGTTGTATTTTTGCAGAATGTGTTTTTGCAATGTTTTCTTTTGCAGGTGTTCCTGAAAGAAGACAAGAAGGTCAGAAGATGATTTTATGACTCATTGGAGTCCTCTTTTGTGTAGAGTTGTTAGGCTTGGTGTAACTGTGAAGTACAATGTATAACCATTTTCTGCTTTGCAGGTGTGAAGTGTTTTGTAGTTGTAGATTTTAGGAAGTGTAATGTACTGCATGTTTCTAAAGTGGGCTATAGTTTGGTGTAAAATGATTTGTGGTTTGGTTACTTGGTAGATAGCATAGGTCAGACAGATTTTCCCTAGAGGGATAGTGTGGAAGGCTGGTGGATGGTCCTAATTCTAGACAGGGGTCACCAATGTTGTCTGTTAGGACATGCTTCAGGCAGTTTCTAGGAGCCACTGAGAATCCATAGATAGTAGGGTAGGAGCTGAAGTTTCTTCAGCGGACCTCTATCCTTTCGGTGTAACATGCCTGTATCTAGCACATGGTAGAGGAGGATGTGATCAACCTTCCCCATAGGGAGCACAAAGGTAAGATGGCCTGGTACTAGGCAGTAATCTGGCTGCGGACAGACAGTGATCTGGTTGCGGTGAGTGTAACCACCCAGTCCCCTGGGGTTACTAGAATTCTATCAGTGTTAATGTTAAGCAGGTAGCAGGCAGCTGATAAGGAGCTCATTATGGGGCTTCTTACACAATGACATCATTGTTTACTCAGCTAGCATGAGGAAAGAATGATTATGTCATTTGGAATTCTCATAGCAGCTTAACCCTTTTCTGGCACAGCTGCTCTGGGGAAGCTTTAGAATCTTGGAACACAGTCAAGAGCAGTTAGAGTTGGAGGTGAGAGTGGCAAGAGGTCTGCCAGTGGGCTCTGAGTTGAGAGCCCAGGAGTTCTCACCCTAGTGCCGATTACAATTTCCAGCTTCCAGTGAAGTGGTGGAAACCTGTCATTAGCAGGATTTCCTGATTTCTACTCCAAGTGAAGTGGAAGGAACTGCTATCTTAGTGGGTCCAAGGGGAAACCCCTGAAGATCCTTGATTGTTTTCAGCTGCCTTTGGAAAGAACTTGTAGAGACTGCTTACATGCTACCCAGGAAAAAGGTGTTCTTTAGTTGTTCCCTGCCCAGTGGAAGGAATAACTGGTCAGTAAGTACTTTTTCAGGAGACCAGTTCTCCAACATTAGAGGATTCATTTCTGGGGTATGTGTGCCCTTAGAGAAGGCTAGATCGCACCCATCAGTGCCCCTTTTTCACCTAACTGAGTGAAAGAAATGCCTAGTTCACCCAAGTATGTGAAAGGGAATTCAGTGCTTCACCACAAGTGTGTGAAGGAAATGACAGATGTTAACCCCAGTGAGTGAAGGACATGTTTAGTATTCACCCAAGTAAGTGAAATGTGTTCAGAGTGTGTGGCTTAGTGTTCCACATTACTGCAGTCCTGGAAGAAAATGTGTTTGGGTGTGTGGCTAGCTCCACGTATGTGCACTATATGGGAATGGAGAAGATGTTTTTGTTTCTCGAACTATACTGCATGCAGGATGAGTTTATGAAAGGTGACCTGTTTTGCCTTGACCAACCCATGGAAATCCACTACCTGCTTTAGTTTGCCATCTGTTAAATAAAACCATACTGCATGATCCCAGTTCCTGTTCTAGACATTCTGATTCTTGTTTCTGACTTGGAATTACTGGGGCCCCCTCAGCAGTTTATATCTGGCATACACCTAGCAGCCTCTACCCTGGACTTGGTTGTAATTTACAAAGGTTGTGTTTTTGTTCTTGTACCCCCACCCCTTCTTCTCTAGAAATGAACCTGGTGTACATCCTAACGCTAAAGGTGGTACCAACCTTTGAATGTTCTACTAAAACTTAATGGTATGCCATATATGGGTAGCAGTGCCTGATTTAATGGGGGATGTCCAACTTGCTGTAAGTGGCATGGGGGCTACACTAAAAAGGGCACTGACACCTCAGTCAGGCAGGCTGTAGCGGCGGGGGGAATGTCACTAGGGATAAACAAAGGATCAGGTTTCCCATCAGCAACTTCACATGCTCTGCCACTGTCACCGTGGTCATGGCTCTGTCTGGGACACAGTGACACACAAGCTGGTATTTGTATGTCTCGCTCTGTGTAGCTGCCGGTCTCTCTCTTCCCCTCTTCTCTGTTTGTCTCTTGTGTCAGGCTCTCACTGACCACCACAATAACAAGCCATGCTTTTCAAAGTGGGTTGGGGTGGGCATCGGGCAGCTGTGGGTGCATGTGTGTGGTGCCCTGACAGCTTCTGGGTGCACAGCCACCGTAGACCAGAATGGGACCGAGAAATACAGAAGTCAGTGGGCTGCTTCTTCAATTCACACACCATAAGTCCTGTGTGACAAGCATGAGTGTTGTGCTCGGTCCACAAATTACACTGCTGTGCTGAAAGGGTGGGAGTATGGTAATGGATGGCAGGCTTCCAGTAATAGAGTTTACATGGCTGCAAACTCTGGGGTGGAAGAACGGGAACAGAGAACAGGCTGGGGATGGGGGGATCTGTGTGTGTGTGTGTGTGTGTGTGCGTGTGTGTGTGTGTGTGTGCATGTGCGTGTGTGTGTGTGTGTCTCTCTCTCTCTCTCCTGTAGCGCATTTGCCAGAGATCAGGAAGGACTACCATAAACTACACTGTCCCACTAGTGGGGGGCACCGACACCAACTATGGGGAGAAGTAACTGCTGTGCGCTAACTCATGGGGGCTTTACTGTGCGCTTTATTGATGGAGGTCCGCAGAGCAGGTAGGTGGGTAGCCGTGGGCTGGGATGAAAAAAATCATCACTACATGTACATGTTTTGTTCTGTCCCTTGATAGATGAAGGCACGCAAAAGACTGGGGGCAGCATTATGCAAACTGTCTAATAGTCTGACTTACAGCACACATAGCTGTTCCATCACAACACAGTCTGGCTCTCAGCAACAGCACTATATTGTGGTTGGCAAGGTTCTGCAAGGTGGCTGCTGTGTTCAGATATAGCACAGAGGGGGTTAGTAATGGCTGCTTACACTTTGAGATTGCCTGCACAGACAACAAGTTCGGCTGCTGCACAGTAATCCTGGTGCCAGGACTTCTCACAGTAACTGTGTCAATATTGGGGATTAATGTATAGCCATGCATATTGAGTGGACCAATGGGGTTGCACGTTTTCAGCAACCCATGTTATAAGTAAGCAATAACCAACTCCAGGGTGTGTGGTTACTGGGGATTAATCAATACCCCAGGTGCATTGTGAGGCACAAGGCCACAGGCCAAGTGTCCTCACAGCACCTGGAGTGTTGATTAATCTCCAATAACTGCACACCCTGGAGTGGGTTATTGCTCTTATAATATTGAGCATGTTTAAACAAAACAAAATCATCAAAGTTGTTCTTTTGCTGTTTAAACAGGAAAAAAGATACTATATCCTGCCACCTTGCAAAATAGTTCCTTGCAAATAATGTAGCCTGCTCATGTCTAGCTTCTGTTATGCACATACAAATGTCACAGATACAGTACTGATGGGATCTGACATTTGTTGTGCATAACTGTCTGTAACACTTGAAATGCCCATTACTTTACTACACACATTCTGTTGACTGGAAGCAGAGATGGCGACAGAAAGAGCGCTCACTCCAGCCCCAAGTGCACAGACATGGCTGAGTTGCAGTACAGTACCCCCCAATGCAAACTGTAATGACGCAATTTGCTGTTCACTCCACTTAACTCTGTTCCTCACAGTCCCCACAAAATGCAGCATTTGGGAGCATGGTTCTAGTTTGATTCCTCTTGCTTCCCGCAGCAGCCCACCTCTCTCTACTATCCTGCATGATTAGCGGTCTCTGTCCGAAAACTGACTTGGTCACCTTGCAACGAACGGTGCAGTTTGTAAACTTTTGTGGCTGTCATGGTTCTGCACTGTGGCTGCTGTGTTCAGGGTAGTGCAGAGGGGAGTTAGTAATGACTGCCTTACACTTTGAGATTGAAACATAGAAACATAGAAGCTTGACGGCAGATAAGGACCTCAAGGCCCATCCAGTCTGCCCATTTCTTTTTCTTCCTTATAAATGTGCCATTGGCCTTTGCTCTGTCAGTGGCCTATCTATTCATAGTCATTTGTATTGCTCCCTTATGCCTATCCCATGCCTGTTTGAAGCCCTGCACTGTATTCATAGCCACCACTTCTTGTGGTAAGCCATTCCATGCATCCACCACCCTTTCTGTGAAAGAGAATTTCCTCATATTCCCCCTTAATTGGCCCCCCTTTAATCTCATGCTGTGTCCTCTTGTCCTGCTATTTTTCTTATATTTAAACATGTTAGACTCTTTCACCTTGTTAATACCCTTAAGGTGTTTGAATGTCTCGATCATATCACTTCTCTCCCTCCTTTGCTCAAGGGTATACATATTGAGCTCTGTTAATCTGTCCTCATATGTCTTCTGATGCAGTCCCTGCACCATTTTGGTTGCCCTTCTCTGGACTGCCTCAATTTGGTTAATGTCCTTGTGAAGGTGTGGCCTCCAATACTGCACGCAGTACTGCAGATGGAGCCTAACTAACAACAAGTTTGGCTGCTGCACAGGGATCCTGGAGCCAAGACTTCTCACAGTAACTGTGCCGATATTGGAGATTAATGTATGACCACACATATTGAGTGGACCAATGGGGTTGTACGTTTTCAGCAACCCATGTTATAATGGACAATATTTGTTGACTGTGCTCCCCGCTCCACAGTAGAAATGAGGGGACTGCGGAAGTGACTGTTTTTTGCAGTTGTTCTCTGGAATTATTAGCTACCACAGCAGCCCAGGGACTTGGAGATGTAGTGTGGAGTTGTAGTTGAAACAATGCTCAATTTGTTTTTTATTGTGCTGTCTTTTTTGTAAGCCTTTTTTTTCTCACTTCCTTTTTTTTCCTCTCTCCAGTGTGACCTCTGTGGTATCTGGACCTGACCTGCTTGCCACGTGAGTACTCTCCTCTTTTTTGTTTTCTTTTTAGGTTTCTTCTTGCTTGTTTTCTCTGCCCTGGCCTTTCCCCAATGTTCATTCTTTCTTACTCTTTTTTTCCAACTGTGTGTCCCCGAGTCTTATCTGAATTATGTATGCCTTCTTGGGCTTTATTTCGCTGGCTAGATTTGTGGAACTGTTGGAATCCCCACCCCGTCTTTGTTTTTGGGCTTTGTTTGATATGTGTTTTGCTGTTTTCTTTTCAGTCTGAGTCCATTTATTCTTTGTTTCTGGGCTGCTTTTCTCTTTTGTATGCTAACATACTAACATACATACTAACACACTAAAATGCCAGCAGAATAGGCCTAATGATCTCTCAAGTCTGCTCGATTTTCAGCACCCGCACTGAGGGCCGATTTTGGTGTCCCCCTTCGGTTATACCATCCCCAGTCCCAGATGTTCCACCTGTATTGGGCCTGGTCAGATTTACCTTCCCCCTGTACCTGTCCCATCCCCTCTTAAACCCGTCCACAGTCTTTACCTCTACCAGCTCCCTGGGCAGTGCATGCCATGGCTCCACCACCCTTTCAGTGAAATAACATCTCCTCCTCCTCCCCTCTGAGACTGCCCCCTTCCAGCTTACACCCATGCCCTCTTGTTGCCCCACCCTCCTTCCTTCAGAGCTCCCTGACTGGGCTCCATTTATTGATCCCTTTCATGTACTTAAAGACCTCTATCAAGTCCACCCTGTCCTTCCTCTCCTCCAGAGTGTACATGTCAAGCTCCTTGAGCCTCTCCACATAGGTCCTCTCCCCCAGGCCCCAGATCATTTTGGTTGCCCTCCTTTGGACCCTTCCTAGGAGTGTTATGTCCCTTTTTAAATGTGGTCTCCAAAACTGTACACAATACTCGAGGTGTGGCCTAACCAAGCAGCTGTACAGTGGAAGGATCACTTCCACCATTCTGGAGGTAATCCCCCTGGCGATGCATCCCATCATCCTATTTGCCCTTGCTGCTGCCCTCCTACAGGTCTCTGAGTTGTTCATTTTGATATCTATCACTACCCCCAGGTCCCTGTCACCCTCTGTGACTTGAATCATGTCTCCTCCCATGGTATACCCCTGGCCTGGATTTCTGACTCCCAGGTGCAGAACCTTGCACTTCCCCACATTGAATTTTAGTTTCCATTTTTCCGACCACCTTTCCAGAGCCTCCAGGTCCTCCTGCAAGTCCACCCTCCCCTCCTCCCCATCCACCACTGCACCCAGCTTTGAGTCATCTGCAAAGAGACTCATCTCACTCCTGATCCCCCTCCTGATGTCTGAGATACAGGCATTGAACAGGAGTGGCCCCAGCACTGACCCCTGGGGAACCCCACTAGTAACTCACCTTGGGGATGAGGCTAACCCTCCAACCACCACCTTCTGAGTATGCTCAGAGAGCCAATTTCCTATCCATCTTAACAACTGTCTCCCTACCCCCATTTCCTTCAGCTTAGCCAGCAGGCGACTGTGGGGTACTGAATCAAATGCCTTGCTAAAGTCCAGAAAGAGGATGTCCACTGGCCTACCCTGGTCTAGGGCACTCGTCACCCAGTCATAGAACTCAACAAGATTTGTCTGGTACGATCTTCCCGTAACAAAGCCATGCTGTCTATCGTCCAAGTACCCAGTTTGCTCCAGTAACCCCCCCCCCCCCAGCATTTCCTTGACAATATGTTTTTTGTAGTTGCTGTTTCTGCTAGTCCTGCTACCCTGTTTCTTCATTTCTCTATGGTTTCCTCTTCCTTTGTCTATTACTGTTATATTTTATCACTGTCACCTTGCTTTAGTTATTGGAGTAGCCTGGCGCCAGTGAAGTGACTTCAGCACTTCATGCAGCTCCTGTGTGAAGACAGCTATTTGTCACTGGATGTGCTGGCTGCTCCTCTTCTTCTGCTGACCTATGGAATAAGCTGAATGTGGGGGAGCAAGCAGGAGTCCTATATTGTTTTGAGCTGGGGTTATAAGTGAGGGTAGTGTTTGGTGGAGATATTGATAGTTTTATAGTTTTAGGTTATGGTTAAGAGGGAGTTTTCCTTTTAAGGGTGACTACCAGTTTTCGCATCTGGGTATACTAATATGTTGACATTACTGGCACTGACACTTAAACTTGAAATCTTATGGATGTATTATCAGAGTAGGGGTAAGGGAGAGGGGTAATCAGGTTGTTGGTGGGTGCTCATTTGTAAGTTTTATTTATTCATAGTAATTTTATTTAAAGGGCACAATCTCTAAAATCAAAGCGCTGTACAATTCTTAAAAACTGTTAAAAAAATTAAAACATAGGTATCAAAATGGTTAAAATCAAGTAGTAAAAATACAGAAACAAGCAGGAGCATATAACATGACTAGTCACCGAATGCCTGGCAGAACAAAAATGTCTTTAAAGCTGTTTTAAAGATCCTTACAGTCTGGCACTCCCGAATCTGATGAGGCAGTGAATTCCACAGGGTCGGGGCTGCAAACATAAAAGTATGCAAGCCAGAGGTTTTCAACTGTACCGTGGGAATCTCTAGCAACCCCTTGTTAGCTGATCGGAGTGAGCGGGTGTGGCAGTAAGGAACCAGAAGTTCTTGCAAGTAGCCTGGGCCCTGTCCATGTAGGGCTTTAAAGGTCACAAGACTGACCTTGAAGGTGATCCGCCACTGAACAGGCAGCCAGTGCAGTTCGCGCAGCACAGGCGCGATGTGGCTCGAACGAGGAACCCCAGTCAACAGCCGTGCAGCAGCATTCTGCACCAGCTGCAAGTGGTGGATATCAACCCCAGAAGCCTTATGTAGAGGTAGTTGCAGTATTCCAGGTGTGAGGACAGAAAGGCATGGATCAGTGTTGGCAGGTCACTGGACGGAATGAGGTGCTTGACCGGAGCGATGTTCCTGAGATGGTAAAAGAGAACTTGAGTACTGCGGACACCTGTGAATGCAGTGTCAGCCTGTTATTAAGGAGCACCCCTAGGTCACGCACCTGTTCAGAGGAAAGCAGCTGACTATTCCTGCACCAAAGCCCAAAGGAACGCCCTGCCACCAATCCCTCTATCTGGAGACCTGGATCCACAGCCAACACCTCAGTCTTATCAGAGTTCAAGTTCAATCAGCTGGATTTCTGAGAGGCACCTGTTAAAGACAGCGAGAGCACTATCCTGGTCAGGAGCAAAAGACAGGTAGAGCTGGGTATCTGTGTAGCAGTGAAACCTCAGTCCATACTGTCTTACAATGTCTCCTAGAGAAAACATGTACACCGCAAACAACATTGGAGAGAGTACCGAGCCCTGAGGGACCCCGCAAGGCAGGGAGATTGAGTCAGAAGAAAACAACCTGGACACCACCCTCTGAGACCTGTGAGAGAGGAAAGATTAGAACCACCTGAGGACTGGACCAGCCAGGCCACAGATCACCCTTTAGGCACTCGAGTAACACCCCATGTTCCACTGTGTCAAAAGCGGATGAGAGATCAAGAAGCACCAAGATGGTGGTTTAAGTATGAACAAGTCAGTCATAGGTATTAAACCTCTGCTGGTCCACTTGTCATATGATTTAGTCTCTGGGTAATTGTTCTGTCTCAAACTATCAAAACTTGTTCCCAGAGTAGCCCAAGAAGTTTTGTAAGACATTGTCGATGGCATAATAAACTTTAATTTGGTTATATTTGTTGTTAATATTATTATCAGCAGAGTGTAAGATACCAGTTCTAAGGGGCAGTATTTAGTGGGTTATATTGCTTGGGAAATCTGAAGTGAAGTATTGCAGCTAGAGCACTTAGAGCGTATCGTACCATATGTTTGAGCGGTGTCGGGATGACTGCAAAGACCGCTCCGAAGTGTGCACTGGGACTGTCCTGCCTTAGCCCGTTATCGCTCGTATTTTCGGGGCCACAGCTTTCTTTACTTTGAAATACCCTGTGGGGGTTGTTTTGACTGCTGAGATTGCATGGAATCATGTTGTTGGCTTCTTTTGTGAGTGACTATGGTGAAGATTTCACGGATAGATGTTAATTAAGAAGGGGAAGAGCAGAGAGGGAATTGCGAGTCTTTCGAGGTAAAGACTTTTGGATTACTTTGCCAGACTAGATGTTGAATTTGCTGGACTCATGGATTAACTACAGAGGAGATTCCTGAAGGGTGGTTACTTGGTTTGTGTCCAAAAGGAGTGGATGTTCGAAGATCAGCCTAACTTGGTGCCTGGAGTTAAGGCCCTGATCCTGGGGTGGGCTGGCTGCGGTATGCGGCTGTGCGGGGGGCGGGGGGGAGTCCTGGTTCTATCCCCCTTGGTAGCCAGCAATTTAGCCCATTGTCCCCTAGGATCTCTCTTTGGGACCTGCTAGAAAGTGAAACCAGGTGGGGATCTGATAGTTGCGGCTGGGGACCTGCGGTCTGGCTGCCCAGCTGGATTTATTGGGACTCTCTGCGGCTCCAGAGTAGTTAACCATCGAAGTGGACCATTCTGGATTTCCTCTCTGCAATTATGGTCAGACTTATCCTTGTTGTCGTATTTAAGTCTGTTTAAGGCAGTGAGAGTGCCTTTCTCTCTTTGGGTCCTCAGTACAGTGAGAGTGTGCCTTGTACTAAAGAGTCTGGACATATTTTACCCCCCCTCCCCTTTGTAGTGAGATTATTTAGGGGTTTGGGGAGAGTTTCGAGACCTTCATTATAAATGTATTCCCTCTGGTGGTGCGTGGACTATTGGGGGTTTGATTTTCTGAATTTCCCAATCATTATTTATAGTTTAACACTTTAGATTATCTATGCCTTCATTGCAACTAATTTAAAACTGCAGGCTGGGATTAGATGACGGAGACATTTTAAGTCTATATGTTGCTCTGCGTTGTCACTGAGATAAATTAATTTTAGTTTATGATCATTTATCTTGATTATAGATTTTGCTTAATTCTTTTCCCTTGAAGTGAGCATTGAGGGATTTATGGTTTTATTGTATAGGAAATTTGTTTTGTGTTATTATTTAGTAGATTGTATGGTTTTATTTGGATTACTGAAATGTGTAGGAGGTCTGCCCCCACAGTTGTGCGCTATTCATCCTCCACCCATCGCGCCTTCCACTTTTACCTCCCCCCCCCCACTGCACTTTTCTACCTACCAACACTGTAGAGCACTGGGTATTGCTCTCCTGGGGGGGGGAAGGCGTGGGGTGCGAACAGTGGAGGGTGAATGAGCGGGACCATTGCATCAGGAGGCGCCCTGGGGTGAAATGGAATCCAGACCGTGGTTCCCCATATCTGGTTCCCATACAAAAGGGCACCACCAATTTAGGTGGGCAGGTGACTCGGACGGGCCTGGAAGTCCATCCGGCTTGGGTGGTGTTATGTAATGGCAAGTCCATTAAAAACAAACTGCAATTATTGCAGCTCTTGTCAGAAAAGCGGACCTGGCACGTGTCACTGAGACTTGGCTGGATGAGAATTCTGGCCCCATATTGGATGCTGCAATTTCAGCCAGGTACTCTGTGATTCACCACCTGAGATTGGATCGTGGGGGAGAGGGGGCTTGCGGCCTGTTTCAAGACTGAACTGGGCCTCACAAGTGTACCAGTTGAGGAGACCCAGTCATTTGAATGCACTGTGGTAGCAGGTGTAGGTTGTAGGATTGCCCTCATCTACCGTCCACCCAGTGGTTTGAAGTGGTTCCTTCAGGAAGTGGCTGACTTCGTGATCGACATGGCATTAGAGTTGCCCAGGCTGATGGTCCTGGGTGACTTTAACGCCTGGGTCGATGACGAACTCTCGCAATTTGGTCAGAACTTCCTCCAGTTGATGACATCTCTGGGTCTTACACAGATTGTTTCTTCTGCTACCCATAAACACGGTCATTCTCTTGACTTGGTCTTCCTCTTGGGGGGTCAAATCCTCAGATCTGGGGGTGGAATCAGTCGGATGGTCCGATCACTACACCATGTGGTTCAGTTTTTGCACGCCCCCCCCCCTTAAGGCCTACCCTGCGGAGATGGTCAGTTACCACCCTTTACGAGATATTAGCTCTGAAGGCCTGGCGGTGGTGCTTGACCTATCGGTCCTTCCATTGGCAAACAGTGACCCACAGGTCCTAGGCCTATAATATGGCCATTTCTACAGCCCTGGATGATGGCATTGCTCCTGTCCGAGTTCATCCTCTCTCCCTTTGCCCTCGGTCCCTTTGGATTGATGGATCCTTGAGGGAGATGCAGCAACTAGAATGAAGGTTAGAGCGTTGCTTGAAGAAATCCACCCTCGATGCAGATCACCTTAGATTGATGGACCATTATCAAGCCTATCAATCTGCAATCACCCATCAGAAAGCAGAGTTCCTGTCCGGGGAGATTGTGGCTGTCCAGAATCGACCAGCTCAACTTTTCCGAACTGTGGATAGATTGTGGGACCCAGCCTGTCTACAGGTCCAAAAAGTATTTTCACAAGTTGAGTGCGAGGAGCTTGCTCAATTCTTTGTGGCTAAGGTGGTTGACATCAGGGCGGTATTCCAGCCAGCACGCTCTATGGGTGTTGCTCTAGACCTGTGTTTGGGCACTGTCTCTCAGTTTTCCTGGAGTTCCTTCAACCAGCCTGAGCTTGTGGACATCATGCAGATTGTCCAGGGTATGCACCCTACCTGCTGTACTTTGGATCCGGGACCAACTACCCTGATTTTGGGTTGTGGTGACATCCTTGGCCTGGTCCTAGCACGGATAGTCTGGTGCTCCTCGGAAACAGGTGAGTTTCCTAGCTCTCTGAAGGAGGTGGTGTTGACACCCCTCCGGAAGAAAGCTTCTTTGGACTTAGATTGCCATGCAAACTACAGACCAATCTCAAACCTCTCCTTTATGGGGAAGGTGATCGAGAAAGTAGTGGCCATACAACTGGAGAACCATTTGACCATCCATGTCTATGAGTCTCTCCAGCCCGGTTTTCGAAAGAGGCATAGTACTGAGACAGCGCTGGTTCAGGTGCTCAGTGATCTCCTGCTGGCTAGAGATCGAAAGAACCACTCCATCTTGGTTCTCCTCAATCCCTCTTCAGCGTTTGACACTGTGGACCATGGGGTTCTGCTCGACTGCTTGAGGTTCATCTGTGGCCTGTCAGGTACGGTCCTCAGGTGATTTTCATCTTTCCTTACCGGAAGAACTCAGAGGGTGGTGTCAGGGATTTACTCCTCTGAACCAGTTCCACTATCATGTGGGGATCCTCAGGGGTCAGTGCTGTCCCCCATGTTGTTCACAGTGTACATGCTACCCCTCGGAAACATTGTAAGAAGGTATGGACTGAGGTTTCACTGCTATGCTGATGGTACCCAGCTCTACCTTTCTTTCGCGCCTGACCAGGATGGAGCCTTCTTAGTATTGCTTCTAGACTTCTTAGAACTGCCTTGCTGAAATCCAGGAGTGGATGAGTTCGAGCTGGTTGAGGTTGAACTCAGAAAAGACTGAGGTGCTGGTGGTGGACCCAGGTCACTGGATGGGGGGGTTGGCAGTGAGGTCACCCTCTGGACTTCTTCTTGGGGTTTGCCACTTCCGACCTCTGAACGGTTGCGAAACCTGGGAGTAATATTTGACGATGGACTAACACTGCATTCACAGGTGTCGGCCATTGTCAAATCCTCTTTCTACCACCTGAGGAACATCTCCAGAGTCAAGCATCTCGTTCCGTCCAGTGACTTTCCTATGTTGGTCCATGCCTTTGTGTCCTCGCGGTTGGATTATTGCAACGTCCTATACCTAGGGCTTCCAGAGGTGGATATTCGCCGATTGTAGCTGGTGCAGAACACAGCGGCTTGGTTATTGTCAGGAACCTCTCAGTCCTGTCATATTTCTACGGTGCTGCGTGAACTGCACTGGCTGCCAGTACAGTGGTGAATCACCTTCAAAGTCGATCTTCTGACTTACAAAGCCCTACACAAACAGGGTCCTGTCTACCTGAAAGAGCTCCTGGTCCCTTACTGCCCTGGACGATCGCTCCGCTCATCTGATGAGGGGTTGCTAGAGATTCCAAGGGTTTGTTTAAAATCTTCAGAGGTGCGTGCATTTATGCATGCGGCCCCCACCATTTGGAATTCTCTACCCCGTCAGCTACATGAGTGCACGACTGTGGAGGGTTTTAAAAAGGCCTTAAAAACCTTTATATGGATCCAGGCATTTGGGGAATAACTGGAATATAATTTTACTTTCCAGATTTTATACTATTTATAATGTATGTGATCTACGCTGCAGTTGTTTTAATTGTTCTTTGAGGCACCTTGTTAACATGAAAGGCACCATATAAATTAAATTGATTTTAATTGATTTGATATTATTCCAGGCTGAGCAGTTAGATTTTTGATATCTCCTGAGGTGGCAGCATTTTCGTGTGAGTGTAAGGACAACATTTTGGAGATTTATCTTAAAGGCCTTGTGGGGAAAGGGACAAGGGGGGAGTGCAGAAAGGGAGAAGGCAGGGTTGTAATGGGATTTGGAATGCTGATGTGGCATCTGGCTTTATATATATATATATATATATATATATACATATACACATATACATAGGGCCTTTGGTAATTAGGCTTCCTTTGTTTTCTTTATTCTGAGCCTGAAGGAGATTTTCAGTATTGACAGTGTTTGCTGGGGGCTCATTGTTTATTATAGAGAAGGGTAGGCGACTAGTCATTACTTTAGATTCACCTTGTTCCAATGCCTAAAACCTTTTTAATACAAATAGACTGTTAGAGTAGCTTAGATTGGGCAAAGCAGGGGTTGTATGTTCGTAGCTTTTGCCATAGACTGAGGGTCCCTTAGGACCATAGGGATATCGAGTACCACTCTGCTTTCCCTGATAGTGCTAAGTTTTATTGTGGCACTACCTGGGAGCCATGTACTAAGGGTGGCTACCTACCTTCGAAGTTCATCGTTTCATCATTGGTGTTATTTTTTTGCCTTGTTCGATGTTTGTATGTTTTATGTGCCCGGTTGGCATAGTATTAGCCGAACATGTTAGCCAAGAATGTTATATTTATTTATTTAGAAGAGATTTACCAGGAGAACAACTTGAACTGTGAAGCAGCTCATTTTCAGAAGCATTCTGGATTACAGATTCCTATATAGTGTTAGACAACTTGGGGTGGGGAATAATATATATTTAGCAGAGTTTTTTTCTATTTTTTGTGCACAGAACATGTTTATGGTCCAGCTGCATTATTTGTTGTATTGGTGAGAAAAGGTGATCCTGAGTGAGAAGTTTGTTGTGATCTCATGGGCAAGGCATCCTTGGTCATTAGCCCTCACTGGTGTTTCCTTAATGCTTAAAATTGGCTGCAGTAAAACGTATACCTGTAGTTCACCGGCAGTATTGGATACAGCTGCTGGTGTGCTCAATGGAGTACTAACTGTAAGGGGATGGCATTGTGTCAGAGGTTCTGGTGTGAACAGCACAGTGCATATTTTGTGGGAGATCATGTGAAAAGTAACATTAAAGGTAACTTCATGTAACGTCAATGGGATTCATAATCCCATTAAGCGTTAACCGTTTGTTGCACTGTTTTCGACAGCTCCCAAAGGAGGAGCATAAGAAATTTCCTAATTTGGGGTTTGATAAAGTTTATTTTGCCTCGCACTCCTCTGGGTGGTGTCATGGGGTTCTGACACAGTGCAGAAGGGGAGTTCACTTATAAGGGCAAACTGGTATGGTTGATGAAGCTGTAAGGTATGTCATACTGGCTGGAAAGCTTTCTGGAAAAGAAGTTACGATTGTAAACCTCTATTTTCCACTGGGTTTGGATAAATCCACCTTTGCAAATTTTTTTCAGTATTAATGGCCTCCATACAGGGCCAGTTGCTGTGGGGAGGTGATCTGAATCTGGCTTTAGACCCAGACTTTGATACCTCTCATTCGGCCCAACACTGTTACTGCACAACTTACAAATATGTGCGGCGCGCCTTACAGCATTTGGGTTTGATAGATACATAGTGGGCCTCCCACCCACACATTCGGAGATTCACCCATTTTTCTGACAGAGACAGCAGTTTTGCATGCTTAACATAGACTTTGACGGCAGATAAGGACCACTTGGCCCACCCAGTCTGCCCATTTCCCTACCTACTGGATAAGCTGCAGATTCTAGTTAACCAACAGCCTACTTCCTGCATCCCTCAACTATAATTGCCTTGTGTCTGTCCCATGCATGTTTGAATTCCTCCACTGTTTTAGACCCTACGACCTCCTCAGGAAGGCTGTTCCATGTATCCACCACTCTCTCCGTGAAAAAAAATTTCCTCACATTACCCCTGAGCTGCTCCCTCTATCTTTAAATTCAGCGCCTTGTTCTTACACATCTCTTTTTCTGAAAGATGCTACCCTCCTGGACTTTGTTGATTCCCTTGAGGTACTTGAGCATTTCTATCATGTCCCCCATCCCTCCTTTCATCAAGAGTATATATATTAAGCTGCTCTCAGTCTTCTTCATATGACTTCTGCTGCAGACCCTGCACCATTTTAGTTGCCTCCTCTGGACTGTTTCCATCCTGTCTATGTCCTTGCATAGATGAGGTCTCCAAAACTGCACACAGTACTCCAGATGGGGTCTCACCAACTGTCTGTACAGAGGGATAACCACTTCCCTTTTTCTACTTGTGATGCTCCTTCCTATGCATCCCAGTATCCCCCTGGCTCTCCTTACCAACTTTTCACATTGCTTACCCACCTTTAAGTCATCTGATATGACTACCCCCAGGTCCGCTTCCATTTTTGTTGTTGTTAGTACCTCCCCTGCTATTGTGTACTCTTCTCCTGGGTTTTGTTTCCCAGGTGCATTACTTTGCATTTCTTTGTACTGAATCTAAGTTGCCACATGTCTGACCATTCCTCCAACCTTGCCAAGTCCCTTCTCATCTTTTCTACCCCCTTGTGTATCAACTCTGTTACAGATCTTTGTGTCACCTGCAAAGAGGCATACCTTTCCCTCCAGACCCTCTGCAATGTCACCTATAAAGATGTTAAAGAGGACTGGACCCAATACTGAGCCCTGAGGTACTCCACTAGTAACGCCCCTTTCTTCGGAATGTGTTCCATTCACTATTACCTTCTGTGTCCTGTTGTGCAGCCAGTTTGCTACCCAGGCTACCACCCTGGGACCCACTCCCATGCTGGCTAACTTGATTATTAATCTTTTATGCGGGACTGTGTCAAATGCCTTGCTAAAGTCTAGGTAGGCCATATCCACAGCCCCTCCCTGGTCTATTACTTTGGTCACCCAGTCGAAGAAATCAATAAGATTCGTCTGACATGATCTTCCTGCTGTAAATCCATGCTGCTTTGGGTCCTGTGCCCCGCTGGCCTCTAGGTACTCAACAATTCTTTCTTTCAGAAGTGATTCCATCATTTTCCCTACCACTGAGGTCAAACTTACAGGTCTGTAGTTTCCCGCTTCTGCCTTGCTCCCACTTTTGTGAAGGGGACTCACATTTGCCCTCCTCCAGTCCTCAGGTACTGCCCCATCCTGCCATGATCTGTTAAAAAGCGTGGTCAGTGGTGTCACTAGGTCCTCTCTTAGTTCTTTTAGGATTCTGGGGTGAATCCCGTCAGGCCCCATTGCTTTGTCCACCTTGAGTTTTAGGAGTTCTTTCAGGACTTTTTCTTCTGTGAATGGACTGGTGTCAACCCCCCTACCCAGAGTGCTTCTATTGTCTGGTTTAGGTAACTCCTCCTCATCTTCTTTTGTGAATACTGAGCAAAAGTATTCATTCAGTATCTCTGCCTTTTCACTGTCTCCCTCTGCCCACCTTCCTTCTCTTTTATTAATCTTCACTATCCGTCCCTTAACCTTTCTATGCTTCCTAATGTACCTATAAAAGGTTTTATCCCCCTTCTTAACTGAGTTGGCTGTTTTTTCTTCGGTTTGGGCCTTTGCTAGTCTGACTGCCTTCCCCACTTCTTTCTGCTTTAATTGATACAGTTCCCTGTCATGCTCCTTCTGTGATTCCTTATACTTTTTGAATGCAGCCTTTTTCTCCTTGACCTTCCCTGCCCCCTTGTTTGAAAACCATAGTGGTTTTTTACTCTGCTTTGTTTTCTTTCTTTGTTTCACAGAAAGGCTTGTTGCCTCTATGATGGCAGTTTTGATTTTTCTCCATTGTTCTTCCATCCCTCCTTTTTGGTCATTTGCTAGTGCATTTTTCAGGTATTCACCCATTTTGCCAAAGTCAGCTCTTCTAAAGCCTAAAGCTTAGATTATTTTATAACCAAAGCTGAACATTTGAGGCTTGTACGTGAAGTGTACCACGACATGATACACTTATCAGACCATGCACTGGTGGTAGTTCAGTTTCAGGTGGCTAAACCAGCTTGCTCTAATTTTTGGCAGTTACATTTGTTTAGTTTAGTTTAGTTTATTGTTCTAGGAATTACTACCTTTGAGCCAGAGGCTCTTTTACAAAGGTTCCACGTCAATTAGGTACAGTACAAAAGGTTACATAGATAACACAACAATTTGTGTTGTGTCAGGAGCAAGAAAACATATACAAATACATATCAAATCACTTGTGCAAAAGGACATGAGATATCAATAATCACATTATTATTACACGAAAGAGGTCATGCCAGATTAGGAGAAACAAATAGGGAAAAAGTCCAGAACAGAGAGGTTAAGTGAAAGGTGTGGGAGTAGACAATAGCAGGAGAAAAGGTTTCTAAACATGTCTTTGTCAAATAACGGAACAGGGTGGGTAGTGAGAAAATAGGAGGTTTAATCAGGGCAGTCACAGGAGCTGGAGGTGGCAAGGTGAGAGAAAGCCTTGATTTGAAAATACCTAGAGAGGTGGGCAGTAATATGAGTGCTCGGGCATTTAGCCAGCTGGGGGCATGATAGGCAAATGATCTTTGTCCTGAGAAGTCCGGCATCAGGGGACTTGGAGGCTGGTGTTCTGATCTTCTGGTAAAACAGGTGCTAGCGCTCGGGCATAACAGGTCTTGGATACAGGGTGGAGTGAGGCCCAGAGTAGATTTTTCGCCATCAGGCAGGCAAGGTACTTTATCCGGTTTGAGAGTTGCAACCAACCTGGAGTCAGCATAGAGTTCACATGTGTGGAGTACGTCGATGTGCACCAGTGAGCAGCCGACAGGCCTTATTTAGGGATGTTGTAATGTGACTAAGTGCTGTAGTAGTGGCAGATCCGTATATAACTAAGCCATAGTCAACGACTGAGATGATAGAAGATTGGATGGCAATCCTCAGTGCAGAATGGGTAAGAAGCTGTCTGTTCCGATACAGAATCCCAATTCGCTGATTAATAGTTTTTGCTGTACTATCAATGTGAGTTGCAAAGGTTAGGTCTTGATCAAAGTTGATTCCAAGATATTTCAAAATTGGCACTTGTTCAAGGGTATTTCCCAGGTATGTATTAATAGTGAGTGGGACTTGCCGTTTCTTGTTTTGCGGGTTAGAGAAGAGCATGGATTTAGTTTTTTTGTGGTTTAGAACCAGCTTATGTTCAAGGAACCACATCTCAACTTTGAAAAAGCATGCTGAAGGTTGAGGCGTAAGAGGTTCGGATCTTTATGAGTGGCAAGAATCACGGCATCATCGGCATAGAGGATTAATTGTTCAGGGCAGGATTTGGGAAGGGAGTTTAGGAAAAGGCTGAAAAGGAGGGGGCTGAGCGAACCGGTTTTGAGTCTGAGAGAACTCCAGCTACTTTTACAGATTGAGAGCGCTGAGCAAGGTAATTTTTTACCCAGTCACCAGGACCCTGCGAGAGCCCTAGGGATAGAAGTTGTTTGATAAGTAGGCCATGGTGAACTGTATCAAATGCCTTGGTTAAGTCAATGTAGACTGCTCCAGTTAGGTTTCCTTTGTCCATGGCATTGTGGATTGCTCCTGAGAATTCAAGTAGGGCAGTCGATGTGCTGTGCCTTTCCTAAATCCATGCTGCTGAGTGCATAGGATGTTGTGCTTTTCCAGGTAGTCTGAAAGTTGGTCCGCCACCAAGCCGCTCAGGGCCTTAGAGAGAGGTGGTAGTATTGATATCGGGCGATAGTTACCAGGCAGTGACTTATCACCACTTTTGTGCACCGGAGTGACAACTGCAGCCTTCCATTTCCTAGGGAATTGGCTGTAGCAGAGGAAGAGATTGAAAATTTTTGTGAGAGGGAGCAGTACTTCCTCCAGAGTGAGGGACAGAAGTTTAAGGTCAATAGTGTTGCTGCTTGCTCGGAACTTAGAAATGGCCTTCTTTACATATTTATAGACTTCATGTGCCTTTACTAGTTTGAAATGGAAGGGTGGTTTGGTTGGAGAGGCAGTAGTAGAAGTAGAAATTGGAGGGTCAGCATCAGTAAAGAAATCAGATGAGAGGACACCACTAAGGTCCGTGGAAGGTATCATTTAGGGTGTTTGCAATGATCTCTGGGTCTAATGTAGTGGTTCCATCCACATTCATTATTGTAGGAGAGGATTTGGACTGCTGACCCATGATATTCTTTATGTTGTCCCAGAAGGATTTCCTTCGCCCCAGGAGTTGGAGAGGGCATTCTTGAAGTAGGAGCTCTTCATCAAGCGGATCTGTTTAGTACAGTGGTTGCGAGCCTGTTTATACTTCCGAACCATATAGTGCCAGTAGCTCTTGCAGTGGCCCAGAGGTGATCCCTACTTTGAGTTGTGCCAATAGCTTTGCCGTGAGCCAGGATTTGTGAGTGCTTTGATTTTGCACTTTTTACTGGTGCATAGGTGTCACAGGCAGTGTTGAAAGCAGTAATAAAGTAATCAAGGGCTAGGTCAACATCTTGAGTTTTGTAAATCAAGGACCAGTCTATCTGCCTAAGACAGGTCTTGAGATGAGTAAGGTTGCCATAAGGTAGGACTCTGCTGTAGATGGTTTTGGAGGCGGCTTACTAAACTTATTTGTCCAGGTACATATTATTGAGAGTGATCACTGAGTGAGTCAGGGAGAACACTTACATTGTTATACTGGGTAGGGTGGCTGGTAAGGATCCAGTCAATGAGGGTGCTGGTCCCTGATTTGTAGTTTTTCCTGGTAGGGAGTTTACCACTTGTGTTAAATTTGCTGCTAGGATGGCATCTTTGTTTGACCCTGCATCAGAGACAAGACAATTTATATTAAAGTCCCAAGGAGAAGGAGTTCGATGTCAGAAGGTTGTGTGCTTACGAACTCGAGGACAGCCTGTAGGCCGGAATCAGGATCTTTTGGTGGGATATAGACAGCAGCAATCATGAGGACTTTGTTTTGGGCACCAAGTAGTATCTTGATAGGGAGGAGTGACTGAGGTTTCTGTGGTGGGATAAGAACCAGGAGACAGGTGAGGTAGTCCTTATGTAGATTGCACATCCACCACCCCTTTTTGAGGTCCTATCCAGCCTGAATATCTTGTAGCCTTGTATAGAGATGGCATGATCCGGAGTATTAGGTGTCAGCCAAGTTTCGATGATGGCAAGGATATCCAGGTTGTGTTGGCTGGCAAAGATTTGAAGGGAGGCCAGTTTTGGGAGGAGACTGCAGATGTTTAAGGTAGCAATTTTGAGCCCCCCCTCCATTTTGGCAGGCTTTGTTGTACTGTAGGAGACAGGGCCAGGATTTGAGTGGACACTTCCTGATATCAGGAGGAGGAGGAGTAGGAGTTTAAGAGACAGTTGCTGTACTTTGTAGTCAATTGAATTACACTTCTGATGCTTATGCGGCTTGGACCAGTGCAGTCGTCTAGGGACCCAGAGCAAGGAGATTGTTAGTAATAGAGGATGATATGCCCATTTATCCTTGTTGTAGCTTGTCAGTTGCACCCAGTCGCTGCAGATAGGTACCGGTGGTTAAGTCAAAAGCCAAAAGAATGATCAACAGCTGAGGTCCAGAGTCACTGAAATGTTAAAATTCCTGAAGGTGATTAACTGTGCCTGCACATATGCAGGATGTGAAATCCCTTTGTCTGTATGCTTCTTTGTCATTCAAAGAGGTTGCTGAAAAGCCCACATACAGATCATGGAGCAGGTCAGATGAAAATGTGGATTCCAGCAGGACCCAGAGTCACCAAGTTTGTCAGATGTAGTTGCTTCACTTGTGTTTTGCGTGGGATAGCTTCCAAAAAGTTGATTTTAAAATGAAAATAAAGATACCGGATGATGATTTTTGGGACATTTTGGGGATTTGGGACATTTGAAGGACCAGGAGTTAATTAGGGAATTGGGAGATCAGATTAAGTCATTAAGGCAAGGTTGGATGAATGGTCAAAAGTATGGCAGCTTAGATTCAGTGCAAAGAAGTGCAAGGTAATGTACCTGAGAAACACAAACCCAGGGGAAGAGTATACAGTGGGGGGTGAGATTCTTGCAACAATAAAAATTGAAAGGGACCTGGGTGTAATTATATCCAATGATCTAAAGGTGGGCAAGCAATGTGAGAAGGCAATAAGGAAGGCTGGGGGGATACTGGAATGCATAGGGAGAGGCATCAACAGTAGAAAACAGGAGGTTGTTATCCCTCTATACAGACAGTTGGTGAGACCCCATCTGGAGTACTGTGTGCAGTTCTGGAGACCCCATCTCTGTAAAGACATAGACAGAGTGGAGGCTTTCCAGAGGAGGGCAAACAAAATGGTGCAGGGTCTGCACCAGAAGACATACAAAGAGAGACCAAAGGAGCTTAATATGTATACCCTTGAGGAAAGGGGGGACATGATAGAAATTTTCAAGTATCTCAAGGGACTCAACCAAGTCCAAGAGGGTAGTATATTTCAGAAAAAGAGATGTGCAAGAACAAGGCGGCACAATTTAAAGATAGAGGGGGGACAGCTCAGAGGTAATGTGAGGAAATATTTTTCATGGAGAAGGTTGTGGATGCATGGAACAGCCTTCCTGAGGAGGTTGTGAAGTCAAGAACAGTGGGGGGAATTCAAAAATGCATGGGACAGACATAAGGCAGTCCTAGTGGAGGTAGGAGGAAGTAGGCTGTTGGTTAACTAGGATCTGCAGCTTATCCATTAGGTAGGAAAATGGGCAGACTAGGTGGGCCAAGCAGTCCTTATCTGCCATTAAATTCTATGTTTCTATGTTTCCTTATTAGCAGTTATAATCAGTCAGTTTCTCCTAGAATACTGTGGGACACCCTAAAGGCTGACCTGAGGGGTAAATTAATAGCATACACTTTGGCTAAATGGAAGGAATGAGATAGGAGGATGGCAGAGTTGTACAAAACACTTTGGGAATTACATGAAGAGTGGATGAGGGGTAATAAATCAATAAAACCCGATATACTTGCTGTTCAAACAGAATTACAACATTACATTGATTTAAAAATGGAGCATACATTATATTATTTAAAGCAACGGTTCCATGTGGGAGGGCCAAAGGGGGCTTTCTACCTAGCAAGATGGTTATGGGGTTATAAGATGGTGGATACGGTAACTAAATTGGTGCACCCTCAGTCTGGTAAAGTAGTACACCATACAGATGATATTCTCTCAATCTTTCATTCTTTTTACTCTACCCTATACACTCCAGACACAACTGGTCCCAGAGGATCATATCCATACCCTTCTTTCTAAGGTAACCCTCCCAGTCTTGACAAAGGCACAAACTGAGGGGCTCATTAGCCCAATAACCTTGGCTGAGTTGAAGGTTGCTATGCAGGCTGCCAAGCCTGGCAAAAGTCCAGAGAGTGATGGTTTTCCCTCCAGCTTTCATAAGATTAAGGCCTTGTAGGAGGAACTTGCCCCGGTTCTTCTCTGGGCATTCAGTGGGGTTCAAGAAGGATATAAGCCTCCTCCTTCCTGGAATCATGCTATGGGAAGCAGTATAGTGCAGTGGTTTAAGGCTCTGAGCTATAAATCTGGAGACCTGGGTTTGAATCCCACAGCCCCCACTTGCATACTGTGTAACCCTGAGCAAGTCACTTAACTTCCCTGTGCTCCCAAGTCACACCTGTATACAAGTTTTCAGCTTAGTGTGCTACTCCTGTTTAAACAATTTGGTAAAAAAAAAATAAGTGTTACTGCGATTCTGAAAGTGGATAATGATAGCACTAAACCGGAGTCTTACCATCTGATATCATTATTGAATGCAGATTACACATTTTTTATGTCTATATTTGCAGTTCGATTAGAGGGCCTTCTCCTGTCTTGCTGGAAAGAGACCAGGTGAGTTTTGTACGTAAAAGCCAGGTGCATGACAATGTGCATCAAACCTTTTTATTGTTGGAATATGTTACTCAGTATGCTATCCCTCTGGTCCTGGCCTGCTTGGATGTGAAGAAGTCCTTTGATAGGGTTTTGTGGTCTTATTTTTGGTTAGCTTTGCATCATTTTGGTTTGCCTCAACAACTTTGTTGCTATGTTATAAGCTGTTTATAAGACGTCTGCTGCCTATGTCAAAGCAAATGCTACACTTTCTCATTCGCTCCTAGTGGGAAGGGGCACCAGACAAGGTTGCCTGTTATCCCCTCTTTTATTTGCTCTATATGTTTAACCCCTTGCAGCACACACATCCGTAGTTCACTTTTGATAGAAGGCATCCCTTTTGGGGGGGGGGGACTATCATGTGGCCTTCATCGCTGATGACATCCTTTTACCATTATCTAATCCTTCTAGTTCCATTCCTGAAGTTTTTCGATTCTGAATGACTTTGAACAGCTTGTAGGCTTCCATCTGAATAGGTCTAAAACTGAGTTTTTAGCTTTCTTTTATTCCTCTACACTGGAGATTCAACAGCTGTTGCCAGTTTGCTGGAATAGAAATTGTATTAAATATCTAGGTATATGGCTAACAAAATGACCAGAGCATACAGGCATTCAGAATTATGAACCATTGATGAGAGCCATTTCAGAAGGCTTAGCACGTTAGTCTACACTCCCACTGTCTTTTGTTTCACCGTTTATAAGTTCTCCGAATGAATGTGTTACTAAGACTGTTGTTTGTGCTTCAAGCGTTGCCTATTATGCCCTCGACTTCTTTTATTAATGAGTGACAGCTTATGCGTTTACGGTTTCTCTGGCAGGGTAAATGGCCGCGGATCTGGGCATCAATCTTATGTCTTCCAAAAGAAAAAGGGGGTATTGAATTTCCATGCTTTCAGTGGTATGCCGATGTGTGTACTCCGTATCCTGTATTACTGGTCCAATCCTATCTATTTTTTTTCATTGGAAAGATATAGAGTTCATGCTAAACAACCTTTACAATCTGGAGAAGGAAGTATATGCCTCACTGCCCAAATATTTGCCCTTTACTAAACATATCGTTCATGCTAACTTAGTTCTGCACGTTTGGCATAGGTATAAAAACAGCATGCCTTTAGCTTTACAGACACACTTCATAGGTTTCATAGGTTGGTTTAAGCTTAGGTAGACTTTCATCCTTAGTGCTTGCCATTTAGAACTACTTTAAGTTATATTTTACCCTATCCCCACATACTTGGTCCAGTCTTGTTTTAAATAATTCCATATTTGGATTATCCACCACCTCCAGTGGGAGCTGATTCTATGTTGTAACCACCCTTTGGCTAAACCAGTTTTTTCTATGTAGCAAGTTCCATCTTCCATCCACCGAATGTCTCACTATTATTAGTGGTTATTGCCCCCCCCCCGCCCCCAGTGGCACTGACATCCTCACAATACTTAAATCCTTAATCACCTCTGCCAACACTGAAACTTTGGTACTTGGGGATTTTAATATGGACTGGCTTACCCTCAAGTCACACATCCTGAAATTCTTCTGTGACAAAGTCGGCTTAGCCCAGTGAGTCAGTGAACCCACTAGAACCAATACATCCAATCCCTCCAACAGTTCTCTCCTTGATGTCATACTTTCTATGTATCCCCACAGAATTCTTCATTCTGCAGTGTTCCACAATGACATGAGTGATCATGGGGTATTTGTTTGTACAAGATCACAAATTATAGCCCAACAGCAACCAACACTCATGACTAAGTGGTCTTTTCATAAGTTTAATGCATCGTACTACTTATCCGACTTGAGCAAAATTAAATGGCAAGACCTCTACCTTGCCAAAACGATCGATGAGGTTTTCACAGTCCTAAACGACAACCTCACCACCCTGGCCAAAAAGCATGCCCCTTTGATCAAAGTCAGGGTGCATAAAACATCCAACCCATGGTTTACATCAGATCTCAAGGCTACTCTCTTACGTCATGATAAACTCTGGGCTAAGGCTAGAAAATCCAAAAGCCCAGCTGACTGGCAAGCATTCAGAGCAGCTAGAAACACCTGCATTAAACAAATCCACGCAAGCGAAGCCAACTATTATGTCTCCACCCTTGAATAGGCAAAAGGGAATTCCCAAAAAATTTGGAAGACACTAAAGTCCATCGAAGGTCGGCCTGTGGCCCCCCCCATCCCTCTGAAGATCCTCAGCAATGCTAGGGCAGTGGAAAACAGCTGCCTAATCCTCGAGGAAATCAACAATCACTTTGTAACTGCTGGCCTAGCTTTCAACTCTTTGCTTTATGCAGCCTGTGGTAGCAACCAGGACTGTTTTTTTTTTTTAAGTTGTTTAACCAGGAGTAGCACACTAAGCTGAAAGCTGTTTTACAGGTGCGACCTGGGAGCACAGGGAAGTTAAGTGACTTGCTCAGGGTCGCACAGTATGCAAGTGGAAGCTGTGAGATTCAAACCCAGGTCTGGTCTGCTGGATGTCACCAGATTTGCAGCTCAGAGCCTTAAACCACTGCGTTATACTGCCTCCCCAATACTGTAATACTATTGACTTGCAAACTTTGACCTGTCTGCTCCACTTGTGCCCGCTTAGCCATAAAGAAATCGAAGATTTACTTCTTAACATAAACATTCGAAAAAGTGCAGGGGACGATGGTCTAGAACTTTTTTTTCTTAAACCAGGCTGTCTCGACCTCACTGCCCCCATCCTCCACATATTCAGACTTTCCACATAAACTGCCACTGTTTCCTCCTGCTGGAAATCTGCCCACATCTTCCCATTATTCAAGTCAGGGGACCCATGCGACCTAAACAACTTCAGACCCACCTCAATCTTACCTGTCCTCTCCAAAGTTCTCAAAAAGCTAGTTTACTCCCAAATGAAACTCCATATCAAATCATCTTCAATCCTCAACCCTGCACAATATGGCTTCCAGCCCAACCATAGTACAATCACTGCTCTAGCCAAAGTTACCAATGAATGGATCACAGCCATGGACTCCAAGAAAGTTGCTGGTACAATATTTTTAGATCTGAGCAAAGCGTTTGACACTGTCGACCACAATCTGTTAGTCTCAAGCCTAATAAACGTAGGCACCCCCTTACTGCCCAGTGGTTTATCAGCTACCTGTTTGGAAGGACCCAGAAAGTAAAAGCTGGTGGCCTTTTTTCTGCATCCCTCCCAGTTGCCAGGGGAGTCCCGCAAGGCTTCATATTAGGTCCCATCCTCTTCTCCCTGTACATCAATAACCTTGACACACATATATCCCAGTCCCATCTGCATTTCTTTGTTGATGATACTGTACTGTATACATCAGGCCCTACACTGGCTGAAGTGAGGGATGAACTCCAAGCCGACTTTGCACAACTAGAAATCAGCTCAATCAATGCCAAACTACTCCTCAATGCCAAGAAAACTAAGGCCATGATCTTTGCCCCAAACTCCACCTCCACTTCCCTTGCAAACACGCACAAAGAATTTATCACTACCTCCCTAGGTGAACCCCTTAAAATCACCTCCAAATTCAAATATCTTGGTATGTGGCTAGACAACAAGCTTTCCTTTCACAACCACCTCAACGATCTGGCAAAGATGCTAAAAATTAGGCTAGGTTTCTTTTCCGTAACAAGTCCCTCTTTCCTTTGGATACCAGAACTAGGCTGGTCCAGGTCACTTTCCTGCCACTACTCGACTATGGAGATCTAATCTATTCCTCCACAGCGGCCTCAGGACTCAACAAACTAGACGCCCTCTAACAACATGTCATACGGTTCATGACAAACCTACCCTACCGAACCTACCATTGCGATTTGTACCTAGCCGCTGGCTGGACATCACTCTCAACTAGACACATGTTTCATGCTGGTATCTGGACTCTTAAGCTACTCCTGCTCAACTCCCGAACTATCTCACAACCCTTTTCCGTATTTCCCATAGCACCAACTCTCTTAGGAAAAATGACTTCCTCCTCCTCGATGTACCGAGAACTCGCACTTCACTCAGCAAGCGGGCCATATCGAGCATATTCCCAACTATCTGGAACCAGATCCAAGGCATACCGAAGCTTTCCGGTACTGTCCCTGTCATCCTGTTTAAAAGGTTGCCTGCAGCAAAAATAAAAGATATGTGCAGCTCCTTCAGAATCCTAGCTCACTGCTCTAACCCTAACCCACTGCTTCCTCTTACTTACCTAGAAATTAGCTGCCTTGATACTCCAAAACAAGCACTTTGTACCTTTTTTCTGTACTTGTATTTTCTATGTCATTGTCATTTTTATGCAACATGTTAATGCTTGCCCATAATTCTGTACTTGAATTTGTACTGTTTTTTTGATTATACAATCTGTAACTACCTGTCAGTGTCAAAGGACCTCCTTGTGAATGAGCTTGCTCAATGGAGTTTTCCTACAATAAACTTGAACTTGAACATCTTGCCAGAAACAATTGCTTGCAATGTCTTCTATCACTGACTCTATCATTCCTTAGCTCAAAACCCAATTCTTCCCTGAGTTTGACATCGCCCATTGCTCTGTATAGCATCCACATATCTCCTCTGACTCTCCTGTACTGGAGTGAATACAGATTAAGTGATCATAGTCTCTCATCATAAGGTAATTCCTTCAGCCCAGTTATTGACCTAGTGGCTCTTCGCTGGACCCCCTCGACCCTTTGGATGTCCTCTTTTTTGTAGGGGGACCACATCTGGGCACAATATTCCAGGTGAGATCTGACCAATGCGCCATACACAGTAAGCATCATCTCTTTGTCCCAACAAGATATGTGCTTGAGGATATAGTTTAAGTTCTGATTTGCCTTTTTAATTTGGTCTCTGCAGTGGGTGCTAAATTTCAAATCAGGGCTCATTTTGATCCCTAAATCTTTTTCTTGGTGGGTTACTAGTAGGGTTTCATTCCCCAACTTATACTTTTGTTGCGTATTCTGTGTGCCCAGGTGCATAACTTTATCTTGCTAGTATTCACAGCTAGCTTGTTATGGTTAGTCCAGGTAGATATGTTATCTAAAACTTGTTGTAGAGCGGTTATATTCTCTGAACTATTAGCCACTGTCCCCATCCTGCAGTTATCTGCTAATTTTAGTAACCATATGTCTGGTATATCCTGTTTAAGTGAGGTAATATATACAGTAAAAAGACAGGGACCCAAGACCGACCCCTGGTACCCCACTTGCAACCGGGGTCCATTCAGAGTATATCCCAATAACTGTAACCCTTTGCTTTCTTCCCTCAAGCCATTCTGAGATCCAGTTTAGGATATTTACCTCCAACTTAAGTTTCCCCCAGATATTTAATTAATTCAGAATGTGGCAGTTTATCGAAGGCCTTCACAATGTCCAAAAATATGAGATGAACTGAATTGCCCCAGTCCAATTCCCTGCTTACATTCTCATAAAATGTTAGTAGATTGGTCTGACAGGACCTAGATTTTATAAATCCATTTTGGGGTGGATTTGTCAGCCCGTGCTGCTCCAGAAAAATGTGTATACTATATGTTCTTTTATTATGCCTTCAAGTATCTTCCCTGTTAGAGAGATCAAACTAATGCATCTGAAGTTTTCTGGTTTGGTTTTGGGTTCTTTCTTTAAGAGGGGTGCCACAGTTGCCACTCTCCTTCCCTGTGGTATTTTACCTGAATCCAGTGAAAGCTGAAATATATGGGTCAGGGGTAAGTATAAAAGGGCGGCAAGCTCGTGTAACACTCTGGGATGTGCATCTTCCGGCAATGGTAATTTGTTAGTAGATAATTTCTGTATTCTTTCATGTACATCTTTTGGTTCTATGATTAACTGTCCTGGATGAGATCTCTCAGTACCTCTAGGGGGTTTGAAGCTATTTGTATTGAATGCTGTGCAGAAGTATTTATTTTGGATGTCTGCCATCTCCTTATTGCTTGCTGTTAGTCCTGATTCATTTATGAAGGGACTTATTGTATTGGTTCTTCCTTTCAGACTATTTATATAGGAGAAAAAGGTTTTCTTGTTATCTTTAACCCTATTAACCAGCCAAATTTCATGTTGAGTTTTAGCTTTTTTAATTTTAGATTTTACCTCTCGGACTAGATCTCTATAGACAGGTTAGCCCAAGTAACTGCCATGTTTTATTTTTTCAGTTAATTAGTCTTTTTATAGAGGAATTCAGCCAATGAGGTATTGTTCTTTTTTTGCCATATTTTTTGATGCTAGGAATATTGTTTTTAACCTGTTCTTTCAACTTGGATAATGGTAGGTTCCATATTTCTTCTATTGAAAGGCCTGAAAATTCCTTGGACCAGTCATATTTTGATAGATTACTCTGTATTGTCATAAAGTCAGCCCTACTAAAGTTCAGTTTTTCTATAGCACCTGTCCCAACTTGCCTATGCTGCCCCTGGATATGAAAGACCACACTCTGGTGATCGCTGTTACCCAGTGGTGTATTGGCACTGACATTAGATACAGAGTTACCCATATTAGTTAATATAATATCTAGTGTTTTATCACCTCTAGTAGCATCGATTGTTCAAATATGTCTAAGAAGGAATTATCTGTTTTACTAGCTCCTGACAGTGTTTTCCAATCTACGTGTAGCAAGTTAAAGTCTCCAAGTAACAGGATTCTATCCGTTGGGTCCAAGTTGCCGATGTGGTTTAACAAAATTGTATCATTTTCTAATGATATTGAGGGTGGCCTATATATCAAACCTAATTTAATTAAGGCACCAACCTGGGGAAATAACTTGACCCATAATAATTCCAGATTATCAACATCACTCTGTATCTCTTCACATTTTATTGATTTATGAATATAAATGGCTACTAGTCCACCCTTTCTGTGCTCCCTGCTTTTTGAAAATAGGTTATACCCTTGTATAGTTTTTGCCCATGAATCATTCTCATCCCGCCAAGTCTTGGTAACTAAAGCCAGATGAATATCCTGAACGGCTAATAGTAGTTTAAATTCCTCTAATTTTTTTTTCACCAAGCTTCTGGCATTTATTAGCACTCCTTTCCATCCATGGCCAACAGGTTTTGACATTTTTATGTTTGGGTCAGTATTACAGGTACTTGCTATATCCCCCATTTTCCAGTTTAAATGAAACTTCAAGACATTGTTTATTTTTTTACCCAGGATCCTGGGGCCTATCCAATTTAAGTGAAGGCCATCAACTTTGAAGCATGCCTTGTTACCAAAGGTGATATAATTATCCATGAACCCAATATTTTCTTTAAGACAAAACTGCAATTTATGAATAGACTCATTTTTGTGAACTTGTCTTCCAATGGTAGGTAAAACCCCAGGTATTATAATCCCCCAATTTTTTTTCCTTAATCCATTTGACAAGCTTAATGTAGTCCATTTGGATATCACCCATATTGTGTGAATATAGGTTGTTGGCACCCATCTGTAAACATACAAGATGGCTAGTGGTATTTTCTAATAGCCCATCAAGTAAATTAATGATGCCATTTACGCGAGCCTCAGGGAGTGTGCTTAATGTAGTATTATACAATGGCAAGGAAAATTCCTGTATTCTGATTGGTCAGTGTGTCCCTGGCACAGTGATGATATTACACAATAACATCACTGTATTAAGACCAGGCACACAAACGACCACATCGCAATAAAATTCCTCCCTCCCAGCACAAGTGTTCCTGAAGCCCACTATGCCCTGAAGATGACATGGCTCCCCCCCCCCAAAAGTTCAGTATCTGAGTGTCTCAGGAATTCAGATAAAACCTATCGCCTTCACAAAAAAAAACAACAAAAAAAACAGCTACCGTTTCTTTCACTCCACAGACGCTGCCCAACGTGAGTAAAACAGCACGCGCTTGGCCGTTTCCACAAAAAATAAATACATAACGCACTTTCTTTTGAAGCCCATGGCAGTCTGTCAGCAAAGCCACATACAGTAACCATTCAAATAAAAGCAGTTTAACAATCAAAACCAAAACAGTTCCATAACTCACACATTCCGATGATATTCAGTGACGGAGCGAAAACGTAAAACCAGAAGTCTCCAGTCTCCACTATTTTGTCATTTACTGTGACAGTTTTCAGACAGGAGACAAAAAAAAGACATTTTCGCCGGGTCCCATGGCAAGCTGGGGAACAGCAAAGGTCACCACATAACAATGAGTGATATTCAGTTATGGAGCGAAAACGTGAAACCGGAAGTCTCCAGTCTCCACTATTTTGTCATTTACTGTGACAGTTTTCAGACAGGAGATAAAAAAAAAAAAAAAAGACATTTTCACCGGGATTTTCACTGGGTCCCATGACAACCTGGGGAACAGCAAAGGTCACCACATAACAACGAGTGTGTGTCTGTCTGGGGAGCGGGGGTGCGGGGAAGCAACACAGCTACATGAAACCCACAGTATAAGCAACAGCATCACCTACTGGACTACTTTTTCTCATATTATCAAAATATGGCTCCAGTTCAAAAAAGAATAAAAATACTAATGTCACAATTTTTTTTTAAGTTTTTTATTATTATTTTTAAAACTAGCCATTGTATAATAGCAATAAGACACTCCAGGGAGTGTGTTATTGTCTAATATCATCACTCCTGGGGTGGTAGAAACACTCAGCTGCACCTCATGCTTCAACCCACCCCAGGAGTGATGTTATTAGACAATAACACGCACCCTGTTGTGCCTTACTGCTTAATTGGCTTTGCGTCTGTTGCATATTGCAGCATCTATACCCCTTAAAATGGAGTTCCCAATTATCACTATGTCCCTGTTCAGATTGGGCGATTTTGTAATTTGTTCAGTATTACTTGGTTTGAGTAACATGTCATTAGATGCAATTTGTGATTCTGCAGACTGTATGATTAAAACCTCTACTGAGTCATCTGTATCCTGAATCAGACATTCAAATTTATTATGCAGCTGTAGGGGTGCTATTTCATGCTTATAATTCCTTAATTTTATATCAGCAGAAGGGATGTGAACCCATGAGTCCTTCTCGTATCCTATAACTGGAATCAAATCCTCAGACATGCTACCTGTTAGTGTAACACCTACGGTTTCATTTTTATTAGTAATAGTTTTATGTGCTGCCCCATCTATGAAATTCTCCAGTATTTTTATTTCCTTCCGTGTTTCCAGTCTCTGGAGTAATTGCGCAATTTCCCCCTGTAGGGTACTAATCAAAATACATTTGTCACAGATAAAATCCTGACTAGGTGCCTCATCTGTATACATGTTACAGTACATTGTGAACTAGTTCTTCTCTTAACTTTGCTACATTTTCCCTTAGCCTGGGGCATTGTGATGACTTCTGAACTCTGCCTGCCATGTAGAAAGTTAGAATGCACTAAGTACCTTGAATAATGCAGTCTGGCTATGCAGTGTCAATTAAACATCCACTCAAATCACCAGCATCACCAGCATCACTGGCGGACACAGCAGACACATGCAGACATGCGTGTCTCTGCATGTATCTCTGTGCATGACGCAGACCCCGCTCGCAGCAGGGCACCCGGACATCCTCGCAAGAGGTCAAACTCGAATGTGAGTGAGTGTTTTAAAAGTATTATTCTTGATCTCAAAACTCATCAGAATGAACCCCTTATATGAAACTCGACTAGGATTTGTGCCAGAATGTTTTAAAACAAGAAATTAAACAGTGAAACAGATTTGTAGTTCCAGTGTTCTCTTGTGAAAAGACTACATACAGTCTCTCTTCCTGGTTCCTGTTGTAATTACCAGGGCTCCCACTAGTATACACAAAGTTTTTAGTTAAAAAACACAAGTTTCATTTAGAATGCTCTCATGCAATCAGCACTGCTAACCTCTGCAAAGTATGTTTAGGACTGCACAGGTTTAATTTTGTTATGGCTATGGCATGGGACCAGGCTAACCCTCTTACCAAGCTAGACAATTTTCTTCAGAACTGGTCAAGGATGGGTCTGTTGCTTTATGATCAATCTTTTGATGATCATGGCCTCTGTCCTTTTGCTACTCTGTGGATGAAGTACAGGCTTTCCCAAACAGACCATTGTAGGTATCTGCAAATATGTTCATATAGTCATACACTTCCCATTATTAAGCATACGCTGTCTCAACGAACCTCCCCTATCGTAACCATGGTTTTATCTGCATTGCAGGGTAAGGATGTAAAACATGTTATAGGTCAGTTATATGCTGGTATTCGTCTTTCATCAAAAAAATTGATGCTGTCTATTTTTGTTAAGTGGGAAGAAGATCAAGTGGTGGTTAGTAATTTTTGAGATTGGGAAAAGTATGTCTTATTTATCTACACACTTGCAGTTACCCCGTATATAAAAGTATTCACCTGGAAATGTAGACCTAAGTATTTTAGGACCCTGGTTCAGGTGGAATGGTTTCTGCAGTCACAAGCAGGGAGATGCTGGAGTAACTGCGGGGAAATTCCAAAAAATCTTTTGGAATTGTCCTGTTGTACAACAGTTCTGGAGAGATGTTAATTTAGACTTGGTTCAGATTATTGATTGGGATTTTGCTTTATCTCCCACTTTGGTGATGTTACACATTCCACCAGATAATCTGGACTGCCGTCAGGGTCAGAGAAGGCTGTTGATGCTCCTAGTGATCTGTGCTAAGAAAGATCTTTTGAAGCTCTGGCTATGACCTAGGTGCCCAGCTTTCCCTCGCTGGATTGGGATGGCTATTTTTGTATATGGCCTTGAGAAGTCAGTCTCCAAGCAATTAAATAGAACTAAGGGATTTGAGGAGATGTGGGGATCATGGATACATTATCAACTACTGGAAAACCCAGCTTTTGTCCCTTAAATTTTTCTTAGGATGTGGGTAACAGCCATCTGATATACTGTAGAACTAGATATTTTCACGCAAAGTAAATTTAGTGCAAACACAAATGCAGTCATAATTATGTACATTTATTTTAGCATTAAATTACAATCAGTAATTCACTATAATAAAAAAAATTCTAAAAGTGTTAGCACAAATTTATTTTCACACAAATTGGTGCTTCAGCGAAAGTAGTGAAAAATGATTTAACAGTGAAAATTTCAAGTTCTACAGTATCTGATTGTGCAATGGGACACCTGTGATTGAGCAGGAATGCCTTGACCTATATGCCTTACCTTATTAGCATGTTTTTTTTCTCCTCATTTACTTTATCGATTAACGATATCTGTTTATAATTACTGGTGTGCAATTTTTTCAACAGGCTCACCGAGTTGATATTTGACATAATAACCAGTCGGTTATTATGGCATTCACATGCTCCATCTATCAAAAGAGAGCCCTCCCTCATTGGCTCCCATTTTGTGTGCGGGCGGGCTAAGCAGTTCCAAAAACATGGAGGCTTCATATCTTAATTAGTGAATAGCCACCATGGGTACATCTTTTTTTTATTATTTTTGTTGATTCTTTTTTTTTTAAAGCATTTGGTTGATCCTGCAGTTCGCTAGCTTTGGGCAACACACACCATCGGAGGGAATGAATCTGTGGCTGGCTGCCTGACACAGGTAAGCACAATCGTAATCGCGATCATGAGTTTAGCTGTTAAGTTAAAACAAAATTAAAAAAGAAATTTTTAAACTGGGAGCAGAGTGAGCTGGAGGGTGCTGTGGGGCAAGAAGGAGAGGGACTGGGGACTGCTGTACAGCTCAGCTGGGGAATTTAGACTGGGAGCTGAGGGGAGACAGGAAGCTGCTGCTGCAGCATTTGGTGCCTCATAGAACTAGAGTAAAGGTGCTAGGGGAATTTCTTGAGAAGGACAGAGGGAGAGAAAGGTGTGTGTGTGTGTGTGTGTTTGGGTGGGGTCACAGCACTTGGGTTGGAAAAAAAATTGCGCACCAGCAAATTATATAAAATAAAGGATGGGGATGTGTGCATATAAGAATTTAATGCAGACCCTCAGTGTGGGATGCTTTAATAAACTCCTTGGGCTTTGTCCTTGGGGTTTATGTAGCATCCCACACCTCGGGTGTGCATTACATTCTCATATCTCACACTTCCCCATCCTTTATTCTCTATTTAGTAGAGATAGTTGGATATCTCTTTGTTGTATATTTGTAGAGTACATCTGTGCATTATTATTGTCTTTTGTTGGAACTGGCATGCTGTTTTGTAGTTCAGTTATAGCAAGATCTCTATGCCTTGTTTACATGTTTCTATGGTTATATGTATAAATATGCAACTTATGGCATTTATAGTGCATATATTAGCCATTGTCTGCAAGTTGAACACATGTTTTCCTCTGTTCATGTTTACATTAAAATCTAATAAAGATTAATTATAAAAAAAGCTATGGAAGAGCTTGTGGTACTTGTTAGTTCAAACTGAACTATTTAGCAATACAGAATTGCTGTGTAGGTGTATGTACCTTGAGATAAGGCTAAAGTACACCTGGTTGGGCTCATATTCTTCAGGAACAATGGGGAATGCAGAGAACATGTGTTTAGGAGTCCTGTCAGTCATGGAATACTGAGAATCCTAGTTCTTGTGTAACCCAGAAAGGATGGCTGAGGCTGACCTGGGCTAGGGTGGGAGAAATGCCATCTAAAACTCAGTCAGGGCTAACCAGTGTAGTATGGGCACAAGGTCCCCCTTGAAATTGTAACAGTGACATTATCAAGAGGAGTAGAGTGTGTGATAACCCAACACATAACAGACACTCAGTCCACAGTCATACAGAAAGGTCCGATTCCCCAGAAGGAGGGGTGGACAGTACAGAAGTAAATGAAATCCTTAAACCCAAGGGTGTATCAGTGAAAGGAAATGTGTGCTAAAGATAGCAAAAGAAAAGCAAACCAAATGTACTTTGAAAATATTTGGAAAAAGAGTTCTGCATGCCTGCAGTGTACAGTGACAAATCTGGGGGACCACCAAGTTCATTGAATCATCTGTTGAATAAAGCCATACTGCAAAACCCCAAAATCCCTGTCTGGACATTCGAGTTAATGCTTCCAGTGTATTGTGTTGGGACCCCTGCTCATAGATTTAGACTTATCATACACTGGACTCCTTTCCCCAGACCTGGAAAATATATAAATGTTGGTTTATGCACTCTTACCCCCCGACCTCTAAGATCCTGGAGCCAGGTATTTGCCCTACTGCCAGGGGTGATGCCTTTCTGCTACACCAACTAGTGGTTTGATGCCAGTCTGGGCACATGTTAGGGGGCACTGGTTTGCAAGATCACATCTTGAACCAGGCAGGGGTTACAAATAGGATGCAGAGGGTAACATTAAACAGAGTCCACTATGAAGAAAAGGGGGTTACTAGCGGGGTAGCGTAGTATTCAGTACTGGGACCGATTCTCTTTAATGTCTTTATATAGGTGACATTGCAGAGGGACTGGAAGGAAAAGTATGCCTCTTTGTAAACGCAAAGATTTGCAACAGGTTTGATACATGGGGGGGGATTTGGAATAGATGAGAAGGGACTTGGCAAGGTTGGAGGAATGGTCAAACATATGACAACTTAGATTTAATGCAAAGAAATGCAAAATAATGCACCTGGGGAACAAAAACCAGGGAAGAGTATGTAATGGGGGGGGGGTACTAGCAACAACAAAAATGGAAAGGGACCTGGGTGTAGTCATATCAGATGACCTAAAGGTAGGCAAGCAATGTGAGAAGGCAGTAAGGAGGGAGAAAACAGGAAGTTGTTATCCCTCTGTACAAACAGTTGGTGAGACCCCATCTGGAGTGCTGCGTGCAGTTCTGGAGACCCCATCTCCGCAAGGACATAGGATGGAAGCAGTCCAGAGGAGGGCAACTAAAATGTCAAAGGGTCTGCACCAGAATCCATGCGAAGAGAGAATGAAGGAGCTTACTATGTATACCCTCCAGGAAAGAAGGGAGAGAGGGGACATGATAGAAACTTTTAAGTACCTCATGGGAATCAACAAAATCTAAGATGGTAACATCTTTCAGCAAAAGAGATGTGCAAGAACAAGGAGGTCAAATTTGAAGCTAGAGGGAGGATGGCTCAGGGCAATGTGAGGAAGTATTTTTTCACAGAGAGGGTGATGGACACATGGAATGGCCTTCCTGAGGAGGCTTTGGGGTCAAAAGCAGTGGGGAAATTCAAGAATGCATGGGACACAAATAAAGTAATTTTAGTGGGGGGGGGGGGTAGGAGGAAGTAACCTGTTGATTAACTAGGATCTGTAGCCTATCCAATAGGTAGGGGAATGGGCAGAGTGTGTGGGCCAAGCAGCCCTTATCTGCCATCAAAGTCTATGTTTCTGTGTTTCTATGTTTATTACCAGGCAGGTGCCCATGTTTGTTTTGTTTTTATCAGGCAGATGCCTTTTCTTTTGTTTGTACTGATTTTTGTGGATTAAATTTATTCTGACACTTTTGCTGCTGTGTTGTGTGTCTTCCATTGGTGCCCTTCTCTTACACCCACAGCTCCCTGATGCTGCACCTGTGTTCAGCACTATACTCAGTGCTATATTTAGTGCTGAATGAGTGCAGTGCTCTGTGAAGGGCTATGCTGTGCTACACCAGCACTATGTATTTGCACTGTGCAGGTGCACTGTGCTGAAGCCCAGTATTCAAAGGTGTTAGTGTTGGGACAGTTCACCGGACTATCCTGATGGTAGTGTACTGGCGCTGGCACTAGTGCAATGCAACTGCAGCACAGTCACTGCTGGCAGCGTAATGGACTATTTATTTCTAGCATAACAAAATGAACTCTGAAAATCCTTCAAGAATGGACAGCAGAGATTGATGAGAATATAACAGAGGAGAAGTGGGAGTTATGCTGGAAGCTACCTCTGAAATCCTTTAGAGAAGCCAAGGGCAGATTAACACAGTTTAATATTCTTCACAGATGGTACTATATAATAATAATAATAATAATAATAATTTTATTTTTAAAGCGCCTTTCAAATTTCAAAGCGCTGTACAATCATACAGAAAATAAAATCCAACACAATCATCATTATGATACAATGTAAAACTCACATAAAACCACAATTTTGTAAACAGATCACATAATACTATAAAAGGCCATGTGATACAAATGGGTTTTAAGGCCGCTCTTAAATTCCCCCAGGGAATTGCACTGCCGTAACCGATGGGGTAGAATTCCAGAGAGTGGGAGCTGCATAAGAAAAGGCTCTACAGCCAGATGAATTTAGACACACTCTCGGAATCTCTAGCAATCCCTCGTCGGCTCAGCGGAGCAATTGGCCAGGGCAGTAAGATACAAGAAGATCTTTCAGATAAGCTGGACCCTGATCGTGTAGGGCTTTGAAAGTCAGTAAACAGACTTTGAAGGTGATCCGCCACCGAACAGGAAGCCAGTGCAGTTCACGCAGCACCGGGGTAATATGACAAGACCTACTGGTTCCCGTCAGAACCCGGGCTGCTACGTTCTGTACTAGCTGAAGGTGGCGGATTTCAACCCCAGAAAGCCCAAAATACAGGGAGTTGCAGTAGTCCAGACGAGAGGACACAAAGGCGTGGACCAACATAGGTAACATGTCAGACGGAACAAGGTGTTTCACTCTAGCGATGTTCCTAAGATGGTGAAAGGAAGTCTTGACGACCGCTGACACCTGCGAATGCAGTGTCAGCCTGTCATCAACGATAACCCCTAGGTTACGCACCTGTTCAGAGGTCGGAAGTGAAATACCCCCAAGAAAAATTCCTGACGGTGCAACAACAGGTGACCCCTCTATCCGACAGCCCGGGTCCACTACCAAAACCTCCGTCTTTTCAGCGTTCAACTTCAGCCAACTAGAATCCTTCCAACCCTGGATTTCTCTCAGACAGCTGTTAAACACTGAGATAGCTCTGCCCTGGTCAGGAGCAAAAGACAGGTATAGCTGGGTATCATCTGCATAGCAGTGAAACCTCAGCTCATACCGTCTTATAATGTCTCTGAGGGCAGCATATACACTGCAAATAACATGGGAGACAGCACAGAACCCTGAGGCACCCCACATAACAAAGGTACAGGGCCGGAGGAAAAAAGACCCGACACAACCCTTTGTGATCTCCCAGTGAGGAATGAGGTGAACCATCAGAGGACGGTTCCCCATATTCCACAAATCTGCCTCAGGCGTGCTAATAACACCACGTGATCCACAGTGTCAAAAGCTGACAAAAGATCAAGAAGAACTAAGATAGAACATCTGTTCTGGTCTCTCGCCCTCAAGAGATCATTAAGCACCCGAACCAGCGCAGTCTCAGTGCTGTGTCTTTTACGAAAACCTGATTGGAAGGGTTCGTAGATGCCATGGATGGTTAAATGGTTCTCCAGTTGGGACGCCACTACTTTCTCAATCACCTTCCCAATAAAGGGAAGGTTTGAGATAAGTCTGTAGTTCGTGAAACAGTCTGGGTCCAAGGTAGCTTTTTTTAAGAGGGGTGTCGCCACGCCTCTTTCAGGGAGCTAGGAAACTCACCTGATTCCAAGGAACACCAGACTATTTGCACAAGGATTGGACCGATGATATCACAACAACCCAATATTAGGGAAGTCGGTCCAGGATCCAAACTACAGCTCGTAGGGCGCACACCATGGATAATCCTCATGACATCCACAAAATCCGGTCTGCTGAAGGAACACCAGGAAAACAGAGGTACTGTGAACTCATGCTGTTCAACAGCATCCCCCTTAGAAGCCACTGGGCACAAATCCATCCTGATGTCAGCCACCTTATTAGCAAAGAATAGAGTGAGCTCCTCGCACTCTAATTGCGAAAACACTTTCCTAATTTGTAGACAGGCTGGGTTGCACAGCCTGTCCTCAGTTCGAAAAAGCTGAGCCGGTCGATTCCTGGCTACTGCAATCTCCCTGGACAGGAATTCTGCCTTCTTATGGGTGATTGCAGATTGATAGACAGAATAATGGTCCATCAATCTAAGGCGGTCAGCATCAAGGGCTGATCTGCGCCAGCAGCGTTTTAATCTTCGCCCCTATCTCCGCATCTGCCTCAGCGTCCCATCAAACCAGGGTGCCTTGGGACGAAGGGAGAGGGGGCGTACATGAACAGGAGCAATAGTATCCAGAGCTAGTGTAACAGCCTTATTATAGGCTGTCACCACAGTCTCCGGACTACTGCTCGCCAACGTAGGGGATGAGAGGTTGAGAACCGCTGCAAGGCCCTGGGGTGTAATATCCCATAAAGGGCAGTATCTCACCATCTCCACAGGGGAAGACCTTCTCAGGGGGGTACTAAAATTGAACCTCACCGTGTAGTGGTCCAACCAAACGACTGGTTCCACCCCCAAATCGAAAGCATCAATCCCAAGGAGAAAGACTAAGTCCAAAGAGTGGCCAGATTTATGGGTAGCGGTGGAAAACACCTATGTAAAGCCCAAAGAAATCATTAACTGGAGGAAGTGATTACCAAATTGCGAGAGTTCATTGTCGATCCAGGCGTTGAAGTCACCCAGAACCATCAATCTGGGCGACTCAAACGACATGTCGACGATGAAGTCTGCCACTTCCTGTAATAACCGTTTCCCATCTCCTGGTGGACGGTAGATGAGTACGATTCAAACGCCAACACCCGCTACCACTGTGCACTCAAAGGACTCAGCCTCCCCCATAACCACACTCATGAGGTCCAATTCTGTCTTGAAACAGACTGCAACCCCCCAACCCCTGCGGTCCAATCTCGGGCAGTGAATCACCGAGTACCCGGCTGGAGTCATAGCATCCAATGTGGGGCCTGGATTTTCATCCAGCCAGGTCTCAGTGATGCAAGCCAGGTCCACCGAACTAACAAGATCAGCTATAATGCTCTTCTTGTTTCTGACGGACCTAGCATTGCATAACACAGCCCGAGCTGAACGAACCCCGGAGGCCGTCAAGCTCATCTGTCTACTTAATTCCGTAGAGCCCTTGGGTATGGGCACCAGACATGGTAAACCACGGTCTGTGTTCCATTTCACCCCAGGTTGCCTTCTAGATCTAACAACTCTGACATGAAAGCCCCCCTCATCCATCCTCCCTGGTTCGCACCCCTCCTCCCTCTCCTCCGGGCAATTCCCAGCGCTCTGCAGCGCTGATAAGTATCATTGGAGGATAAAAAGGGCGGAGGGCGCGGAGCAGGGAGGATGAATAGCGCACCGCTGTGGGGGCAGTAGGCCGACACATGCCACGGCAAAACCTCTAAAACAACACAATAACTCTAAAATACAAATAAACTCCAAAATAAATCTAATAAAGTAAATAATCCGAACTAAATCAATAACTTCCCAACCCCCACCAGAAGAAAGTCAAGACTATCCCAGCGACAAATAAAATAAGAATAATTATAAACAAAATGCTATATGCTAGATAATTGCACAAGTTATATATCTCTCTTGACTCAAAGTGCTGGAGATGTGGTGAGCGTTATTGTTTTTCATGTAGCTGTTTGTCCTTCGATGCCACCTACCCCTGTCTTCAGGCTCTTGACCCGATGGCATCCAGTCCTGTCTGACAGTCTCCTTACCATCTTACCGGTTTGTATCTGCATAGAGAAGGGCCCCAAAGCACCGAGAGATGTCACATATGGCAGAGGAGCAACATAATAGTTTCTATGTTTCACCTGAACCCAGAACTGTGGTGACTTGATGAGTGCATGTGTGTGAAGGCATGCATTCATTCCCAGAACCGCAGCACCATCTACCCACCCAACATTGCATCGGCCCCCTATGCCTCTGATCTGATGCTCAACCTCCAATGGGTATCAGTCAAGAGCGAGAAAACTTGTCACCCTAACCCAGGAGGTAACATCTGCCTAGCAGCCACTCAGTCATCTCCTGTTCCCTCCTGCTGATGCTGGGTGCGTAGAGCTCATTTCCAGACTCCAGTCATTGGGGTGGGATGAGGTAAGATGCTGAAAACAGCACCTCAGCCCTCAGCATCACCAGGGTGGCTTGATGTGGTGAGAGTTATGATAACATCTCAGTCATAATATGCTCATGTCCCATCCAAAATACTTTTTGGAAAGAGGTGTTTGATAGCTGTGAAAAACAATATGATAAAGGACAAAATGTAGTCTCCCAAAATAATTCTTTGAGGCCCTTCCACTCAGGTGATAAACATTTCATACTTGAAGGGTCTTTAGCGAACACAGCATTGGTAACAGCCACAAATATTGATCTGGATTTTCAGCCCCTCTGAAATTCTAAACATGTGGCGCAAACTGTTGTAAATGGAGCTTCACTTGCAGAGCTGCAGTTTTCCCCACACGTGCTGTATTTTCAAAGTAGGAGATGATTTACAACTGGCTCCGCAGTTTACGGCAGCTTGAAGCTATTGTTTCAGTGCAGCTGCTCTGAAATGGTATGCCCAGTGGAACCAGGTATAACATCCCCTGCAGATGCACCAGCGTAAAATACAAAACTCCGCAGGTTGGGAGATTTCATGCCACAACTGTGGCTGTGGCATGGTATTTGGTCCTTGAACACTGTGAAAATATAGTCTGCTGTGTTTAGGCACTGGAACAGTAGGGAACGCCTCAGCCCCCCACCCCCAAGATATCAGAGTAAATGCCATGACTAGTAGAGTGAGTTATGAGACTGGCACTTGTCAAGGTTAATAAGCTTGAGGGGTATGAAGAAATGTAGTTCCCATTCTAGAGTTCTATTTCTCATAACAATATCTAACATTGCAACATAACTAGATAGATTATGTGTCCTTCCAGAAACATGTCTGAATGTGAAACATTTATAGTGGCTGTAAATTTAGCTCATCATTTTGTTACTGATGTTGAGAAATATTTTTAAATATGTTATGAATGTTATACCTATTTAAGAATGGCTATAGTTTAGAAAATTTGATAGAATGTTACACCAAGGTTTTACTTTCATTATTACATGAATAACCTATTAGGATGTTTGTTTTTTGTTTTAGTATATATCGCTCATTAAAACAATGACATGTGGTTTTGTATTTGGTTTTGTTATAGAAACATAGAACCATAGACTTTGACGGCAGATAAGGATCACTTGGCCCACCTAGTCTGCCCATTTCCCTACCTAGAGGATAAGCTGCAGATCCTATTTAACCAACAGCCTATTTCTTCCTACCCCCACAAAAATTGCCTTATGTCTGTCCCATGCATTCTTGAATTCTCCCACAGTTTTAGACCCCACAACCTCCTCAGGAAGGCTGTTCCATGCATCCACCACCCTGTCTGTGAAAAAATACTTCCTCACATTGCCCTGAGCCGTCCCCCATCTTCAAACTGTGCCCCTTGTTCTTGCACATCTCTTTTCTGAAAGATGCCACCCTCTTGGACTTTGTTGATCCCACTGAGGTACTTAAGTGTTTCTAGCATGTCCCCCTCTTCCTCATTTCCTCAAGGGTATACATATTAAGCTCCTTTAGTCTCTCCTCATATGGCTTCTTTTGCAGACTCTGCACCATTTTAGTTGCTGTCCTCTGAACTGCCTCCATCTTGTCTATGTCCTTGCGGAGATGGGGTCTCCAGAACTGGATGCAGTACTCCAGACGGGGTCTCACCACCTGTCTGTACAGGGAGATAACAACTTCCTGTTTTCTGCTGGTGATGCCTCTCCCTATACATCCCAGTATCCCCCCCAGGCCTCCCTACCACCTTCTCACATTGCTTGCCAACCTTAAGGTCATCTGATATGATTACCCCCTGGTCCCTTTCCATTTTTGTTGTTGTTACTACCTCCCCCCATTGTGTAATCTTCCCCTGGGTTTTTGCTTCCCAGGTGCATTACTTTGCACTTCTTTGCATTGAATCCAAGCTGCCATATTTCTGACCATTCTTCCAACCTTGCCAAGTCCCTTCTCATCCTTTCCACACCTCCTTGTGTAGCAACCCTGTTGCAGATCTTTGTGTTATCTGCAAAGAGGCATACTCTTCCTTCCAGTCCCTCTGCAATGTCACTTATAAAGACATTGAAAAGGACTGGACCCAATACTGAACCCTGCGGTACCCCACTAGTAACCGCCCTTTCTTCAGAGTGGACTCCATTTACAATTACCTTCTGTGTCCTGTTGTCCAGCCAATGTTTTACCCAGGCTACCACCCTGGGACCCCTCCCAGGCTGGTTAATTTGACTAATAATCTTTTGTGTGGGACTGTGTCAAATGCCTTGCTAAAGTCTAGGTAGGCCATGTCCACAGCCCCTCCCTGGTCTACTACTTTGGTCACCCAATCAAAGAAATCAATTAGATTCATCTGACATGACCTTCCCGCTGTGAACCCATGCTGCCTTGGGTCCTGTGCCCCACTGGCCTCTAGGTACTCAACAATTCTTTCCTTCAGAAGTGATTCCATCACTTTCCCTACCACAGAGGTCAAACTGACAGGTCTGTAGTTTCGTGCCTCTGTTTTGCTCCCACTTTTGTAAAGGGGAATCACATCAGCCTTCTTCCAGTCCTCAGGTACCACACCATCATCCCATGATTTGTTATAAAGGGTAGTCAGTGGTGTCACTAGTTCTCTGCTTAATTCTTTTAGAATTCTGGGGTGAATTTCATCTGGCCCCATTGCTTTGTCCACCTTCAGTTTTAGGAGTTCTTTCAGAACACTTTCTTCTGTGAAAGGACTGGGATCGACCCCTCTCTCCAGAGTGCTTCTGTTAATTGGATTAGGCACCTCCCTACTTCCTCTTTTGTGAATACTGAACAGAAGTATTCATTCAGTATCCCGGCTTTTTCACTGTCACTCTCTGCCCACCCATCCACCATCCATTCTATTCAGCCTCACTATCCCTCCCTTTGTCTTTCTACGCTCCCTGATATACCTATAAAAGGTTTTTCCCCCTTCTTAACCGAGTTGGCTATCTTTTCCTCAGTTTGTGCCTTTGCTATTCTGACTACCCTCCCTGCTTTCTTTTGCCTTAACTGGTACAGTTCTCTGTCCTGCTCCTTCTGTGTTTCCTTATACTTCCTAAATTCTATCTTTTTCTCCCTAACCTTCACCGCCACTTCTTTTGAGAACCATAGTGGCCTTTTCTTTCATTTTGATTTGTTTATTTGCTTCACACAAAGGCTTGTTGCCTCTGTGATGGCAGTTTTGATAGTTCCCCATTGTTGCTCCACCCTTCCTTCTAAGCTGTTTGCTAGTGCTTTTCTAAGGCACTCTCCCATCTTGCCAAAATCAGCCCTCCTGAAGTCCAGAACCCTCACTTTTGTATGGCTTGACTCTGTTGCTGAGTTTACCATGAACCACACTGTTTGGTGGTCACTTGTTCCCAAATGGCTATCCACTTCTAGATCTGAGATCCTCTCACTGTCCCCATTTGAGAGTACGAGGTCTAAGATTGCTCCCCCATGAATAGGTTCCAAAACTAGCTGTCTGAGGCATGCCACCTGAAGGGCATCAAGAATGGCCCTGCTTTTGGATGTGGCTGCAGCAAAGGTGCTCCATTTAACATCTGGCATATTAAGGTCCCCCATCAACAGTATCTCCCTTTTCTCTGCCATTCTAAGTATGCCTTCTATCATATCCTTGTTCATTCCCTCCCCCTAACATGGGGGTCTGTATACAACCCCTGTGCGGATTGTGGTGCCATTTCCAGTCTCTAAGGTGACCCACAATGCCTCCTCTCCTCCCTGTTTACTCTTTTTATTCAGTTGCTTTTATCCCTTCCCTTACATAGAGAGCTACTCCCCTTCTTCTGCCCTCCTGTCTCTCCTGTAGGTTGTGTACCCTAGTATGTTAACATCCCAGTCGTGGTTCTCTGTGTACCATGTTTCTGTGACTGCTACAATATCCAGGCATCCCTCTTCCATCAAGGCCACCAGTTCAGGAGCTTGTTGCCCAGACTACAGGCGTTGGTACTCATTACCCTCCATTTCTTGATGGCCTTACCCCTTTTCCCCATCCCTGTCCTTATTGCATTTGTCACTTTCTCCATTTACCCTTGCGCTTCTCCCTATTGACATCTCTATGTTGGTGTCTACCTCACTCAGTACCCTGATTTTTTTGGGGGGGCTAGGATTTCCCTGCTCCTTTCCAGTGCCTCCCCCTTGGCTACTTTAAATGCTTGCCAATGAAGTATTTAAGCCTATCACCTAGGATCCTGGTTCCCCTCCTGGACAGATGCAGACCATCACGCCAGTATAGGCCTGCATCCATCCAGGTGGACCCCTAGTCCCCAATGAAGCCAAATCCCTGAGCTCTGCACCAGTTTTTCAACCACTGATTGAATCCCATGGTGTGGAGCACCCTAGCCTCATCCATGCCATAGACAGGCAGCACTTCCAAGAAGGTTACCATGTGGGCTATTTGTCTAAGGCCCCTCCCTATCTCCACAAATGCTTCTTGCACTGTTCTGATCCCTTTCTTAGCCAGGTCATTTGTCCCTAAGTGGACAATGACATCAAGCACCCTCCCCTGTGCAGCTGCTCCTGTGATCCTGAGGATTCGCTCCCTGTCCCTCAAGCCATGGCACCAGGCAGGCACCTTACCTCCCTCTCCCTTCCTCCTCCAGTTCTACCTTCCTAACAATGGAGTCCCCACCAGGAGTTGTTTCCTTCCCTGTGGGTCCCATGCCACCCTCCTGTGGGTCTCCTTTGTGAGGTTCCCAGCTTCCTCCTTGGTCTCCACTGTGGGTACCTCCATAGAGGAACCACACTTTTCCAGAACAGCATAGAAATTGTGGAGAGGTACTACTGGAGGGATGTGCCTCTGTTCCACCACCCTCACCCTCCCTGAGCCCACTGTGGTCCAACCACTCCTCTTTCTTGGCAACCTCTGAGGCAACGGCAGTGACCCTGGTGGTCCCTGGGTGGGAAAGGAGGTCCCACAAATCCTGGCCAACTCAGCCTGGAGATGAGCAACCTCCTCCCTCAGCCCAGAGAGTTGTCTGCATATGGGACAACACTGCATCCTCCAGAATGTCTCCCGGAAGACTGCAGCTCCACAGCCACTGCACTGCACCACTCCCATCATATCCTTTTTCTGGTCCCCTAACTGTTGTTTGGAATCCTTACTCTTTCTCTGTTTGTTTATTTTCTTTTTTTTTTTTCTTTTTTTCTTCCCCTACTTACTTACTGCCTCTGTGCCCTTTTAGCTCCTGATCTTCCTGTTCTAAGACAAGAAGTTCCTATATTTCTCAGTAGTCTTCTTACTTGCTCAGAGTCAGACCTCCAGTAGCTGGGGGGACGGAGAGCTACTCTTGCCCTTCTAGGATGGTGAGATATATTGTATTTAAGTTATAAAATAAATAAAATGTTGAGTACAAAAAAGAGAGTGGTAAAAAGCCTCAAAAGTAAAATTGGAATTAAGCAGCCAGGAAATGATGAGATCTAGGAAGTAATGAACACTTCCTTGTTAACTAGTACTGTTGTACTAAAAGTCATCACTAAGAGCTCTTGACCACAAAGCAGATAGACTGCATTTAAACAGAGTGTGATTTTTGCTTTAGACAAGCTGTATCTACAGTTACTACAACAGCTGATCACTATGCAGGATGAAAGGACCTATCAGGAATTGAAGCTTCCCAGTGAGGACACTTACACCGAACTGACTCCCCATGAAAGTGATAAAACTACTGTACGAGCTCCAGCAGGACTCCAGAAAATGGGAGGTAGGGCCATAAGTAAGTTGTGAGGCACAAATTATTAATGGAGGTGGGCTCTAACAGATGAACAGAGGACTTCCATGGGGTACAATGAAGAGATGCAGACAATGGACCCTTGGTCTTTCTTGTGTGGCATTTCTTATGCTCCTACAGTATATTCATTCCCTAACTAGTCCCCACACCCAGAGATTGCTGCTGCCGATAGCATTAGCATCAACCCACTCTGGGTGGAAAGCATTACCATGCAGCAGCGCCGCTCCCAGCCCAGCTGCTCAGCTGCTAGTGTCCAGAGTCATCTACATGGAAGTGCAACACACTTCCACTGGGCTCAGTGTGGCCTTCGCGATATTGTTATTGATGAATTGGTATGCGGGTCAGCAGTGTATCCGCACAGTTAACGTCATTGAGTGTGATCGTCATTACAGTTGATATTGTTCTACCATTAGTTTTGGGTTTTTTTTTTTGTTCATGAACCCCTTAGACAAAGTTTCAAAGCAACAACGGTGCAATGAAAAAAGCATTCTGCAAAATGCTAGTTTCAGCCACAGTAACTAAAAACATTAGCATGCCTGTCAGATCTGTTTTCTGGGTACCTCCTGTGCTGTGGACCGTGTGTGTTTTCTTTTTTTTATTATTTTGAGCCTGATCCTTGCCAGATCTGCATTGCTGTTCATAAGTGTGGTGGCTATCTTTTGTTTGATAAAAATAAATACAACATTTATAAAATACTCAGTTTTTGGAAAAACTAGAAAACTTTACCACCAAATAAAACTGAAAGATGCCTGTAATATTTTCAGTGAAACAAAATGAGTAGGGTAACATTTTCTGCCCAATTTCATTGCATTGTTGCTTGAAAAAGAAATTTAACTGTAATCAGTTACTTCTGTGATACCTAAACTTTATTGTATATATATATATTTAAGAAGTCCAGAGTGAGCAGCCATGCCTGGTGTTTAAAACATGCATTGTGGAAATTACATCGGGTCACAGGACAAATCCTCAAACTAACCCTACAGCACAGCAGGCAGGACTCTATTTGTTCATAATTGGCTTTGAGAAAAATAACTACCATATTTAAATCATCAAATGTTACTATTTTTTTACTCCATGCACCCTGTTTTTGTTTTTCCTCTGGTTTTTATTGCCCTGTTACTTTTCAGAAATCTTATTCTGGGTATCTTTCCAAGTGAAAATGTCTGAACTCTATACTTGCATGCACTAGTAGTATCCAGTGCCTTGCCTGTAATGCATATAAATCATACTCACTATTTCACTTTCTGTTCCATGTAAATCCCGGGTCGCCCCTGAAAAATGGACCTCTGGGACCCAATGGGCTTACCCAATCACCAAAATTTGATAAATAAATAAATAAATGAAACTAATAGAACAAAATCTGGTCAGAGTCAATAGGGCTGCAGGAGTCTGAGAGGAATCTGGGTTAAAAATATTGAAAATTATTATTTTTTTAATATTTTACACAAATTGTTCAACACAGCTTTGTGATGACCCTGCTTTATAAAGAAGAGGCAGATAACATGCTCAACTCTTGGCCTAAAGGTAATGTCATGCAGGCACGGCAAAAGCAAGTTTTGGGCTGCAAACACACATTTTGGGCAGGGGTTGAAAAATGACAGCTGCCATATTCATGAGTAGCTTTATTGAAATTGCTATGTTGAAAATGTGTGGTAAAAATATTGAATATTACCAAAGTTAGAAGCCTGTATTTGCAAAAATTCAGTATAGCCTCATAACTTAATAGGTAAACATATTAGAATCTTAGAACACAAGAATGTGCGAAGTATAATACCACCCCATATTACATTTATTTAAGGCCAGGGAATGCATTGCTGGTCTTTTTTTGGATTTGAAAAAGTTTCACTTAGCTCACGGGGAGGAAATTTGGATACAGATTTACTTAATCAAGCCCTAAATATAATGACATCAGGGAAGAAAGGGGGTTAGGGTGCACTCTGATGGAAGTGAGGATATGGTCAAGAAAATTGATTGTGGTACTGTACTCTGTAAAGACTCTGCTGAAAGAAACATGTATGTCAAGCAGAGACACACCAGCTTGGCATAGATGCTGAATTCTTTGGTGCAGTCTTGTACTGCAGCAAGATAAATTGTGTCGATATTCATTTTTGAGTGGGGGATTGTGACAAATGTCAGATGGATGTCAATTCTGACCCGTCTTTTTTCTTTCCTTGATGACAAAACTGCTGCTTAAAGAAAGTGGGCTCTGTAGATCATTATGAGACTTCATATTTTCAATAACCCCAACTTTTTACACCCTGTGGGTCACCAATACACGTAGGAAAACTGATCTTCTTACTCCTCTCTGAGTGCAGACCAAGCCCCCTTTATGTGTTGACAAATCCCCCATCTGCTACTTGCTTAGTGGCAATGAACTTCTGTAGCATTTTTTAATTCTGCATATCTATGCAGTTGCATGAAATGCCTACTGACATCCTTTGTAAGCTTTCCTCTATCAGTTTCTTCATATTTTTGCCAGTGTTTACATTTACTGTAGCAGTAAAGATAATGTGCTCAGTACTAAAAATAAAAACAGATTTGCTGGTGGGTTTTCTGTTTAGACATCACCATTAAGGAGAAGGATTCCGGGTTAAAAATATTGAAAATTATTATTTTTTAAATATTTTTACAGAAATTGTTCAACACAGCCTTTGATGACCCTGCGTTATAAAGAAGGGGCAGATAAAATGTTCAACTCCTGGCCTAAAGGTGATGTCATGCAGACACTGCAAAAGCAAGTTTTGGGCTGCAAACACACATTTTGGGCAGGGGTTGAAAAGTGACAGCTGCCACATTCATGAATTGCTTTATTGAAATTGCTATATTGAAAATCTGTGGTAAAAATATCGAATATTACCAAAGTCAGAAGCCTGTATTTGCAAAAATTCAGTATAGCCTCATAACTTAATAGGTAAACATATTAGAATCTCAGAACACAAGAATGTGCAAAGTATAATACCACCCCATATTACATTTATTCAAGGACATGGAATGCATTGCTGGTCTTTTTTTGGCATTGAAAAAGTTTCACTTAGCTCACGGAGAGGAAGTTTGGATACAGCTTTACTTAATCAAGCCCTAAATATAATGACATCAGGGAAGAAAGAGGGTTAGGGTGCACTCGGATGGAAGTGAGGATAAGGTCAAGAAAATTTATTGTGGTACTGTACTCTATAAAGACTCTGCTGAAAGAATGCCACACATATGTCAAGCAGAGACACACCAACTTGGCATAGATGCTGAATTCTTTGGTGCGGTCTTATACTGTAGCAAGATAAATTGTGTCGATATTCATTTTTGAGTGGGGGATTGTGACAAATGTCAGATGGATGTCAATTCTGACCCACCTTTTTCTTTCTTTGATGACAAAACTGCTTCTTTAAGAAAATGGGCTCTGTAGATCATTATGATCCTTCATATTTTCAATAACCCCAACTTTTTACACCCTGTGGGTCACTGACCCACATAGGAAAACTAACCTTCTCACTCCTCTCTGAGTGCAGACCAAGCCCCCTTTTTGTGTTGACAAATCCTCCCCCCCATCTGCCACTTGCTTAGTGGCAGTGAACTTCTGTAGCATTTTTTAATTCTGCATATCTATGCAGTTGCATGAAATGCCTACTAACATCCTTTGTAAGCTTTCCTCTATCAGTTTCTTCATATTTTCGCCAGTGTTTACATTTACTGCAGCAGTAAAGATAATGTGCTCAGTACTAAAAATAAAAACAAATTTGCTGGTGGGTTTTCTGTTTAGACATCACTATTAAGGAGAGGCTGCATTTTCAAAACGGGAATACCTGGAAGGATCTTTTTATTTATTTTATTTATTGAAATCTTTAATGACACCTGTGAGCAGATGCTCATTGAGAGGTTCCACGTCAGATACAGTAACACAAAAAGACACAATACAGTGACAGTTCATTATACATACAGGCCAAGATATTCAAAGGGGTCGCACCAGTGCAACCCCAGAAATGCACCCCAGGCAATATTCAAAAGGGGAATTGCACAGCGAAAATTTCCAATTTGCCAACATGCAAAGATAACGTGTACAGCACATCTCCGGGGCGTGCCCATACATATCTGACACATCCAGTCTTGCGCCTATGTATGTGCTCCTATGCTGCACAACCCTGAGATGCACCGCATACTGGGGCATAAAGTTCAGCCCTGGCTCAAATGGTAGCCACCCACAGGCAAGTTGCCATAATGCCAGGCGTATCACAGCAGCTGCCAGCTGTGGGTGGCTCCCCCCCAAACACCATTCACAATCACCCAATAATGTCCCTGGTGGTCCAGTGGTATCCACCTCCCTGCCCATAACCCCAATCACCTGAAATAAAAGAATATTATTTCCCTGGTAGTCTAGTGGTACCACTGCCACTCCCATACCTCCGATTGCCTTGTGAATAGTATAAAGACCTACCCTGGTGTCCCAGTGGTTCCTCCTTCCCCGCCCAAATCCCAGATTGCCATGACAATGGTCATATCAATACCCTGGTAGTCTAGTGGTACCCCTTCCCCATCCCAGAACACCGATCACCCATAAATGTGGACATCAATTCCTTGGTAGTCTAGTGGTAACCCCCACCCCACCTGTAACCCTGAAAACCCATAATATTGATGGAAATATATCCCTGGTGTTCCAGTGGCACCTGCACTCCCCACCCACATAGGACCTCCAGCCCACCCAGATCCCCCCTCCCATCATCGGCGGGCAGCAGCAAACCCACCTGCATACCTCCATGGCTGCCTACCAAATGACAGCTTACAGTATCAGCTGTAGGCCCATTGGTCCAAAGTGTGGACCAATGGACTTGCAGTGCATACTGTAATAGTCATTCCAAAATATGTGAATGAAGTCTTGCACAACTCATGCAAATGGGGCCATAATGACATCCAAATGACCCATTTGCACCTTGCATGCATAATGGCCCCATTTGTAAATCCAAGTCTAAATATCTGGGAGTTGCATCCAGAACAGCTACAGTTGCGCTAGAGCATTCCCATTCCTGGTATTCAGGCCTGTCTGGAGGATGCACTGGTGCATTGTATTTGTGCCCTGCGCATTATGTCCTCTATTCAGAAGAGATGCACCATGGCACATCTCTTTTGAATATCTCCCTTTGTTGCTGTAGTGCAACTCAGTTGTGCTGCTCCACCACGTGTGCCTTTGTCAGGTGCACTTCTGAATATCGGGGCCTCAGAGTACAAAAAAAATGTCAACAGTACATGGGCTGCAATGGCAAACAGTTCACAAATTGTGCTAAGGTATGCCAGCATCCTGTGGAAGAAAGACAGGCAGAGGCAGATTGTTCGGGTGAGGTGGGGGGCAGTGTGATCAATCAGATAATATCCACATTTATGTTTACTAGTAGTTGTTATCGTCTTCTCCCTGTAGAACAGCAGGCTGAGATGGGACATGATCTCAGTCTTCCCATTCTCAGGGGTATTGACAGGATTTAACATATGGATATGCTCTCCAGAAAGAACAGGGACATGCTCTGAAGGTCACAGATGGCAAGTTTAGGGGTAATATTAAAAAGCACATTTTGTCCCAGAAGGTGATGGCCCTCTAAAATGACCTGTCAAAAGAGACTGTGGACATACAGACAGTAGAGCAGTCCCCAGTGTTGCCCATCCCTTAGCTTTTGCCAGCACTGAAGCCAACAGTGTGAGAACCCTGCACTGTCCCTGCCCATGCTGTATCTACCCATGTGGCTAAACAGAGGGCTTCAGCCTCTAGTGCTGTCGGTCTGCCACCTTTATCAGCACTATATCTATCACAGTGTGGAAACCCTGGACTGTCTGCTCTACACTGCATCTACCCTTGTGGGTTTATAGAGGGTTTCAATCTCCAGTGGTGCCAGTCCCTTACTGTTCACCAGTCACACACTGTACCTGTCACTGTAGATAAACAAAAGGCTTTAGTAAGGACCAAATGCAGACAGTGTGGAAACCAAGCACTGTCCATTTCCCCACACTGTAGCTGTCTCTGTGGATTAGTCAGTCACTCACCTCTTACCAGCACTAAGTACCAAAATGGCTATGTTGAAAATGTGTGGTAAAAATATTGAATATTACTGAAGTTATGAGCCTGCATTTGCAAAATTTAACATAGCCTCATAACTTAATAGGTGAACATATTTGAATCATAGAACACAAGAATGTGTAAAGTATAATACCACCCCATATTACATTTATTCAAGGCCAGGGAATGCATTGCTGGTCTCTTTCTTTTGGCATTGAAAAGGTTTCACTTGGTCCACAGGGAGGAACTTTGGATACAGCTTCACTTAATCAAGCCTTAAATATAATGACATCAGGGAAGAAAGGGGGTTAGGGTGCATTCGGATGGGAGTGAGAATAAGGACAAGAAAATGTATTGTGTTACTGTACTCTATAAAGGCCCTGCTGAAATAATGCAACATGTATGTCAAGCAGAGAAACACCAGCTTGGCATAGATGCTTAATTCTTTGGTGCTGTTTTATACTGCAGCAAGATAAATAGTGCCAGTATTCATTTTTGAGTGGGGGATTGTGAAAAATGTCAGATGGTTGTCAATTCCGACCCAGCTTTTTTTCTTCCTTGATGATAAAACTGCTGCTTTAAGAAAATGGGCTCTGTAAACCATTATGATCCATCATATTTTCAATAACCCCAACTTTTTACACCCTGTGGGTCACTGTCCCACATAGAAAAATTGACCTTCTCACTCCTCTCTGAGTGCAGACTAAGCCCACTTTTTGTGTTGACAATTCCCCCCCCCCCCATCTGCCACTTACTTAGTGGCAGTGAAATTATGTAGAGTTTTTTAATTCTGCATAAAATGCCAACTGACATCCTTCGTAAGTTCCCCTCTGTAAATTTCTTCATGTGCCCTCCAGTGTTTATATTTACTGTAGCAGTGAAGAAAATGTGTTAAGTACTAAAAATAAAAACAAATTTGCTGGTTGGCTTTCTGTTGGGATATCACTGTTAAGGAGAAGTTACATTTGCAAAACAGGAATATCTGAAAGGATCTAACAGATAATATCCACATTTATGTTTACTAGTAGTTGTTACCGTCTTCTCCCTATAGAACAGTAGGCTAAGATGGGACATGATCTCAGTCTTCCCATTTTCCGTGGTATTGACAGGATTGAACATATGGATATGTTCTCCAGCAGGACACAGCAACATGCTGTGAAGATCACATATGAAATGCTCAGGGGTAACATTAGGAAGCATATTTTGTCCCAGAAGGTGGTGGCCTTCCAAAATGACCTGCCAAAAGAGACTGTGGACATGAAGACAGTAGAGCAGTCCCCAGTGTTGCCCATTCCTTAGCTTTTGCCAGCACTGAAACCATCAGTGTGAGAACCCTGCACTGTCCCTGCCCACACTGTACCTACCCATGTGAATAAATGGAGGGCTTCAGGCTGTAGTGCTGTCAGTCTTCCACCTTTCATCAGCACTATATCTATCACAGTGCATAAACCTTGAACTGTCTGTTCTACACTGCATCTGCCCCTATGGATTTATAGAGGACTTCAGTCTCCAGTGATACCAGTCCCTTACTGTTCACCAGTCGCACACTGTACCTATCACTATAGATAAACAAAAGGCTTTAGTCCCCAGTTCTGGTAGTCCCTCCTAATTTACCAGGACTAAATGCAGACAGCGAGGAAACCAGGCACTGTCCCTTCCCCCACATTGTAGCTGTCTCCATGGATTAGTCAGTCCCTCACCTTTTACCAGCACTAAATCCATCACAGTGTGGCTAAGTTTGCACTGGGCCTACCCCATATGGTACCTGTGTATAAACTGAGGGCTTTATTCACTTTTTATTAGCACTTAATTCATCACAGTGGATGAGTGGGTCAGGGGAGGGGGCCTGCACTGTACCTGTCCCTGTGGATAAACAAAGAGCTTTAGTTTACTGTCCTAGTGCTATCTGAGCTGTACCTTTTATGAGCATTAAACACATCAGAGTGGAAAAGTCAGCAGTAATACTGATTCTGTGGATAAACAAAGTTATTGTAAGCCCCCACATTTCACTAGCACTAGATAGCAAATATACAAAGGCTGAATAGAAAAAAATATATATAAATAAACCAAAAGAAAATGATCTTATACCCCAGTGCTGGACTGTCTATAATTTGCCACTGCATTCTGTTTAATGAGACCCTGACTGCTTCAGTGCTTCAGTAAGGGAAATTCCAGAATGCTTTGAGATAATGAGTTAACCCCTAGGCTGCTGAACGAACTAGAATCAATCTATTTGATTGAGCTGGACAGATGCTCAGTCTGCAACCATGCAAGGGTTAAATTGAGGGGTTAAATAACAGTAGTTTCAAAAGGTTTTTTTTTTGTTCATGCTTTAAAGGTTATTTTTGTTTGTTTATATCCTGAGAAGTTGGTAGCAACAGTTGCATTTCCCCCTCACTTCAGATGCCTTTAACACAGAGCAGCAAATAGCAAAAGTCAGGGTGGGGAGTTGGGGTGGGGGGGTTGACACAGTATTTTGCAGTTGTGGATGGATACTTCCAAAAGTCCAAAAAGGAAGTTGCATGGTAAACCATTTTTAGAGCTAATGCAAGAGGGCTACAGGCTCTGCTACCTGCAGCCATAAAAAGTAGGTATAGAATAGCTAACTACCTTTCATTCAGAACAGGCAGATTCTCAATACCAAGTTAGACCTTTGACATCAGGGGTATGAGAATGATTCTCGAGTACCTGCCTAATGTCAAAGATCTAACAAAGGAGCAAGACTCTAGCAAGTTCTCAATGAAGAGGGTGGAGTTGTTATTATTTATAATACAATCTAATGTTTACAAACATAGAAATATAGACTTTGATAGCAGATGTAACCCCTAGATGGCACTATCCCAGGGGCTACTACCCCTGCCTGATTTGCCACTAACAGGTTGAGGGGCCTGGATCCAATGGCGGGTGCCTCCACCCAGAGGTCAGGGTTTGCAATAGTTAAACTAACTTGGTCACAGCCCTCTGGGACACTGCAACCCCCCTTTCTTCCCACTAGTGGCCCACACAATATATCAGAATTACCATCACAGTATACACTTACCCCCAGGTCTGGTTCCGGCACTGGGACCTCCTGTGAAATGAGATACAGTGCAACAATCACAGTACAGTACTTTAACATAGACAAATACCTCAGGCAGTATAACTTTGCTGAAACAAGCAGCTCTGATTTATTTAGGGGATATAACAAGGACAGGGGAAATCAGGTTAATTAGCTTATCACCCAATAATCTACCTATGGCTCTGTGCACAGGCCTATCCCTATCAGTTACTGTCCCTGGGTACCCAAGCTCTAGTGGCTAGTCCAAACCGTGGCAGCTGGTAGGGCCCTTTCACACAGAGAAAAGGAGAATTAAACAGTCAGCAGTACAGTAATTCCATTTGGATTTAATGTGGCAATTCAACAGGAGCGACCCTGAATTAGTACTCACGACCTCCAAATAAGATAGGGTCCTTCAATGTCAGCAGGGCTCACTTGAGGTACACAAACCTCTTCACACATCCATATAAAAAAGCACTATACCAGGCAGGCTGCATCTGTATCCCGATCACAATTACTGCACAATACCCGAGAACACACAGCAGATTCAGTTCCTGACAGACGAGTGCAATTTCAGCAATTCCTCCAGTCTTCTACAGGGTGAGCCTGGTTTCTACTCTTCAGAGATCCTTTGATTCTTTTCACAGGACGGGTTCAGTCCTAACAAGCTGCAGACGGAACTCTGGGCCTTACACACGTTTTTGACTAAAACTGCACACTGAAAAGCACAGGCTCCTTCCTTCTTCACTGCCAAAGCTCAACTGAAACTCCCAACAGACAAAACCGGCACTTCCTTTGAGTTCCTCCCAGTTCTTGACTGGATTGGCTGTCACTCACAATAGACTGCTGCTGTTGGTCCAAAAGGCACTGAAGTCTAAACTACATCTCCCAAAGTCACTGCCCATACAATCCTCTTGTGGCTGGCTCAGATTATGAGTCAAGTTCTGATTCGTCCAAGGCACCATTTTAGAGCTAGCTTACCCCACACTGATTGGTCCAGTTCAGCAGTTCAAAACTAGAATGGGGAACTAGCAGACACAGTTCTGACTGCAAAGAAAGCAGGTTAGACAAACTGTAATTTCATTATTACTCTAAATAATTTCTGGCAAACAGTTACATCTTTCAGATAGGTTCCCTTTGCACTCCTAGTGACTGCAAAAATGAAGTGAATTAGCAGCAGCTCGAGTGGTACTCAGAGAAGCACACAGTCCCCCCATACAAACTAATTATGTCTGCAAGCAGACAGCTCTTAAAGAGACAGTACCAGAGGCTCTAAAAACACTCACTGATAAATGGCTTAAATGCCAAACACCATTCAGGCTTGGAGCATTCAAGCAAGCTCCTGAAGTCTTTTAGGAACCCCCATTTGCAGGGGGTTACACCTTCCTGGCCTGGGAAAGCTTGACGTCGCGTCAAGCAAGTACCCATAAGTTTCAACTGCAACCATATACATTTGAATTAAGCTCGCACATGTAATCATCAGTCAATATATCATTTTACCAAGAACACATTTCTGAAACATTGCAGACGCCACTCCTTTACACAGTATTACATACACATTGTACCATAACTCAAGTTATTACCTCTTGTACATGAAACCTGAAGAGAGGGCCCTTCCTATCAGTTACCTTGGGGCTGGATGGGGCAAGGCACCATACTAGAGGCAACACAAGTAACTTGGAGTTAGCACTGATGCTCAGTTTGGGCAATGAGCTCGGGACACATACACTCCTTTATGGACAACATTGAGAGGCAAGTCCACAGGCCTCCCAAGTGAATCATAACTGAGGTGCACCACAGGCTTTACAGCTCGACCAGTCTTTCTAGGGGAACTGTTATAGTCTCTGCACTCTGAGCCTCATTTTCAGCATTGTCCTCACTTGTCAGAGGAGTCTCCATGGGGGTAGAGAGGCTAGAACTTGGGGCACTTTCAGCTCCAGGAGTTACAGTTTCTGAGTCCACAACATTTGGCTCGCATGGAAGCTTGGACACTGGCAGTGGACTGTCAGGGCACTCAAAATACTCTTCTTGTTCGGTGTATCACCAGTCTGCCCCAATCTATCATTTCCTCCCTGAAAGCTCAAACAGTTCAACCATGCACAATGATTCCATTTCATCTGATCTGATGCTTTGCACTTCACTTTCTGGGAGCATTGGCTCCAGGGATGAAGCTGAGAGCTTAGACAGTCCAGAAGGCCCAGCTTCATCTCCAGTATTGACTAGGGAATTGCCCCAAACAATTGACTCAGTTCGAAGAAGGATAGTATTCCAAGTCACTCTCACTTTCTTCCGATATGGACTGACAGTCATGCTCAACTGGGACTTGTGGAGGGGAACACTTTAACTTTGCTTCTGTAGGTGCAGACTTTCTTGATCTTTTCTTAGCAGCAGCTCTAGTCACTGGTCCAGAGGGGGCATCTTCTAGGGGCTCAAACTCAATTAAGATTTGTCCAATGGGCAGTAAATGATTTCTATGCATTGTTTTTACATCTTTTGAATTATTCTCAGGCCTTACTTTGTACACTGGCAGATCATCTAGTTTGCCCACTACAATGTGAGGGAGATGGTGCCATCTGTCAGCAATCTTGTGCTGCCATGCAGTCCCAGATTTCTTAGCAATACCTGATCTCCTCCTGGAGTTCCTGTGCTTTCACCTTTTATCATACCTTTCTTTGTTGGCCAGATTTCTTTTGGCAGCCATGGTTTGAGCCGCTAGGTACGCATGAGTTAGCTGGGCCTTAACCTTTGCATACTGTAAATAGTTGTCAGCTTGAACCCCATCAGGAGAGACCCCAAAACACACATCTACTGGTAGTCGAGCTTCTCTTCCAAACATCAGGCGTAGAGGGAGAATCCAGTGGCATCACTTTGGTGCAGTTATAAGCATGTACCAGGGTGCTAATTTGTTGGCTCCATCTAGGCTTGTCCTTTGGGTGCAGGGTGCCTAGCATATCTAGCAAAGCGCGGTTGAAACGTTCAGGCTGTGGTCCCCTGGGGTGGTAAGGAGTGGTTCTGGACTTCGCACCCCACAGAGAAAGCATCTCTTTGATCAGACGACTCTCAAAGTCTCTCCCTTGATCAGAATGGATTCTTTGTGAGGCCCATAGTGAACAAAAAGTTTTCTACAAGTACTTTGGCCACAGTGGATGCTTTCTGGTCTTTGGTGGGAAAGCTTGGGCATATCTCGTGAAATGGTCAGTGACCACCAGCACATTACTGATATTTCTTTGATCTGACTCCAAACTCAGAAAATCAATACAGACCAGCTCCATGAGTGCACTGGTGGTGATGTTAACAGGGGCAGCCCTCTGGGGCAAAGCTTTCCTCTGTACCAGCAACTACAAGTTCGAATGTGTTGCTCCACATCAGCCCCCATCTTAGGCCAATAGAATCTGGATCTCACCAAGTCAAGTGTTCTGTCTATACCAAGGTGCCCCATGTGGTTGTGCAAGGACCTCAGTACTGAGTCTCGAAAGGCAGTAGGCAGCACTAGTTGTTGTTTGTCTAGTTGTCCCCCTCTGTCTACTGTTTCTCTGTATAACAGTTTATTGATCAGTTTCAACTTAGGACCTTCTTTGTATAACAGTGCAGTTCTCAAATCAGTGGAGCGTAATTTGGACACATCTTTTCCTGCATAGAGGGCTTCTAAAGCTGCTTTGATCATGGGATCCGGATTGAGCCTGCCGAATACTGTCATTGTCCAGCTGAGGCAGTGCACCAATGTCTATTGCAGAAAAGTGGCAATAAGCAGCAGGTATGCAATTCTCAGAGGCTCCAAGCAATCCACCATGCAGTCCACTGCGTCCATGGACATTTGTTCCTCCCTGTCAAACTTCCGCAGAGTGCCCGAATGTCAGGTTCTGCCAATCGGACCCAATCATTCTGGGGAACAGGCCTCCGGGAGAGAGCATCAGCATCTATGTGGTTCAGACCTGCTCGGTATTCGAGAGCATAGTCATATGTAGATAATGCAGAAAGCCACCTATGGCCAGTGGCATCCAACTTAGCTGAGGTCTGCACATAGGTCAAAGGATTATTGTCAGTTTTTACTAGTATTTTAGCCCCATACAAGTACTCATGGAATTGGTCAACAATAGCCACTTCAAAGCTAGGAACTCTAACTTATGTACAGGATAGTTCTTTTCGGATGGGGTCAGGCTTCTACTGGCAAAGGCCACTGGTCTCAGGCCATTCTCGTGCTCTTGGTACAACACAGCCCCCAACCCTTGCAAGCTAGCATCAAGTGTGCAGGACGTAAGGTTTTCTTGGATCGGCATAGGCCAGCACTGGAGCATGGGTAGTTGATATATGATCTCATGAAAGCAGTCTCACAATCAGAGTCCAGCGGGCCCCAAATACTTCACTCGGATGAAAATACACTCTTTCAGTCTTGAGGGACGCTGACTTTTGTATTTTGTGGGTTGGAGGATACCCTTGAGTAAGGTTAAGTAAAGGCGGATCACTCTTGAATAGTCCTTGATAGGCGCCGATAATAACACAGAATCCCAGGAATCTTTGCAGTTCTTTTAGATTTTGGGCTGTGGCCAGGTGGTCAAGGCCTCAACTTTACGGTCGGTCTCTATTCCTCGGTGGATACTATGTGTCCCACATACTTTACTGATGTTTGAAAGAATTGACACTTATCAATGGACAGTTTAAGGCCAAAGTCCTCCAGTCGGTCCAATACCTTAAATAATCTGCTCTCATGTTCCTCAGTGAGCTGCCAAACACAATAACATCATCTAGGTATGCCAGGCACCTAGTAAGTTCATGTCCCCCTGCACGCTCCATCAATCGTTGAAAAGTGGCTGGGGCACCTGAAAATCCCTTGAGGCATCCTCATGAATTCATAGAAGCCCAGCGGACAGATAAAGGCCGTCTTCTCACGGTCCTCTGGCCATCGGGATCTGGTAGTACCCACTGCGGAGATCCAGCACAGAGAACCACTTGCTCCCGCTTAGGCAGTCCAAAGCATCCTGAATGCGGGGATTGTGTACTGATCAGGATAGTCCGCACGGTTTAAGGTGCTATAATCCACACACATCCTTACTGTTCCATTCTTTTTCCTCACTACCACAATGGGCAAGCATAAGGGCTTCGGATCTTGTATTACACCAGCAGCTAACATCTCTTGCAGATGCCGTCTCACATCATCTATGTCAGCAGGTGCCAGGCGTCGAGACCTCTCTCACGAAATGGTCTTTCGTCATGCAGCCAGATATTGTGCTCAGCTCCTTGCACGCATCCCACATCCCATTCCTTTAAAGAAAACACCTGGTCTCTCTCTGGGCAAGCTTCTCACTGATCCTCACTTTCCATTCAGCTGGCAGCGGGAGTCACCAAATCAAACAAGTCAGGCGCTTACTCTGTCATTCTTCCTTGAACTCTTGCTGCTGGGTAGCACTGCAGTGTCTGCATAATGCACATTAGCCAGGATGCAACCTCTGTTTACTCAATGTCTCTTTCAGACACATTATGAACTTGGACCATTACCCTTCTGGCATAAGCATGGGCTCTAGCGGGCAAAATACTAGGCTTGACCAGCAGTCCCTCTGGCAATTTTCCATCGCCTGGTCATCCAACATTAATATTTTATTCTTAACATCCTTTCTGATACGGACCTCTCCCTGTAAGGTACACTGGGCATTTGGCGCCAGGATCAGAGACTCAGGATCCTTCTTCCATACAATTCCGACCGGTTCCTCTGGTTCTGTTTTTCAGCATCTCTCTGTGCCTCATAGGCCTTCTTAATTAAAGCCGGAACTCTTAAAGCTCTACTAGTCTTTGACCCCTGTTTTTCATAACACAACTGTGCCAGCCTTCCGAACATATGAGCATTTGTTCCAATCAACAAAGGACACCATCATACAGTCCAGTGGGGGACACACTAAGGCTAGGGTCTCTACTTGTTCAGCCACTCCAGCCACGGGTGGGGGAAAGACAGCCAAATTGGGTATATACTCCGGAATAGGGGTAGCCTCTCACTTAACCCCATACATGCAGTCCTTCTAATGGTTGTAAGGGTCGTCTGACAAATGCTTCTGATACCAATCCTGGAACATAATTGTCACTTGGGAGCCACTGTCTAATACAGCTCTTGTAGACACTCCATTCACCTTTACAGTGGTCTCCATGGAGGGACCCACTATTCTGGACCAGTCTGGAGGCGGTGGTGGGGGCCTGGCAACTGACCTTGCCACAAAGGACGTGAATTAGCATTTTGGTGCCCTCACTGGAATCATGTCGTGCACCTCTTAACCACTGATTTCTTCTCCGAGCTCTCCTTGTAGCCTATATGCAACTTTGTCAGTGTCTTTTGGGACTGGCATTCCTTTTCATTGCCCATCTTTCCCACAATTATAGAAAACATACTTTCTGGAGTTTGAGCTGGCCGAGGCGCCACACTGGGAGCCAGGCGGGGTATTACTAACTGGAAACCTGGGTGCCATCTCTGTCTCAGGCGTGATAAGCATTTGGAGACATCTCGTCAGTTTCTCCACTTCCATGGTCAAGGAATTGAGTTTGGAGCTGTTATCAGCAGGAGATACATGGGTGGGCACCCCACCCCATAGCAGATGCAGTCGGATATAGGTCAGGGCCTTACTTGCAGGCGTGGCCTTCATAAAGGGACTGTTTTTGAATTCGGATCTCTCTCAACAGTTCGCCCCATTGTGGCATATCTTTTCCTTGTCAGAGCACTCATTGACTGTCAACCTCTGCCCTGAACTTCACTTGATGGGTCACCCTCAGTCACTCGAGTCGTAGCCACAGCTGTTGGTGCAGGTACCTCCCGAGGTCGCTTTTCTCAACTCCTCGAATTTCTCTCATTAACTCATCTAGGAGGTGATTCCAGTGATTGCCAGGCGTAACTGAAGCAACAGCAGTTCTGAGAAGGGGCAGACTTAAGGATTCTGTCCAGTCTGGTTCGGTCCAGTTCAATCGCTGGCAAACTACCCTTTCTGAGGCATTCTTGCAACAATTTTTCCAGCCGAGAGACATACACAGACAACAACTCCCTTGGTACTGTTGTGCATTTCTTACTCTCCACCATAGGTCCTCATCAGAATCTGGGCTCCCATACACATTCTCCAAGGCCTCAAGATAGGCCTGTGTAGTCGCTTCAGGGTTACTGGCCCGTTTAGCACGGATGGTAGCCAGGGCAGGACCTCGGAGGCTCTCACTAACCCTCTTTCACTTTTCGCCTTCCGAGCATTGCCATTCTAGCACTTGGGGGGCAACATAGTCTATCCAGGTCTCCCAGTCATCCTCCCCTTGGGGGGTGGGGAGGGTGCCAGAGAAGATCCTCAACCTTCGGTAAGAGTCGTGACTAATGGCAGGTGCAGAAATAGGAGTCTGCATTGGTTCAGCCACCATTACGGGCACTGGAGCAGGAGAGGGTGTTGGGGGAGGAACACCCCCAGGTGGCAAGAATAGTTTCTTCAAGTCCTCCACAGTTTTCCCCTCTCCCAGCAACCATTCAGCAAATTTCTCCTCAAAAGTTTCAGATAGTGGTGGGGGCTGATTCCCCCCCGGGTCTTTACTATCCTTAGTTATCACTCTCCAAGCAGTGAGGGCTCCCTCTGGGGTAATGGTCTGTGGCACTTTGGAGCTATCTATGGGATCCTTAAACTCTACTAGGGCCAGGAAAGTGTGGGTGAGCAGATTAGCATGCCGACCCACCACCACAGGGTTTTGTAAACCTTCCACCTTGGAAAGTACTCCTGCACAGTGTCCGTATTGATACCCAGGGGATGTCCAGGATAAGCATAGCATTTTGGGGTCGATCTCCTCCCAGTACACCACTCCACCAGCCGGTGCACAGCCACTTCTGTCGGGTACCCATTTTTCTTAACAGTGGTTCGTAAATATGGCCACTAGAGGACACACAATCCCAGCGGTGAGCCTCAAGATGTAACCCCTAGATGGCGCTATCCCAGGGCTACTACCCTGCCTGATTTGCCACTAACAGGTTGAGGGGCCTGGATCCAATGGGGTGCCTCCACCCAGAGGTCAGGGTTTGCAATAGTTAAACTAACTTGGTCACAGCCCTCTGGGACACTGCAACCCCCTTTCTTCCCACTAGTGGCCCACACAATATATCAAATTACCTTCACAGTATACACTTACTCCCAGGTCTGGTTCTGCACTGGGACCTCCCTGAAATGAGATACAGTGCAACAATCCAGTACAGTATCTTTAACATAGACAAATACCCTCAGGCAGTATAACTTTGCTGAAAACAAGCAGCTCTGATTTATTTAGGGGATATAACAAGGACAGGGGGAAATCAGGTTAATTAGCTTATCACTCCAATAATCTACCTATGGCTCTGTGCACAGGCCTATCCCTATCAGTTACTGTCCCTGGGTACCCAAGCCCTAGTGGCTAGTCCAAACCGTGGCAGCTGGTAGGGGCCCTTCACACAGAGAAAAGGAGAATTAAACAGTCAGCAGTACAGTAATTCCATTTGGATTTAATGTGGCAATTCAACGAGGAGCGACCCTGAATTAGTACTCACGACCTCCAAATAAGATAGGGTCCTTCAATGTCAGCAGGGCTCACTTGAGGTACACAAACCTCTTCACACATCCATATAAAAGAAAGCACTATACCAGGCAGGCTGCATCTGTATCCCGATGAATTACTGCACAATACCGGAGAACACACAGCAGATTCAGTTCCTGACAGACCGAGTGCAATTTCAGCAATTCCTCCAGTCTTCTACAGGGTGAGCCTGGTTTCTACTCTTCAGAGATCCTTTGATTCTTTTCACAGGATCGGTTCAGTCCTAACAAGCTGCAGACCGAACTCTAGGGCCTTACACACGTTTTTGACTAAAACTGCACACTGAAAAGCACAGGGCTCCTTCCTTCTTCACTGCCAAAGCTCAACTGAAACTCCCAACAGACAAAACCGGCACTTCCTTTGAGTTCCTCCCAGTTCTTGACTGGATTGGCTGTCACTCACAATAGACTGCTGCTGTTGGTCCAAAAGGCACTGAAGTCTAAACTACATCTCCCAGAGTCACTGCCCATACAATCCTCTTGTGGCTGGCTCAGATTATGAGTCCAAGTTCTGATTCGTCCAAGGCACCATTTTAGAGCTAGCTTCCCCCACACTGATTGGTCCAGTTCAGCAGTTCAAAACTAGAATGGGGAACTAGCAGACACAGTTCTGACTGCAAAGAAAGCAGGTTAGACAGACTGTAATTTCATTATTACTCTAAATAATTTCTGGCAAACAGTTACATCTTTCAGATAGGTTCCCTTTGCACTCCTAGTGACTGCAAAAATGAAGTGAATTGGCAGCAGCTCGAGTGGTACTCAGAGAAGCACACAGTCCTCCCATACAAACTAATTATGTCTGCAAGCAGACAGCTCTTAAAGAGACAGTACCAGAGGCTCTAAAAACACTCACTGATAAATGGCTTAAATGCCAAACACCATTCAGGCTTGGAGCATTCAAGCAAGCTCCTGGAAGTCTTTTGGGAACCCCCATTTGCAGGGGGGTTACACAGATAAAGACTGCTTGGCCCACCCTGTCTGCCCATTTCCCTACTTATTGGATAAGCTGCAGATCCTAGTTAACCAACAGCCTACTTCCTCCTACCCCCCCCACACTATAATTGCTTTATGTCTGTCCTATGCATTCTTGAATTACTGCACTGTTTTTGATCAGATGACCTCCTCAGGAAGACCATTCCATGCATCCACCAAGCTTTCAATTAAAAAATACTTCCTCACATTGCCCCTGAGCCTCCCCAACCCCGCATATTTTCAAATTATGCCCCCTTGTTCTTGCACATCTCTTTTTCTGAAAGATGCTACCCTCTTGGACTTCATTGATTCCCTTGAGGTATTTGACAGTTTCTATCATGTCCTCCTCTCTCTCTCCTTTTCTCAGGGCTATTCATATTAATCTCTCTTCGTATGGCTTCTGGTGCAGACCCTGTAACATTTTAGTTGCTCTCTTCTGGACAGCCTACATCCTATCTATGTCCTTGCAGAGATGGGGTCTCCAAAACTACATGCAATACTCCAGATGGGGTCTTATCAACTGTCTGTACAGAGGGATAACAACTTCTTGTTTTCTGCTGGTGATGCCTCTCCCTATGCATCCCAGTATCCCCCAGCCCTCCTTACTGCCTTCTCACATTGCTTGCACCAGTACTGCATCAACTACAATACAGTACTTGAAAAGTGTGTCTGTGCCTTTGTATTTGTTTTAAAAAATGTTTCTCAGTGTCATAGTTGTAAGTGATGTGTATACCAGTAATTGCATTTGAGTGACTGTTTTGAATCAGCACCACTGCTTTCCACGGCCAGGGAGAGCTCAGCTCAGCTTATGTGACACTGCATGGTGGAGTGCAATTCTGATTGGTTAGGATATTGAAACTTGTTCTTCACGTTCTTAAATGCTAATAATAATCAGCTCTACATTCTGAAACACGAAGAAGAAGTTTTGAAAATCACAGGTAAAACATGTCTATACAGTTTTACTGCAGAGCCTCATATCAGTTCCAAGTTTACTCAGCTCAGTTATTCTTTCAAACAATAATACGCAATGTTGTGGTATACAGTAGGCTAGCTTTATGTTTTAGGCATTGTGAGTGTCTTCAGCTGCCTGAGAAGTGACAATACCCTTTAAGATACAGTATAACACCTTGGAGGGCATTATTGTGATTATAAAAATATATCCGTTTGCATTGATAAACTTTTAAAAAGTCTGAGGAATATCTTTGTAATGTTTTTAAATAGTGATTGCTTATGATTAAAAAGATAGTTTCTGTAGTACTCCACATTGTCACTGGGTAGTCAGAACAGATGGATAATGTACGCCCCTACTAGGTGAAATGGCACAGCCCAAGGCTGTAATCAGCATAGAATCTTGGGCACCTGAATATTCTGGATAGCAGCAACTCTCCAGTCGTTGCTGTGCTATTGAAGGGGGAAAGCATAGAAAGTTTTCTGAAGAAGAAAATGTTCCCTTTGGTGTTTATTCTTTGGGGTTGCAATTCTGTATAACACGTTGGGGCTACCTGGCGACAGGCAGTACCCCTAAATTTAAAGTCATGCCTGGTAAACTGCAGCTTTCAAATTGGCTAACCTACCTATTTTAATCACTTCTATTGCCTGTTTCTGCTTGGATTGGGTGCCATGTCTGCCACAATATTTCAGGATATTGTTTCTTATCAGGCCTCTGAATTCCTCCTGTCATTGTGCATCAAATGTGTACCCTGTCACTTGGGGGGTATTTGTAGGCTCTAGCATTTAGGGTGTAACCTTTCTCTGTCTTCTATCTGACATGTCCATTGGTCCCCCCCGCCTACCCAGAGGAATGTGACAGGGTGATTGTGGTGTTTTATTTTTCTCTTTTTGGGTTAAAGGTGTTTCAATGTTCAGTCTGGAGAATGGGACTCTGGAGGAATTTTGTGTGCTTTTGTTACTGATTAAAAAAAGGTATAAGAAAGGGAGAAGGGATCAAAGACCTTCTTAGCCCTCCTTCAGGCTGTTTTGGGGGGCACTTCTGTCCACAAAGTGTTTTTTGGTTGATTGCAATAAGTCTCCTGAGTCACGTGATTTTCCACCTTTTTTTCTGAGCCCTGTCAATTGGGCTTGCACGGTAGTGTTCTGGCAGAGGCTGCTTCTACAAGCCTCAGTGCATCTGTTTCATGCTCCCACATTGTCATTTTGTGAACCCCCCCACCCTGTAGAACAAACATCACCACCCTCCCCCTGGTCCACATACCCAATGGTCAATATCACAGTACTAGACAACACATGGCACGGCCCACCTCACACCTCCACAGCCGCTAGCCGTTCAACTGACACTGGAAGCGCCCTGCCTATGTATAGAGACCCACTCCCAGCATCAGATGGATGGCCATAAGCTGAGGAGGTGTGAGGTGGGCTGTCCTGCTGGTCATCCTGGGCCATGGCACCGACCGTCTGGTATGGGGACTGGGGGGGTTGGGTTGTCAGTGCCATGGGGGGGGGTCAATGATCACAGCTGTGAGTGCCAGGGAACCAGGGTGGGGGTGTGGAATATGTAGCCAGTACAGGCACCACTGGGTGTTAGGGGGGTTATTCATGGCACTACGGGATTGGGGCATGGAGGTGGCGGTCCGGCACTACCAGACTGAGACACGGCAGCACAACTGTGTATGGGCACTCACCCATTCAGCTGCCCCAGCCCTTGCCATCAGCCTAGTGGGCTGGGGTAGCCTGGTGGATGGCTTTTCAGTTCCGCCACTATCAGTGGGGCATGTCTGTGGGGGCACATAGTGTGTTACAGCAGGGTCCCTCCTTCTGTAACCTGTGCCCTCCTCCACACCCCAGTGCACTACACTACAAGCCTTTGCGAATGTTGCATAGTGCTGACATGTCCTTCGACCACCCTCTGCCCACCCCCCCGGTGTGCAGCTCTCTGCACTACCAAGGGATTGGGTGTGTACCTGTCTTGTGCCCCCTTCATGAATGTAGTTCCATCTGCACTCAGTTCCACACCTATGAGCCTTTTCAAGCACACTTTTTCACACTGTTCTGTGCACTTTAAGGGATATTTATTATCTACACTGAAATATTGAATACAGAATAAGAAGGAAACCTTTTTAAGAAAATCTTTTGAGATACTTTTTAAAAGGAAAGAAATGGACAGTGATAAAATGTGAAAATATTTGATATTATAATATCAATAAACATATATATATATATATATATAAAGGAAAAAAGAGTTAATAATAAAAAAATATAAACATTTTCCATCCAACTGTGGTGCTGGTGTTCGACTTGGGTGGAGGTGAGGAGGAGATACCTGTTTCTTTGCAAGATGTGAAATACTGCTTTTTGAACAAAGTGTGCACTGGTTAGAGGGCTTGGCAGCTGGGAGAACCTTTGGGCGCATCTTCTGAGGGACCAGAAGTGTGTCCAGCTGTCCAGGTCATAGGAAAGAGTGTCTCAGAGTGCACTTATGGAAAAGCAATAGGGAAGAAGTTTTCCTAAAAGGTCTGATGCCTGTAACAAGGGACAACCAAAAGCGTGAGTACAGAAACATGGACAGAAATTAAGGGGGTTGACTGGTGGTGTATGTGCCCAGAGATAAGTCTAGATTGCACCACTCAGGGCCCCAAACACCACATCCTGTGTCAAATGTAAAATGTGTGGGATTCCTTTAGCAATACGAAGGAACTTGAAGGAACCATTTGTGTTCTTGGATGTAATGGCAGAGGCTGGCTGGATCCAAGGTGGGCAGACCCTCTCCTGTAATTCTAGTCTGGGCTAAGTGGTAACCAGAAAGGACACAGGTTACCCTGCAGGTGTTAACTTAGCCCATCACGTCAGGAGGAATGTATTTAAAGTATGTGACAACTCCCACATAATAGACACGTGTAGCATTTAATCCTGTGGGTCCCTAGAAAAGAGGGATGGACTGTTTGTGGTTTAGAATGAAAAGAAAAATGTGTGAGATGCCAGTACTGCTTGTTCCGGAGAAAGAAATATGCTTGTCTGGAGGTTCTTGCCTGTAAAGTTAAGTACCATACTTGGGGGACACCTTTCTGCTAGCCAGCTTTGTCAGAAAATAAAAGCCAGACCATACAATCCCATTTTCTAGTTGTGGCCATTCCGTCTGTGCTTCAGAGAGTGAATTGTTTTCGGGTCCCCTCAGACAGGACAACTAGCATAGAACTAGCACCTCTCTCCCAGCACTCTGAGTAAATATAAATGTTTTGCACTGTAACTCCTTGACCTCTTAGATACTGAGCCAGGTATTTGCCCTAATGCCAGGGGTAGATACCTATGTTTTGCCAACTTGTGGTTTGTTGCCTGTGTACAAGTAAGGCAGGTCCTGGTTTCAAGATGCTGTTCTTGGCCAGGGTAAGGGTTGCATGGGATTGTACATGCACCACCCAGTGTGCTGACATTATGCATGGTGTCATGACATCACACACACACATGCATTTGCGCGAGCACACACGCCACTACTGTTTCAAATGCTAGCATGACACCATATTTTTATGTTGGCTTAGTGCTGTTTGCTGAGCATGATCACTACTAATTCAGCCTTTTGTCTATACAGAAGAAGAAGAATCAGAATTTATATAATGCTTTTCATACACAGTGTATCCCAAAGCACTTTACAAACAATGCTAGACTGGTAATGAAGTGACTGAATGTGTAGTGGCGGCCATATCGCACATCAACACCCACACACAGCCTGGATAATTGCATGAACCAGATTATGGGAATGAGGAATGTTGGCCAGGACACCGGGATCGGCCCCTACTCTGCGAAGAGTGCCTTGGGTTCTTTTACTTCCACCTGGACACCCACCAGGACAATACCAGGATGGGTAGAAGGGACCTCGGTTTAACATCTCATCCAAAGGATGGCACACCCCAGCAGTACAGCATCCCCCTAATACTGCACTTGGATGCCAGCGATTTAGGTGCAAGTTCAATGCTGGTGTGGGACGAGAATCCACAACCTTCTGGTCCAGAGGTGGATGTGCTACCAACTGAGCCATGATGACACCTATAGGCTGGTAGCAACTCTTTTGTTTATGTTTGCCCTCACATAGGGAGGGTGATGATCATGGGAAGGCAGCATAGCATACAGGCTAATAGCCCTGAGCTGTAACCCTGGAGAACTGGGTTTAAATACCACAGCCACCTCATGGATACTGTGTGACCATGAGCAAGTCAATCAACTTCCCTGTGCAGGATGATCCGTTAGCATGTCCCTTGGCTGGCAGCACTCCTTAATTTTCAGATATCAAAAAAGAAGAACTCTCCAGACAGTTTTCCTTCATTTTATTCTTTGTCTTGGGCATTTATTGGCATATTATATTGACATCATGGCTTATCAGAGACCTCCAGTGTTCAAACAATGTAAGACCTGCAGAAGGGTAATGCGACCCTCTCCGCTGGGTTCATCTTGCTCCTTTTGTGCTACTCAGGGTAATATGTGTGCTAGCCGTTAAAGCCCAATGTATAAAGCCCAATGGGAAGGATTGGGGACAGGGAGTCAAATGCCAAAGTATGGGCATACTCTCAATCCATTGTGCAGTTGGACTGTGGGATCGCTTCTGGGATCTGGGCTCCTTGGGACCTGGAAAACCACTGTGTAGTACTTCTGCATTCTGACAGTTGAGCAAGAAGGGCTGTATCCAGAGAGGTGAGAACCAGAAGGGCTGTGCTGCTGTGGCATATCCAACAGTTCGAAACTCCTGATTTGGTTTGACTTGTTGCCGTGTGCTGTTCCCTACTTCATCAGAATTACTGCACCTGTGGGTCACATGAGTGCTGGCACTGATGGCTGGGCCTTTGTATCTCTTCAGTCCTGGATTACAGTTTTGGGGTTTTCAAGCTTTCTTGTTAGTAATGTTACATTTTGGAATTGTGCTAGAGCACTTGCAAGCTTGCTAACTTCTCTCAAGCGCACCACTGACAGAACTTAGGCAACATTGCTAACAGGCCTGCAGCAAGACTTTTAATGTAAATCCTGGATACCCACAGTCAAACAACCTCTCTCAACCTCTCTTTCTGCCCCACCACTCCCTCCTTCCTACTTCTTACCCTATTTTACTTACAACATTAACACTGTGATATATGTCTCTGCCCATATGCACTTATTCTCGAGTTCAAAACTCCAACCTCGAAGCCTACTTGCGCTTGTCTAAAGTATGTAATTTTGTTGTAAGTTACTGCACCTTGACTACTGCTTTGTTTACCTGTTATTGCTGTTTGCACTATTGCACCTGTTACTGCTGCTTACTGAAATGTTTGTACTGACGATCTATGGATACCAGGTACTGGCGTAGCCAATGCCTAAGCGCTCCCCAACAGACCCGTTTCAGGGTACTTCTCTCTGCTTGCACTTGTCTAGAGTGTGTAATTTTGTTGTAAGTTATTGCGTCTTGACTACTGCATTGTTAACCTGTTATTGCTGTCTGTACTGCTCTACGTGTTACTGCTGCTTATTGGAATGTTTGTACTGATGATCTAGGGGTACCAGGTACTCGCGCAGCCAATGCCTAAGTGCCACCCAATGGACTCGTTCCTCTACTCCTATTGCCCCTGGACCTCCACAGCCCCCCCCACCCTGCCTGAACACTGTTTACCCTGCCCTGATACAGTTCCACAACCCCAGACATTGCCGCACCATCAGCCGCTGAAACCGTTCACCCATCGTACCTTACCCTGAACCCCCGCTATCTTTAGCCTCCCCGCTGGCCTACAGCTCCACGATCCTGGGCTCCTCTAGTAGGCTTCTGCGGCTAAAACTGTCACCCACCACTTTCACCCCTGTATTCTCACACTCATTGATCTGTCCAGCCTGCGTACAGTTTCCATGGACATGGTCTCATCCCTCAGCCCCCTGACGCCATTCCCGCCATATCCCCCTAACACTGACTTTTCCCTTCTACATCCCCCAGTTAGACCCATTTGCTCTTAACCTCCGCAGCCCCCCTGACTACCCCGACTGAGCACCGACTCCCCTGCCCGGGAACAGTACCACAACCCCGGGTACTTGCTGCACCTTCCAGCCGCTGATGCCGCTCCCCCGCAGTACCAAACCCTGAACCCTGCTGTCCTAACTCTCCCCTGCCGACTCCAGTTCCATGAACCCGGGCTTTTCTTAAGTGGTTCTGCCACTAAAGCCTCCCCATGGCCATCTTCACCTCCGATCCCCTCTCCTGCAGCTCTCTCTAGCTGCTGCACGGTTCCATGGACTCGGTCTCTTCCCATAGCCTTCTACCGCTTATGCCACCATACCCCCTCACCCAGATGTATACCGTAAGCCCCCTGCCCCATCCAAATTTCTCCCTGCTTCACTCCTCCTCTGGCCGCTGATGCTTATCATGTCCTTTCCTGCCCTGTTTTCACGCCGTCTTTTACCCCTCTATAGCCCCACTGCAGGTGGTGTCTCCCCTGCCTCCAGCTATGCCTGACCTACTCTCTCCCCCCACCTCGACCTTGTACCATCACCATCCATTCACCGCCCCACACCCAGACCCCCCGTCCTGCCTCCTTCATCCCTGCTGCCACCTTAACCACTTAACTGCAAGGTTGCCTTCCCGCATCCCCCCCCTTTTACCTGCTCACCCAGTTCCCCCTCCCCCATTCTCTCCCTCTCCCCTGACCCACTTGTCCTTTGGATCTGCCCTGTATACCTTTACCCGCTCACTAAATGCTACCTGTACACTGTAAATCTGCTGTTTTTCTTGTGACCTGTTGATTGTCTCTGAAGCTGTACTCCTTTATTGCCTTTTACTGAAAACTGTTCTCTGTATTGTTACTGCTTCCCTGTATTATGTAAATGAACTCTGTATTGTTACTGTACCTCCCGGGTCATGCCTAAAAATAGTCACCTGTTTGGCTAGTGCACCTACCCAGTAAACAAAAACTAAATAAATAAAATAAATAAAAATTGTTCATACTTGAATCTGTGGGTTTACTATTTGTACCAGTAAAAGAGTTTGATGCATCCTGTGTAACCTACCTCCTTTCAGTGGGCCCCTTGCTAGAGCAGGTGCATTTTCAAACTTTGTGGGATTTTAGGAGATATAGTGACCCACATTTACAGAGGGACTTATAATGTATTGATGTATGGTATATGGGGGAAATGTTTATGAGGTTTGCAACTGCTTAATTTCTCCTCTTTTTTTCCAGCTGCCAGGTCGGTGTTCCTATATAAAAGCACTGTTAATGGTTTGAATTCTATTCCTGTGTGTGCCTTCAGTTTGTATACTCTAACCAAAGTGTGTTTATTGGTGAAACTAATAACTGCTGTGGTCCCTAGGGGGTGGTCCAGTTCAGTGTAGAAGTACTGTTAATGGTCTGAATTCTATTCCTGTGTGCGCCCTCTGTATATGCTAACTGAAGTGTTTATTGGTGAAAGTAATAACTGTCATGGTCCCCGACAGGTGGTCCAGTCCAGTGTAGGAAGGTGGGTAGGTATTGCATCCCAGAGGGTGGTAGTACGTGCATCTGGCCCACTTACTCTCTCTGGGAAGAGGCACCACACGACTTTCTGTTCTGGGATGAACCCCCCTCCCCCACTGCAGGAGAAAGATGTTTGCCTAAACCCCTCAACCCGGTGTGCACTGTACAGTCACCAGGCAGGGGTGTGAACTTGATTACTCTGCCATGGGGAGGTCACATACTCTTTTGACACCAGGTGATACAACTTGACTACAAACTATGATTTGTGGTGTCACGGCATCCCTCTAGGATACAGTACTTTAGTGGTTGTGTGATTTGGAGCTGGACACTAACACTAAAAAGGTCCTTATCTGATCAATCAGATGACTTTTACCTTGTCAATTGTATAATTTGCAATAATCCACATTGTTATGTGAAACTGTGGAAAGGAAACAAAGTGTGGTGGGGGGCAGGGTGGCCTTTAAGATGCAGCACTATTCGCTACTGATGTACCTTTACTGTATTTCATTTTCAGACCCAAAGTAGTCTGTGGTAACCTTCTGCTATTTTCTTTGCCATAATGAACCTGGTGTTACTTGCAGAGCTACTGTGACAGTCTATTAAAGGTAAACCTCTTCATTCCCTTGTGCTTTAAACACCACCCTCTGTCAGAGCAGAAATGACATCACTATACAGTGTTGAAGCAGTTGTCCCTCTCTACTAAACAGCCACAGTATTTACAATTATTTCCAGAGAACACTGTCCTAAATGCTCTTCCGGTTGGCACTGTACTGATCTGAACTCTGGATTTAAGTCAAAACCTTAGGGTCCCTTTGAATAGGTAGTACCCTCTCTCATCACATTCAGAGCCCCACAACTCTTCTTAGTTCTTGAATTTACTGGGTGAGGTTATACCTCAGGACAGAGCCTTTCTTGCTCTGCACTGTATTTATCTGAGCTCCCACCTTAATTTTACCGTTTTCACACATCACGCTGTGACACAGTGCTCTCTGATCAGCTAGCGCGCAGGAGACAGCACTGCTGTCTAAGCTTTCTGTCAGACACTCTGGCTGATTCAGGCCCAGGCTCTTCGTGCCTCACATCAACCTGATCCTTCTCTCTCGAGATGGGGTGCTGAGAACTGTGTAGCAACTCACACTTCTCCTGCCCTCAGGCAGCAGTCAGCTGTCACCCCAGAGCGTAATCAATTCGGGAAGCTGTCCCGTGTACCTGCGAGGTAAAGTATAATCCCGAACACTGGGATGGAGAATTCCCCATACATCACAGAGACCGGTGTGGTCTAGAAGTTCTCTGAAACCCCTTTGGGCAGGGAAAGACCCTTATGGGATAGGCCAGATCTGTCTTGGGACAAGTCAAAGGCAAGATTTAAATCACCTCCGATGATTATTGGAATATTTAAGAATGGTGTTAGGGCTTCCATAATCTGCACAAAAAAAAACGGGGTATCTATATTTGGTCCATAAATACTACTCTACTGCTAGGAAAGGAGGGCAGGATGGGAGGAGGGGAAAAGGGTGGAAGGTGGTTACCCTTAATGCTAGGAGCCTTGGGAGGAAAACTGCAGAGTTGCAGGTTCTCATGGCAGAGGGAGAGGTGGACATTGCAGCCATCACGGAAACATGGGCCACCCAATATAATGACTGGGACCTGTCTGTACCAGGGTACAGGTTATTTCGTAGGGACAGGGAGACTGGGAAAGGAGGGGGGGTGGCACTATATGTGAAGGAAGGACTGAAGTGTGTAAGGGAGGAAGGGGAGGAGGGCAGTACAGAGTCACTTTGGGTGCAAATCCAGGATTCCAAGAATAGGAGTCTTAGAATGGGAGTGGTGTACAGGCTACCATCTCAGATGGAGGAGTTAGACAGGGAACTAGCGGGACAGATCAGGAGGACCTACAGAGAAGGGTAGTGTGGTGATTGTGGGGACTTCAACATGCCAGAAGTGGACTGGAGCACCCCAACAACCAGGAACAGAAGGGAGCAGGTACTGCTGGATGCCTTCCAGGACAGCTTCCTGCTGCAATGGTCAGTGAACCAACCAGGTTAGGGAATACCCTTGACCTTGTGCTGGCAAATGGGACTTTGTGAGAGAACTTACAGTGGAGGAACCGCTGTCAGGAGTGACCACCACTCAGTATGGCTCACATTGGATATGGGCAAGGAAGGAGTGGAATCTGGCACAAGAGTGCTGGACTTCAGGAGGGCTGACTTTGGGAGGATGGGGGAAGTGGTAAAAGGGTACCTGGCCAGAATTCAATCTAGTATGGATACGAACCAGAGATGGGAGCTCATAAAGTTGGGGATAGTGGAGGCAACCAAAACCTGCTGCAAAGCCCAGAGCAAGAAGGCTAGGGCTAAGAAACCGAGCTGGTTGAGCAAGGAGGTCATGGAAAAGGCAAGGAGGAAAAGAGCTGCCTTTAGGAAATACAAGAAAACAGGGAGGGGGGAGGACAGAGAGGAGTACTTGACAGAATCGGAGGAGGTGACAAGGGCAGAGGGAGCCAAAGCATCTACGGAACTCAGGCTGGCACAAGGCATTAAGAAGGGGGAGAAGGACTTTTAAGTACATCAGGAGAAAAGAGCTGTAAGGACCACATAGTAAGGATTAGGAAGGAGGGGGGTTGGGTGGAAGCAGGGTATGATAAGGCGGAAGCACTAAATGAGTACTTCTGCTCAGTATTTACTAAAGAGAAGAGGGGGGTGACACCCAAGATGGGTGAAATGGCAGACGAAGGGGGGGAAGTGGTGACAGATGGGGAAATCATGGAGGACAGAGTTCGAGAGGGTTTGAAGGCACTGAGGGTGGACAAGGCACCAGGCCCAGATGGCATCCACCCCAGGGTACTGAAGGCAGAGGTCCTTGCAGGACCTTTGGCAGACCTATTTAATGCCTCACTACATTCGGGGTGTGTACCTCAGGACTGGAGGATGGCTCATGTGGTGCCCCTCCACAAGAGTGGCCCCAAGGATGAACCGGGAAACTACAGACCAGTGAGCCTCACATCCATCGTGGGTAAGCTAATGGAGACTATCCTGAAGGAGAGGCTGGTGGCCCTCTTAGAGGCCAAAGGACTACAGGACAGCAGACAGCATGGCTTCATCACGTGGCCGATCCTGCCAAACCAACCTGGTCGGGTTCTATGACTGGGTAACTAGGTTACTGGACGGGGACATGCAGTGGATGTCCTGTATCTGGACTTCAGTAAGGCATTCGACTCAGTGCCACATGGAAGGCTGGGAAGGAAGTTAGTAGGCACAGGGCAGGTGCAATGCTGGTGAGATGGGTAGGAAACTGGCTGCAGGGAAGGCAACAGAGGGTGGTGGTGGGTGGGGAGCTCTCACACCCAAGGGCAGTGGACAGTGGTGTCCCACAGGGCTCGGTGTTGGGACCAGTGTTGTTTGGGATATTCATTGCAGACATATCATGGGACATCAAGAGCAAGATCAGTCTGTTTGCTGATGATACCAAGGTTGGCGCGGTAGGTGGATGACCTAGGGGATGGCAGGGGTTGCAGGATGATCTGGCAAAGCTTGAAACCTGGTCAGACACCTGGCAACTGGGCTTTAATGCCAAAAGTGCAAGGTGATGCATTTTGGGATGAAGAACCCAAGGAGGACTTACCAGCTAGGGGAGTGCAGCTAGCCCAGACAGAGGAGGAGAAGGATCTGGGTGTGCTCATCACAGGGTCAATGAACAACTCGGCACAGTGTAGGAAGGCAGCTGCAAGGCCAACAAAATGCTGGGTTGTATTGCAAGGGTATATCCTCAAGGAGGGAGGAGGTGATTCTGCCACTGTATAGGTCATTAGTTAGACCACACCTGGAGTACTGCGTGCAGTTCTGGCGTCCGTATCTGAAAAGGGACATTAAGTTACTGGAGGGAGTGCAGCGCAGGGCGACAAAGATGATCAAGGGTCTGGGGGACTTATCATATGAGAGGAGGTTGAAGGAGTTGAACATGTACTCACTGGAGGAGAGGAGAGACGGGGACATGATTGAAACCTTTAAATACATGAAAGGAATAAACAAGACAGGTACAGAGGGGCTGTTCAAAGTAAGGAGGGAGGGCCACCAGGGGCCATGATATGAGACTGGAGCGAGGAAGGTTCAGGAGAGAGATGAGGAGACACTTTTACAGAGGGTGGTGGCTGGGTGGAATCGTTACCTGCAGAAGTGGTATGCAGTAGAACAGTGGACTGCTTCAAACGAGGATGGGACAGGACAAGGGGGAGGGTTAATGAAGGGGAAGGGTGGAAGGGAGGGGCAGCTGCAGAATAAGGGGTGCTAGCTGCACATTCGAGCAGACTTGATAGACCTCTAGGCCTTTATCTGCTGGCAAATTTCGTATGTTCGTATGTTCGTACTCAACAAGATGTCCAGGGTGTGTGATCTACCTCTAACGAAAAGAAATCTACCTAAGGGATCATGGACATGTTGAAGGGACTTAAAGGGAACAGATCTATGTATTAAAATGGTTGCACCTCTACTCTGGGTATTTTCTTCAGCAGCAAAAACCTGTACCACTTGCTGTCGCCTCATTTTGTTTGCTTCAGAATTAAGTAAATGGGTTTCCTGAATAAACATAATATTTGCTTTTAAATGCTTTAAATGCTTCAGAATTTTATATTGCTTAGTCTTACACCGGGCCCCTTTCACATTCCAGCTAGTAAATCTAATATCCCTAGCCATTAACCTCTCTTTCACCAAGAGGATATCTGTGGGTCCATGTACATTTGTGCAGTTCTTCCCCATCTCAATCATTATAATTGCTGTGCTTCCCTACTTCCCACTCTCCTCTTTGAATAACCAGATGACCCTGGCCTTTACACAAACCCCCCAATACAAAACACAACAAACATCACCAAAACCCCCGTTCTCCCCTCCTCCCACTCCTACCCCATTTATTCTGGTCCATGATGAACAGCCCACGCAGCTGATCGTCCTCACCCAACCCCTCACCCCCAACAACTAATTACTAATTGTAACAATACACTCATTGCCTCTGGGCAATCTACCTCTAAAGCAACATTTGAGTAACCAACATCCTAAATATGCAGATACTCTAAAATGCAGCACAACCACAATAAAGTAAACAAAGATGCCCAACTGGGCATTGTCAATTATTTGTCTTTCCTTCCCATACATTAAACATGACATCTAAATTAGACTTATTCAACCATACAGTATGTTTGTCCATAAAATGTCCATGGGAATAATAACAATCAGTAATGAGGTGTCACTTGCAAAATTATTATTAAAAACAAAACACAAAACAACCCCAACTTCAGGTACAGTTCAGGTGTCTACAACTAGTATAATTAAAACCACACATATTTAACTGGCCTGTATTCGAGAAAATGAAGAGATTATACTATAGCTCTTGCAAAAGTGTTTAAAAAAGAAAAGAAACATATGTATTAACCCTGGCAATCCTCAAAATAAGGCTTGCTGCTGTTAAGACTCATTTTTGCAACTAAACATGCAACCGATCAATTGAAGATGCAACACAGAAAATATGGTCTCTGCGCCATCTAGTGACGAAACAGCAGAATCTGAACCCAAGTAAAATACTGTTAAAACACAGATTTTCCCAGCACTTATGCTGCATCGGGCTCTCCCGACCTCATATCTGGGCTCTGGAGATTATACAAATAGTCCAAATCACAGATGTCCTGCAGCAGAGAGATTCCCATATCCATAAAAAAATCCAGTACTCGCCCCAGTAAGAAGGTCATGCAGCATCCTTGTTCCCTTCAGAACTGTCCACAGACTAAGGAAATCAAAGCCCATATCAGGGTTTGACAGCTAGAACACAAGCCAATGTAGAGGGATGACAAATGATTTAAACAGACAGTCCTCTCGTTATGCTGGTACCACAGAACCAAAGTGTTCAGGCGACATATCTCAGGGGATTTTGAAGAGCTCTGGGAGCGCTGTCTTGAAGCCAGTAGCTGCAGTCTCTGCGTTGTCATAGGTGACCCAGGATTCTGTGAAGGATGCTTGAAATTTAGCTGGGGAGCCCATCTTAAACTTAATTCCCACCGCAATTAATTTAGAGACCAGTGGGTGAAAGGATGCCCGTTTCTGATGGATCGACAGTGGTAGGTCCTGCACCACCCTTAGCTTGGCTCCTTCCCATTTCAGATCTTGCGTGTCTTGTACTTTAGATAAAAAATGTTGCCGTTCCTGAAAGTTCAAAAAACAGCTAACAAAGGTATGAGGGGCTGCACCATGGGGTGGTAATGGGCGCAATGCACGGTGGACTCTTCGATTATGTAGCAGGGGCCAAAAGGAGATGGGCCTGCTACCTTTTCCACAAATTTTTGAGCAAACTTGATCAGATCTGTGCCCTCTTCGTTCTCAGGTAAGCCAATGATTACCACAATTTTGCGGTGGCTGTGACCCTTGAGATCCTCCACTTTATTTTCCATTCTGGACAGATGTTGTCTCACTGCTACCAACTCAGGATCTATTTTATCTTGTCTGCATTCCAGAGACTGTATACGGACCTCACTGTCTGATGTTCTTTGAGAGAGGTCCTCTAATGCGTTCGAGATACTTTTTATTTCTCCTGCTATATCCTGCATCTCAGTCTTAAAAGGCTGAAACTCCTCCAAGAAACTGGTGAGTGTGAGGGGTTCTGAATCTGTACTCACAGCCGTTGAGATCTGCGCCTGTTGTGGAAAAGAGGCCTTAGATTTTTTGGGGGGCTTTCTTGGGGGTTGCGGACAGAGTATGCTTGAACATGGCTTTCCACATCTCAACTTCCATCGAGACTTTCACTGAGTGAGCACTGGCTTCCAGGTAGGATATCTATTGATTACCCAGTAGATTTTCGGCGAAAAAAATAATTTTAAAGGTATTTAGGAGGACGGGTGGCAGGAGCTCTTGGAGGAGACTGCTGCCTAGTGCTCTGCATCACGTGGCTCTCGAGTTGCCTTATTTCAAATATTTTGTTAGTATTCCCTATACCAAAATCTTTACCAGTTTTTATATGTTTACGGTAAATACGATTGTTATATTTGTAGCAACCAAACGGTCTAGTAAGCCAAGTTAGTTACATTATTCCTTTCTTGAAAATGACTATGTACTAATCAATCTTTTAAACTAGCTGCTCTCCTGTAGGAAAATCTTGGTACTGTATTGGCAATCTCTTTCAAATTTTCATCTGCTGCCAAAACATTCCAATGCTTCTTAATAATCGCTGCAAATTCACATGACTGTGCTGAGTAGGTAGTAACTATATTGATTCTATTTGTAGGTTCAGCTCTACATATATCCTGTTTATCTCTCAAAAGGGATCTCCTTTCTATACTTTGCACATCATATCTAGCCTTATCAACACTCTGAGCACTGTACCCTCTATTGTAAAATCTCTGTTGCAGTTATCAGCCTTTTGTACATATATCTCATTAGTAGTACAATTCCTTTTAGTACGCATAAATTCTCCTCTTGGTATATTGCTAATTATGAACTGGCGATCGTAAATGGAGCAATCTGATTGGCCGACAGCTCTTTAAAGCCGTGATGATATCGGACTACATCATCACGGCTTTAAAAAAGCTCCTGTGCCACCAGCCTCCTTACTAAGCCACATTAACAAACTCCTCCAATCCCTAAACGCCGCCACATTGCTCGCCTGTAGATTTTTTCAAACCGAGAAATGCTGAACATCCGCTTACTCAGGACCATTAAGTCATTCACGAAAGCCTCAAAAACAATATCCAGCAATTTTAAACTAACTGCGTTTGTGCCAATATGTTTCACCTCCTGAAGCACGCGCTGCTTCAAAACGGCAGCGCAGCACTTCTACACTGACTAAACACATCCTCGCCTCCATTTCGAATCCTCATTTATCGATCACCAACTTAATTTTATTTCATTTACTAAAGCTCACCATGCCTGAGTCCATCGCTCAATACCGCGATTTATCGGCAGACCGGGACCACGGACGACACACAGAGACTGAAAATACCCTGGCAGATTAGCAGCTTCACACTAACAGAGCTCAGTCACCATGTAGCAGCAGCACCATCTGCTGGACAAAGTAGAAACTGTGCACTTTTTAATTAAAAGGTATACTTCACATCACAAATACAATAAAAAAAGTATTTAAACACATTTTTTTAAAATAAATCAACTGAAACTTTAAGCCAGTTCATAATAGCAATAAGTCACTCCAGGGTGTGGTATAACGTGGGATATCGTCACTTCTCGGATGGTTGGACGCACCCGGCCTGTGGCCTCGTGCCCAACCACCCGAGGCGTGACGTATATCCCACGATATACCACACCCTGTCGTGCCTTATTGCTTAATTATGCAATGGCAAGAAAATTTCCTGGACTCTGATTGGTCAATGTAGCCTGAGACAGTGATGTTATTACACAATAACAGCACTGTATTGCTTTTCTATGGATCCTGACCTCCATTATCATGACCATTTGGATTCCTTAAAATCATTTTTTATGTTTATTTATTTTTTATTTTGTATAACAACGAGCCATTGTATAATAGCAATAAGGCACGACAGAGGTGTATGTGTTGTCAGCCATAATAACGTCCTCTGGGAGTAAGCCTCGTGTAACCCACCCCAGGGTAGCGTTATTACCGATAACACACACACCCTGTCGTGCCTTATTGCTTAGTTATATGTGTTGGATGGCAACTAGAGGCTAAAAGAGTCGTGTTGCCATCCTCTGTATGCACAGTACTGTAATCATTGCAGTATTACAGCTGGCTCCTGTGCAGCGAGAGCACCGCACATTTTGTTCTCCACTCTTGCCACTCCTAAAAGCTCTCCACAGCCATATTGGCCCTGACCAGAGTTTGTCAGTTTATAGAAAATGTTCTGCACTGTTCTCCTCATGGAATCTGGAATTGGGAGTTTTCAGTGTGACACTGTATGGTTACGGAAATGTGAGCACTGCCCTGCTAGGTTAGTGTCGTGGTCAGAGTTCTAAATTCATGCAGTGACATGGTGAAAGCTACAAAATCCTGGTTCCATAAATAATAATTACAGCCTGTTGTTCATAAAATGTAAATAACGGAAGGCACAGTTTTTCACATCATTGTCAGTTCAGGTACAGTTACAGACAGATCAGCTAGAGGCCAGCCTGGTAGCACAGGAGCAGTGCTGCAGCTTGTGGTACCAGTGAACCAGGTTTGGGATGAGCCTGTGGCACTTGAGGGTGGGTGGGGTGGGGGCTTAAGGGCTTTTATATCCTACAGGATGCTTCCTCATCTGGGGTGAAGGTTGACCATTCCAAACAGTGCCTGCATCACCTCAGTTGGTAGCACATCTACCTCTGGAAAAAGAAGGTCATGGGTTCTGGTCCCACATTGGGATTGAAACCCCACCATAAAAGCTGGCACCCAAGAGCAGTGCTAAGGGGATGCTGCACTGTTGGGTGTACAGTCTTGCGGATGAGACATTACACTGAGGTTCTGTCTGCCTGCTGGGATGGGTGATTCAGGAGAACATTACAGATGCCAGAGAACTTCTTGAGTAAGGGACCAAATTTCTCCAATTCACTACAATACAACTAACAGACTAATCTAGTCTAATTTCAATCAGTATGGATCTGCATCTCCCCCCCCCCCCACCAGAACAGGCTAAAACTCAGCAGTATTCAAACAATATGAAGTATTGCTGTATTCTGACAATATGCAGTTAGCCCCAGCACTTGAACTGCTCTAGATAGGAAAGTGTTAACTCTATGCAGAAGCATAGAACATTGAACTCAAGCTCGGTTTTCAAACCTCTGTTTCTGGTACATTCTAATGTAACCGTCAGATTCTTTACTCCGCCTAACTGTAAAGACGCTCCAGAGATTTCTCCTCTCTGCTTTGGTTCGGTATCAGTAAATCATATGTTTTTTCTCAACCGTTTAATTTCTTTTGGTCCTCAAATCTTTGTCTACGGTACAGGTAGTGTAAGTAGGTAAATAGTAATAGAGATAGTGATAGAAATTGTTTTTCTTTGGTTCCCCATTGGTCGGTCTGGTTGGGAACTGAAAAAATTCTGCTTTGTCTGGTATTTCTCTGTAATTTTCAGTTTCAAAAAAAACAATGTTTTCTTACGGATTTTGAAACAACCCCTGACATGGCTGGTAACCAATAAGCTTACCGGGTCATAATGTCACACGCTTAATAGCATACGGCATTATGGGGAACCCGGAGCTGTGCACTCCTCGAGTTGGACCCTCCCAGAGTTGAGAATCTTTAGTGTGGGGGTCCAGGGGGCACAGCCCCCAAGAAGGGGAGTGTGGGGGCAGAGCCCCCCACAGAACAAAGACATGATGCCCCATGGCATTTATCACGCAGCACAATAGTGTCATGCAGCATTATGTCCCCGTGCCACAGATAAGTGTGGTGTTACCTGGCTTGAACGCTGGTAAGGGTAACTTTATTAAGAAAGGCTGAGAATACCAAGAAGAAAATTGGTTCCACTGGGTTTCAACACTGTACTGAGTGTGGGGATGTTTTTGCCAAAGCCGATCCTCACAACATCTGTATTCACTGGGTTTGACCACCTCAAAACAGACTGCCAAATCTGTGCTAACTTTCCAAAAGCCACCCTGGAAAAATGGTTAGCTAGGCTAAAGGAAAGAGAGGCCAAAAAATCCATTAATCTGGATGGCCAGTCCATTTTGGTTCCACCGAACCTGAGGAGAAGTCTGCTGACCCGGGCGATACCTCCTTAGGCAAAAGAAAGGCAATTACAAGGGATCGGGTCTGTTGAAAAAGAAAAGGAAATTATCTGGTTCAGATCCATCCCATCAGATCCCAACCACTGAGGAAATTGCAAGAGTGATAAGTATTGTTCAATCGCTTTGCCTGGTTCCATCCGATCCGACACCATCTGGGAGGCGATCGGTTCAGTTGGTTCCAGTCCCATCGGATTATGATCCAGAGACTTATAAGGTGGAATAGGAAGGAGATCCCATATATGAGGGTAAAGAAGATGATGATTTTGGAGGCCTAGATGAGCCAGTAGAGTCTGACATCTCCCCAAACAGGTCTTCCAATGTTTCTCCTCCCAGGCTTTCTGAGACCCCTCACACTTTTTGTTTTACAGAAAGGTGGCAAAAACTCTTCAGCTCCCAACTGTGGAAGCTTCTGAAGAGGAAGAGGAGCCTGACTTTGTGGAGATGAAGGATGTCCCAGACTCAAAGAGGTTGTCTATTCCCTTACACAAATCATTGTGAAAACAGACTAAAAGGATTTTACAGCTTCCCACATCTATACTTCCTGTGGATAGGAAAATGTACAGGAGGTATATGATGTCAGGCTCTGGTACAGAGTTCCTGTATAACCATTGCAGCCATGTTGTGGTAGTGCAGGCTGCAGCCTGTGACAAGGCTAACATTCCCTTGGCTTCACACCCCCAGATAAGGATTCCAGGAAGGTGGATGCCATGGCTAAAACACAACATTTGGCATCCTATTTGGGACTCAGACAGGCCTCTTATATGGCCTATACAGCTAGGTACCAGAAGTCTAGGTGGGATATGGTTCTGGATCTAGCAAAGAATGCCCTTCCCCAGCTAGACAAGGAGCTGGAGCAGGTGGCTGCTGATGGCATAGAGGCATCCAAAGTACAATTCCATGCTGCAGTAGACTCCAACAATGTGGCATCTAGAGTCATGGCTGCATCTGTCTCTTTGTGGAGATTTGCTTGGCTCAGGTATACTAGCCTTTCACAGGATACCCAGGCTAAGGCCATGGATTTTCCTAATACAGACAACTCTCAGTTTGGGGAGCAAATAGAGACATATATGAAAAAGATGGATGAATATAGGACCACCTACAGGAGTACAGTGGCCAAGGAGAGGCAAGCTACTCCACAAAAGCAGCAGTCTAGGGCTGGTAGGGGCAGGCCTTGTCACGGGCCTTTTTACCAAGCCCAGGCTTCCTCTTCTTTCCAGCAGAGGGGATTCTTCAGAGGGAGAAGTAGAAGAGGGATGAGCAGTGCTGCATCCTCTTCATTGCCTAAGGCTCCTGCCAAACAGACACCCTGATGTGTCGGGCCTGGTTGCCTCCTCGATTCCAGTGGGGGGCAGGCTGGCTTACTTCTTCCAGGCCTGGAAGTCTATCACTTCAGACAAATGGATCCTGGAAGTGGGTAAGCCAGGGACTTGCTCTTAGTCAAAAGATTTCCCAAAATGTGGGCAAGGTCCTTCAAACCTGCCACAACACTAGAAAGAGTTGCCTTAGAGACAGAGGTTTCTGCTTTGTTGCTCCTGAACACTGTGGAACAAGTACTTCTGCCTCACAGGGGGAAAGGCTTGTATTCAATATACTTCCTTACCCTGAAAAAGACAGGGGAGTGGCAACCCATCTTAAGCCTAAGGTATATTAATAAACATATCACAAAGCCAAAATTCAAAATGGTGACTCTGGGAGTATTTCTTCCCTCTCTGAGGCCAGGACACTGGCTAGCTTCCCTGGACCTCAAGGATGCCTATTTTCAGATCCCTATCAGATGATCTCTCAAAAAGTACCTCAGGTTCGAGTTGCCCTCAGGACATTACCAGTTCAGAACAATACCCTTCGGCCTAACATCTGCTGCAAGGGTATTTACAAAATGTCTGGCAGTAGTGGTAGCCTTCCTCAGAAGGCAGGACATCTCAGTGTTTCCTTACCTAGAAGACTGGCTCATTGTAGACCAGTGATCAGACCAAGTCAAGTTAGCTCTGGGGGTTACCTAGAGGCTTCTAGGTTCCCTAGGATTTCTTCTCAATCTATCCAAGTCAGTTCTGGAACCAGTTCAGCTTCTTGCCTTCATATGAGTAGAGTTGGATACTATTCAGGCAAGGGCCTTCCTCTCGCTCTCAAGGGTGAAGGCTCTTACAGATCTGGCCTCTTCTTTCCAACTTCTGGTGTCCCAACCAGCCAGACATTTCCTCCAGCTTTTAGTCCACATGGCAGCTCCCACTGCAGTGGTTCAGGGAGCAAGGTTCCAGATGAGGGACATCCAGTTCCACTTAAGGTCCTTCTGGTCCCAGAAGAAGGATCCTTTCACCAAGTTAATTTCAGTGACTCAGACTCTCGTCCAAGCTCTCCAATGGTGGCTGGAGGAGGACAATCTCAGATAGGGTGCCCCTTTCTCAAACAGACACCTTCAGTGATTCTCACCACAGATGCTTCTTTGCTGGGGGACCTCACTGCGCAGGGCACTTGGTCACAGCAGGAGTTTCTCCCTTACATCAGTCTCATGGAACTCAGAGCTGTGCTTCTAGTCCTTCAGGCATTCTCAGAATCAGTTCAAGAGAAGGTGGTGCAAGTGAGGATAGACAAAACTACCACCATGTGGTACATAAACAAACAAGGGGTCACTCGGTCCACAGCCTTGTGCACAGAAGCCATGAAAGTATGGTCTCTGGCCTATTCTCTTCAAAGTTCCCTGATAGCAATGCATCTTCCAGGGAAGGACAACATGCTGGCAGATGCCCTCAGCAGACTCTCTCAAGGTCACCATGAATGGTCTCTGAATTCTCATGTTCTTTGGGTCATTTTCAAGAGGTGAGGCATTCCAGAGATAGATCTCTATGCAGCCCGAGACAATCATCAACTTCCACTGTTCTGTTGCAGACCTCCAGTCCTGGGGTCTGTTCCTCTAGATGCTCTCCTGTTAAATTGGACAAACAGGTTCCTTTATGCCTTCCCTCCTTTCCCTCTGATATTCAGAGTAAAGTCAAGATCAGGACTCGACCCTGCACAGTGATCCTGGTGGCTCCGGATTGAGCCAGGCAACCATGGTATCCCCTGTTGCTGTGCACTGCAGTGACAATTCCTCTCCTTCTACCCAGGAGGCATGGCCTCCTGACTTCTCTCAGGGAAGGATTTGGTACTCCAATCTCCAGTCTCTCAGACTCAAGGCTTGGCTCTTGAAGAGCTAGAGCATGCAGGTCTGCACCTTTCTCAAGGCGCACTGGATATCCTTAAGGTTTCCAGAAAATCTTCCACCAGAAAGACTTACAATTCCAAATGGAAGAGATTTAGCATTTGGTGCTGTAAGAGGAATATTCAATCAGATTTGACTGACATTGCCACAGCCTTGGACTATCTGGTCCATCTGAATAGTTTAGGCCTCAGACCTGCTACTCTTACAGTTCATTTAGCAGCTGTCTCTGCTTTTCTCTCTACAAAGAAAGGATTTTCCCTAGCTTCTCATCCTGTGTTCAGTAAGTTTTTCAAAGGCCTGGTTCATACCAACCCTCCCTTTAGGGAGCCTACTCCTGCTTGGGATCTGAATATCAGTATTGCACAGCTTATACAGCCCCCTTCGAATCTTTGTTCTCAGCTGAGCCAAAGTCCTTGATTGGAAGACTGTGTTCCTGGTAGCCATTACTTCTGCCAGGAGAATCAGTGAATTGCAGGCTCTGTCAGTGGAACCTGACTGCGCCTCCTTTCATAGGGATAAGGTGGTCCTTCGGACAAGTAGAAAATTTCTGCCTAAAGTGGTTTCATATTTCCATCTGAACCAATCCATGTCTCTGCCTGTGATTTTCACTGACCATTCTTCTTCAGGTGAGCGAAGATTGCACAGTCTGAATATAAAAAGGGCTCTAAGTTATTATATACAGCATACTAAGACCCATAAGAATGACTGTACCCAGTTGTTTTTCACTTATGGAGAAATGGGAAAAGGTAAGCCTGCCACTAAAAGAACTGTTGCCAAGTGGATTGTTTCTTGTATCCAGTTCTGATATTCAAAATTGGGTAAAGAGTCTCCCTCAAGCCTGAGGGCCCACTCCACCAGAGGTACAGCTGCCTCCTTGGCAGCAGCTAGGGATATTCCTCTAGTGGAAATCTATACAGCTGCCACCTGGAAAACAGTTCACATATTCACCAAACTTTACTCTCTGGACAGTCAGACAAGAAGTGATGCTAGGTTTGGCACAGCAGTACTGCAGAGCCTGTTCCAAAGTAGGTTCTGTGATCCCCTCCTCCAGGAGGAAACTGCTTGGTAGTCTGCATATTGTCAGAATACAGCAAGACTTCATGTTGTTTGAAGAAAAAAAATACTTACCATAGTCATGTTGTTTCTTCTTTTTTAATTTTTTAGTTGTTTAACCTGGAGTAGCACACAAAGCTGAAAGCTTTTTTACAGGTGCAAGCTGGGACCCGAGTGAAGTTAAGTCACTTGCTCAGGGTCACACAGTATACACAGGGCTAGATTAAGGCAACCTGGGGCCCTAGGCCCAATAGAACTCTGGGAGCCCCCCCTCACTGTATCCCCTTACTTTGGACAATCACCTTACTTGTGCACCTCACATCGAAAATGTTGCCAAGAATGTGCACACTAAACTAGGTCAGCTATTCAGATATAAAAGGAGTCTGACTCAAGAAGCACTTAAGCTTGCTGTTCACAGCTCAGTTCTATCCATTATTGATTATGACTTGGTAATATATGGCTCTGCCCCAGCCACATCTCTCAAAAGGCTAAGCACTACCCTTAACCAAGCCTGTCGACTTATCATTGGCGCTGATCAACTCACACACACTTGTGACCTCAACACCCTGACTGGCTGGCTAAAACTACAAGACTGGATCAAATTCCAATCGCGCATACTTGCCAAACAAGTGCTACTTGGAGTCATGCCAACTGGCGTCACCTGTCTTTTGCCTAAGACCCTCAGGTCCCGTCACTCACAGACCTCTGACACTGAACTTTTTCTTGTTCCTAGAGTATGAACTACCCAAAGCCAGTGACAGAGCCCCTAACTGGTTTAACGGTCTGGGCATCCAACTGATCAATCTTCCATATATTACCCAATTTAAGCATCTCCTGCAGTAACACATCATGAATGAAGCTCCCTGTGATTGCCTCAATTAATTGTACTCCTTGCCATCTGCCACTTCCCAACTGACATCTACCACAATGACGTTGGCCCTGGCTGCCTCCTCAGATTACACCACTTTCCCCCTCCCACTCACCCCTTTCCCTTTCGCCTCTTACCCTCTTCCTGCTGTACCTGGTTTACTTTCTGACAACTACATGTGCTGCATCCTTTCTCACCCTCCTTTAACTTTCACTAACACCCTACCATTTAGACACCCTTGTCCCTCCTGGTGTCATCCTCTCCCCCTCTCTTTCCTTCCAGCCATCCTCATACTCCCCTCATACCTTGCTTCATTTTCCTGACAATGCCTCACGGCTGCAACCTTTTCCACTACTATGCCCTGCCACCTATCCCTTCCCCTTGTTTCCCCTACCTTTTCCATCTCCTGTATGACCTCCTATTTTGCTTACACTACTGTTTTTGAAATCTTAATAGCGATGTCTAATGATTTTGTTTTCACGGTACACTAGACTGTATATGCTTCCTCCTCCGTCTGTATTTGTTACCCTCTCCCATTATGATGTGGAATCTTTGTAAATGAGCCCCGTTGTGCTCAATGTTATTTCTAACCCAAGAATGAATAAATAGATAAATAAATAAATAAAATGCCCCTTCACCATGACTGCACCTCTTGGCTATTGCATATCAGTTACGGAAACATGAAAACAATGTTCATGCTGTCCCTAAAAGTGGCATAAAAGGCTTCAAAATTAATTAAACTAGTACTGTCAGAATGGAAAAATAACAATAGCCTGAGTTTTGATAATTTAGGGAAATAATTAATAATAGGCCTGGTAAAAATAATCTTTTGTACGCGAAATGTCATGATTTGCACTCCTCCAAAGCCCCCTCACCCCCAAACACACATGTGTGCATTTGCAGACTGGGTGTTATCATATTGTCCTGTCAGGTAGTATGAACCAGGATGTGGGAGTTTTGTTGGGTTGAGTAGGGACCGATCTCTAAAAGAGGCTAGGCGCTTGGTGGCGTATGAGTTAAGTTTGTGGTTTACTGGGGGTTATAAACTTTAGAGACTTTACCGCAAAGTGAGTGATTATTGGAAGAATTTGAAATCATTTCCAGGATCAAACATTTATGTTATTGATAAGTAAGCCAGGATCCATAAATGGCAAGATTTACCGATGGGAATCTTGAAATACAGTCATTTGTTCACCCTGAAAACAGAGCTGTACCAGGGTCAGAATGTGAGTATGAACGAGATGAGAGAATTAAACCATTGAAAACTTATTGTAGATTTCTTAATTTTAGGAGTGAGATTAAATATTTATTTTTTATTTACTGAGATATTGGAACTACAAACCTTTGAGTCATAGACTCCTTTGCAAAGGCTCCACGTCATGGAAGTACAAAACAAGAGAAATGGACAATACAATGAAAGGTATCACAAATGAATGTGGAGGGTAAAACAACCCAGAGTCCAGTACGGTACAAAGGTAACGAGCAATACATTGAAATACATTGAAAGGTATTTCATCTGAATGTGGATGGTAAAACAGCCTAGAGTTGAACACAGTACAAAGGTTTCAAGCAAATTCAGCTATTGCTTACATTCAAATTTCAAGGATGATACAAGGTTTCCCCAAGCAAATAAAACAGATACTTAAGATAAAATATAAAGCATACAAACTGAATTGCACTGTTAATCTTTTATAGTTAAGAGTAAGATGCTAAGCTGGAATTCTAAATGGGTATGGGAGACAAAGCAAAGAAAATGGTCTTTTTCACACCTTAAACGTAATCATGGCTGGGGCTGTCAGCTGCACTTAACACCTAATCAGGTGTTAAGAGAGTCATGTCACAGTTCGGCCCCTGACTTACTCATTGGCTGACTCCTTTACAAAAAAACATGCAGCTTGGGCAGAAAGAAAAGGATATATAGTAAATACATGTTGGGGATTGCTAGGGGGCCCCTAGCAGGCAGGGGCCCTAGACCTGTGCCTATGTTGCCTATGCCTTAATCCTGCCCTGAGTATACAAGTAGAATCTGTGAGATTCAAACTCAGGTCTGGTCTGCTGGATGTCACCAGATTTGTAGGTCAGAGCCTTAAACCATTGCGCTATACTGTCTCCCTAATGGAGTCTTGCTGTGTTCTGGCCTCCTTCCCTACCTACCTCCCCTCCCAGACCTGGTTTTTGGGATGTGGGTTGATGGGTACTGTGTTGCACCCCAGAGGTGTGCCTTTTGAACCCATCTTGGCTAGACTGGGTATTTTTAGAGTTGTGGTTTGCTGTTATTATCTCTATCTATATAAGGTTTTTCTTGGGTTCTCGACTTGAGTCTTTCTGGACCCAAGTATTTGTGGCCTATAGCAAAAATTGTTGTTTTTTTGTTGTTGTTTTTTTAAACAATTTCTATAACTATTAGTTAGTTAGTCTAGTGCTTGTAAGAAGCTGATTGTTATATTAGAATGTACCAGGGACAGAGGTTTGAAAACCGAGCTCGAGCTCAATGTTCGAGGCTTCTGCATAGAGTTAACCCTTTCATTTCCAGAGCACTTCAAGTGCTGGGGTTAATTGCATATTGTCAGAATACAACAAGACTCCATTAGAAGAAACAGCATTATTATGGTAAGTAATTTTTTCTTGTCTAGCCTTCCTTTCCTAGTCAACAAACACTAAAGTATATAAACTTAGGGTGCTGCAAGTGGTGTAGCAAGTCAGGTGGTTATGAGAGGGAGAAATGTTCCGCTCCCCTCGAAGCACACCTGTTGCCTCTTTGAGGTAGCACATTACTATCACTGCCTCTGGAGGAAGAGAAATCAGAAACCTTCCTATCAAGGCAGGATAACACCCGTGACTCATATGTTCTGCACTGTTTTCCAGGCACCATACTCCATACTTTATCTGGTCACCAGATGGCATTTGTCCCACCTTATTTTCCCCACCATAAATTGGAATCTACAGGGAGCTGATAAAAGGTGGGGTAGCCCTCTGTAAGTTGAGTGCTGGTACTGGTGGTAAGGAAAAAAGGGAGAGAAGAAGTAGAAGGATATACAGAGAAAAAAAGATATATGAAGCATTTGGGAGGAATAACTTCTTAAAAAGCTGCTAGCTGCTAGCCCAGTGGTGCTGAGGGTTGAGGCACTAACACCTTACTTCACGTCACACCAGTGACCCGGGTTCGGGAATGGACTTGGGCACCGGAGGGTCGGCAGGAGTAGGAGCTAGATCAAGCATCCGAAGGACTGCTCTCCTCTCCTCTCCTCTCTTGGGGTGGGCTGGGGGAAGGCATCTCTCTGTAGCAGCCCCTGGTGGAGACCAGGGGAAGCACAGATGCAGCACAAATTGGGGAAGCAGGAGGGAAACAAGAAACATGCCGTCTCCACCTACCAGGATGATGGGTGCCCCGGACCGATGCCTCCTCGAGACTCCACTACAACCAACCTGGCCACAGCAGCAACCAGGACCAATGCTTAGGCTGCTAGGCCCCTTCTTCTTGGAAGAGGAGTACCCTCCTGACAAAGGGTTACATTAGGTTACCCTGAGGTGGCTGCAATCAGCAGTTGGGATCAGCAGTGGACTTGAGAGAGGTGCAGGTCCTTGGGGGCAATTGGCCTGAAGAGGGTAGGTGGGGAGAATAAAAAAAAAAAGTTGCTAATTCACATATTTCCTCTACCCTTCAAAGAGGAACTTGGGTCAATCACCCCATCCAAAAACAAAATACAAAGCTAACAGCAGCAGAACTTAGTTACCCAGCTTTCCTCAAACACTTGGAATTCCAAGCAGTTCCAGTCTTTTATTACTGTGGACATTAGCATGAAAACAGTATCTTTGTCCTTTGAAGTTCATCTGCCTCCTGCTGCTCACTATGGGGTCAGATGGTTCATCTGCAAAGCCTTATCTACTTTAAATTGGCCACAAACCCTTTCAAATGATTTTTAAAACAAATACAGATCCTCCTCCTCTTGGTATTGTGGAAACATTTTATTTTTTTTGCAATTAACTTTATTTTTGCTTAACATAAACAAAACCAACATAGCCATGGATAAATGATACCTGGTAGACATACAACAAAGAATACATGCATGAAAATATATAAAACACTAAACCCAACCAACATAAGAAAACAAAACAACCCCCACCCCACCACACCCCCTCGCAGCAGATACCTTACTCACCCCATATAAAACAGTCCAATTAGTAGCCATGATAATTTATGCTAATAAAATGAAGTACCATTACAAGAAGAAAGGACAGAAACCTGACAATATCCACAATTGATAGTCGAATACAAACAATACTGTGGAAGGAACGGGAGGAGAGACCCCTAGAAGAAATGTTGCCAGGTGAGTACTAAACAAGTCAAAGGAGAAGGGATGAAAATTAAAAAAAAAACAGTGAAACTACAAGTCACACATTCAACCTATCTTGGGGGGGGGGTTAAATTTATCGAATGGGATAAATGTGCCCCAGGGGCCTCCTGTAAGAAGACCTAAGGGAGCAAAAAACGAATGAGCAGTTGAGTTTACCCTAATATCCAAATTTACTTCTAAGGCTTGACAAAAAACCACCCCAGCAGTTATGAAAATTCTCATTAGTTTGAAAAACGCGGGCTACACTTCTCTCCACATTTAAAGCATTAAGAAACTCATCCCACCATTCTATAAAAGAGGGCTCTGAATTATTCTGCCAATGTCTAAGAAGTAGGAGTTTAGTGACCATAGCAACCATAGCTACATGTACCTTTTGTGACAGGGTAGGAATCCATTTTCCATTACTTACAGTTTGCTGTCCTGTTTGGGGGTGCAGTTTCTTCAACTCAGTCTCATGTTGTCATTCTTTATCTTTCCTCTTGTATCAGGATTTTGTGCTGGTTAATCATTTCCCTTATCTCTTGCATCAGGATCTCTGCTGGTGAATCTTTTCCTTTTCCTTTTCCTCCAGCCTTGCTCTCTGCTGTTCGGCATCCCTCAGTGCAAGCTCTGGCTTCAGGATCTCCAGCCAAAGCTGAGTGGGCTGCACAGCTCCCCCAGCTGCCACAAGGTGCCCCCCCTGCCTTGCCTTACGACTATCTGCCCCTTCTGCAGCTGGTCATGTGCTACCAGGGCTTCCATGAGTGCATTCTTTGTCATGCCCTCATAGGCAATCCCCTCTCTGTGCACAGCTCATGAAGCTGCATTATATGAAATTTGACATAGCCTGAGGAGCTCATATTCTCTAGCTAAGCTGCGCTAAGCTGCCTAGAAATAAAAAAAACGGTAGTAAAAAATGCAACCATTGAAATCCTGTTTTGTGACTGTTAAAAGGTATATTTCTGCTGGCACTCTGTCACCAGTGTGCTGTCTCTCTTGCTGTCTCTTAGAGTTCCTACCTCACAGGAAAGCACACTATCCACTGCTTAACTGGACTGGTACCAGTTGCCACATAGATTCCACCACTCTGCCACCAATGTGACACAGACCCCTTACCAGAGACTTCAAGTTCACTGCCTCCATGTGTTTTTTACCAACAGGAACCATGGAACCTGTGGCTTATCTCCTCCTTTGAACAAGGTCAAGAAAGTCAACACAATAACTGTGGGTAGAGTGCCCCTTCGGAGATGGACTGCAGAGTCCAGCCGAAATAGTACAATTACCTTTTTCAATAATGCAAGCAGTCACTGATTCTATAACAATAGAAGCTTTACTAAAATGCTTCAAGTATTTACACCAGGATGTATTTACAGGAAACAAAAGAGTTTCACATTTACTATGACACAGAAAATAAATCACATTAAGCAGTCAGATATTGTAAAGCAGAATTCTAAGCTATCCTCACCTAAAATCCTTCACCTGCCCTAGCAAAAGAAGAACTTTCACTCACTGTGCCATCTTACCCATCAGCTAGTCTTTGTAATGGCAGGGGCCCTCATCTTTATATGTTTCAGTCCAAAGAGCGAGCCAGTATACAGCCCCTCAATATATTTCTTACTCCATATGGGAGGGGTCTCACTCACTTTGAGTGACAGTCCCATGTTACTGCAGCCCTCTTTGAGAGAGTGTGTGTGTATGTGTGTGTGCCCACCCACCCTTCAGCACCTCTTTGCTACCGTAACAACATGCACCTGGATCCCTTTTTCCAGCATGGGAACATTTCCTGAAAGGCCTCCGCACTGGAGTTATTGATTTATTGCCTCATGCCTAGCTTCCTGTTAACTTTCCCATGAGAACATTAGACCTCTGATCATATACACTCGCTCATGTGATCTGGTAACCATCATGTACCTGAGGCAGATGCATATTTAACAAGCATTTGTCAGTGCCAAATGTTGTCTCGCTGGCATTGGCATTGGTAGTGCTGGAGTTAAAGATGCATAATAGGAATGGCAGTGAAGTATTGAAGTGACGTCAACCCCACCCCCACCCTGTAGAGACTGACAGGCATTGGGGTGTGCATTGGGTCATCAGCTATAACGCTCATGCCATTGTACCTCACCCTACCCTGTAGACACTGACAAGTGTCGTGGTGTGCTTTAGGGTCTTTGGGTATTATATTTACCCCATTCCATAAGGAAATACACTGAGGTGGGTGCAGTACAGGAGAATGGGGTGAACTTTATGGCCGAACAGTGCAAAGCACACCACGATGCCTGTCACTGGCTGCAGGGTGGGGGTGGGGGTGGAATGGCGTGAGCATTACAGCCGATGATCCCAAGTTACACCCCTGATGCCTGTCACTCTCAAGAGGGTGGGGTGCTGCAGTTGGAAACCCTAACACCATAGGCGTGTGTTGGTATTTTCACTCCAAATTTTCAACATGGGCTTTTTGTGAGCCCACCTCATGAAAAGCAGCACAATCAGTTTGTTAGCTGAAAGGTGGTTTTGCACAGCGGCTAGGTCATTTGGTGACACAGGGATGAAAACACATTTTGGGCAGGATGTGGAAAATGACAACTGTGTTGTTCATGAGGAGGCATAATAAAATGGCAACAATGAAAATCTGGAGTGAAAATATAAAAAATTGGTGAAGTCATGAGCATGCATAGAAACTGTGCAACACATGTCTGTAACCCAATTCTTTTGGAGAGTTTGTTAGCCACATTTTTAACACAGGCATTTTGGGACCTCCCCTCATGAACAGTGGTACTGTGATTTTGTGAATCTGTCCCAAAAGTTGATTTTCCGCAGTGACCACACCATTTTGCGCCACAGGTGTAGAAACACATTTTGGGCAGGATGTGAAAAATGACAGCTATACTGTTCATAAGGAGGTGTGAAAAAATGGCAGTGTTGAAAATCTGGCTTGGAAATATTGCAAATTTGCGAAGTTACAAGGGTGCGTGGAAATTGCGCAATGCACACTTGTAACACAGTTATTTATGGACTTTTGATACCAAATTTTCAATATAGGCATTTCAGGACCTCTACTCATGAACAATTTCACCGTCATTTCCTCAAACCGTCCAGAAAACTGATTTCGCACAGCGAATGTGCTATTCTGTGCTGGACATGCAAAAACACATTTTCAGCCAGGATATGTAAAATGACAGCTGTTCTGTTCATCGGGAGGTATGGAAAAATGCCAATTTTGAAAATCTGGAGTGAAAATATTACAAAATCACGAAGGTATCAGCGTGTGTGGAAACAGCGCAATGCACATTTGTAAAACAGCCATTTTGGGAATTTTTTTCACCAATGAACAGTGGCACTGTTGTTTCATTACTCGATCCCAAAAGGTGATTCCGCACAGTGACCGCAAAATCACCTTTCGGGACTGAATAATGCCATGACAGTCACTGAATTCATGAGGAGAGGTCCCAATAACCCCATGTTGAAAATTTGGTGCAAAAATTCCCCAAAAATGCCTGAGAGATGCACCAAAGTTGAAAAAAAATATGATTTATGCCATTATACAGCTTACCGGCATTTCTTCAGTTTGCGGTTGGCTTTGAAGAGTGCAGACGTGTTCCCGGTCCACCGAAGATCGTCGCACCAGACTCCAGAGGTAAGTATGGGGTGAGGGGGGTGTGGCGAGGTAGGGTGCGTAGAGAACGGGCATGGGTTGCGGGAGGAGGGCAGTGAGACAGCGAGGGACCGTTTCTTTTTGCAAAGGGTTAAAAGAGAAAAAAAAACATTGCAGGACGGTTTTTATTTTTCAGGGGATTTGGCACACTGGGGTGGGCTCCCAGCATGCCACTTAAGTATTTTGGGGGGGGATGCCGTAGCCGATGGGGGATTGGGCACCCCCATCGGCATACAACGTAAGTGGGGGAGGAGAGCCGAGGGTGATTGGGCACCCCCCTCAGCACATAACAAATGGGGGGGTGCATTATTCCGACAGGGAGTGGGCTCCCCCATCGGCACATACATAGGGTCATGGCATGCCGACAGGGGGACTGGGCACCCCCAAAGTCAGCATTGTGCCGCTATTTGTAATCGATTTTTCATCAGGGAAAGCACTTCGGGAGGTCCGCTGCATATGTCGAGCTTTGTTCACATTGCAGTGACCTTTCCTTAGATGTGCTCACCACATTATGTATGGATCATGTGGCACCGGCATGCAGGCTTATTGAGGAATGGGGGGGCGCACCTACTGATGCGTGTCCTGAATTCGCCCAACAGTGACCGTGCCTAAAACAAATATTTTTGCTCAGTATTTACAAATGAAGAGGGGGAGGTACCTAAAACAAACAGTAGAAGCACTCTGGATACAGAAGTTGATACCAGCCCATTTACAGAAGAAAAGGTTATGAAAGAACTCTTAAAAGTGAAGGTGGACAAAGCAATGGAGCCTGATGGGATTCATCCCCAAATTCTAAAAGAACTAAGGGTAGAACTAGTGACACCACTGACTACCCTCTTTAACAAATCATGGGAGGATGGGGTGGTACCTGAGGACTGGAGGAGGGCAGATGTGATTCCCCTTCACAAAAGTGGGAGCAAGGCAGAAGCAGGAAACTACAGACCTGTTAGTTTAACCTGAGTGATACGGAAAATGATGGAATCACTTCTGAAGGAAAGAATTGTTGAGTATCTAGAGGCCAGAGGGGCACAGGACCCAAGGCAGCATGGATTCACAGTGTGAAGGTCATGCCAGACGAATCTGATAAATTTCTTTGACTGGGTGACCAAAGTAGTAGATCAGGGAGGGACTGTGGACATGGCCTACCTAGACTTCGGCAAGGCATTTGACACAGTCCCCACACAAAAGATTAATATACAAGTTAGCCAGCCTGGGAGTGGGTCCCAAGATGACAGCCTGGGTAAAGAATTGGCTGGAGAATAGGACACAGGGAGTAATAGTAAATGGAGTTCACTTTGAAGAAAGGGAGGTTACTAGTGGGGTACCGCAGGGTTCAGTATTAGGACCGGTCCTCTTCAATGTCTTCATAAGCGACATTGCAGAGGGACTGGAAGGAAAAGTATGTCTCTTTGCAGATGACACAAAGATCTGCAACAGAGTTGATGCACAAGGTGGGGTGGAAAGGATGAGAAGGGACTTGGCAAAGTTAGAGGAATGGTCAAATGTATGGCAGCTTAGATTCAGTGCTAAGTGCAAGGTAATGCACCTGGGAAACAAAAACCCAGGGGAAGAGTACACAATGGGGGGTGAGATACTAACAACATCAAAAATGGAAAGGGACCTGGGGGTTGTCATATCAGATGACCTAAAGGTGGGCAAGCAATGTGAGAGGGCAGCAAGGAGGGCTGGGGGGATACTGGGATGCATAGGGAGAGGCATCACCAGTAGAAAACAGGAACTTGTTATCCCTCTGTACAGACAGCTGGACAGACCCCATCTGGAGTACTGCGTGCAGTTCTGGAGACCCAATCTCCGCAAAGACATAGACAGGATGGAAGCTGTCCAGAGGAGGGCAACTAAAATGGTGCAGGGTCTGCACTGGAAGACATATGAAGACAGACTTAAGTCTCTTAATATTTATAGCCTCGAGGAAAGGAGGGAGAGGAGGGACATGATAGAAACCCTCAAGTACCTCAAGGGAATCAACAAAGTCCAAGAGGGTAGCATCTTTCAAAAAAAGAGGTGTGCAAGAACAAGGGGGCACAATTTGAAGATGGGGGGGTGGCTCAGAGGTAATTTAAGGAAGTATTTTTTCACAGAGAGGGTTGTGGATGCATGGAACGGCCTTCTGGAGGAGGTTGTGGAGTCAAAAACAGTGGTGGAATTCAAGCATGCATGGAACAGTCATAAGACAATTCTAGGGGGTGGGGGTAGGAAGAAGTAGGTTGCTGGTTAACTAGGATCTGCAGCTTATCCAGTAGGTAGGGAAATGGGCAGACTGGGTGGGCCAAGTGGTCCTTATCTGCCATCAAATTCCATGTTTCTATGTTTCCATGGGCCTTTGCCTGCCTTACTACCTTCCCTGCTTCCCTTAGGGAAGTTTGGTATGCCTCCGTATCTTCATCCTGCTGTGTTCCCTTATATTTCTTGAAGGCCAGCCTTTCTGACCTTTTCTGCTACTGTTTTTAAGAACCTAAGTGGTTTCCTTCTTCTTTTGCACTTCCTTTTCTCTCTAACACAATGGGATGTTGCTTCAAGTATTGCATCCTTAATGCTTGCCCATTGTGCTTGTGCCCCATCACCTGTATTTCTTCTTGCCAGGGCTAACTTAACTCTGTTGGCCATCTTATCAAAGTCAGCTCCTCTGAAGTCCCATATTTTTGCTTTGGAATGAGCTGATTTAGTTCTAGTGGCCAAAATTGAACCATACCATGTGATGGTCACTGGCCCCCTGGTGACCTTCTGCCTGGAGATTTGTGATCCATTCCCGGTTAGTTAGTACTAGATCTAGGATAGCCCTGCCTCTTGTGGGTTGTTGTACCAGTTGTTTGAGGCTCTCCCCTGCAGGGACTCCACTATGTGTCTAGTTCTGGCAGATCTTCCTGTTGGTATTGACCAATCTGTATCTGGTGTGTTGAAGTCTCCCATTATCAGAACCTCCCCTTCAGCTGTCATGTTTTGTATATCTTCTGACAGTAATGTGTCTGTGTCCTCCCCCTGGTCTGGAGGCCTGTAGACAAACCCAGTTCGTATGGCTGTCCCATTTCCTGTTTCCAGGGTGATCCACAGTTCTTCTGGCTCCTTATGTGTATTCTGAATTTCTGTAGTTTTGATGTTTACATTGACATAAAGGGCCACTCCACCCCCCCCCCCCTTTTTGCACCTCGGTCTCTTCTGAATAGTACATAGTCGGGTACTGAAGTCTCCCAAGTATGGTTACTGATGAACCATGTCTCGCTAATGGCTACTATGTCTAGTTTAGCCTCTGTCATTGTTGCCTGCAGGTCTGGGATCTTGTTTCCCAGACTGTGAACATTTGTGTTAATGATTTTCCATTGGCCAGATTTTGGTGTTAGTTGTTGGGCGAGGTCTGGCATTTCCCCTGTGCATCATATGGAGAGCCGGAACTTTTTCCTTAACAGGTGATGCAGATGAACTACAAACATGCTGAACTCTTGTTTGATCACTAGCTGAGGTGGTGGGGTGTTCTTCCTATATGACATATCAGGTGCTGCACCCCTCTCCCCAGAACTTAATATGGTCCATCAGGCAGGATCACCCTTTAACAAAGCCATGTTTCTTCAGATCCTGCAGCCCATTCCTCTCTAGAAACTGCAGTATGGTCTCCTTCAAGATGGTATAAGAAGGTTACCGTGGATGTTGTGGTCACTACCATGGCTTTGTGGGCTTAAACAAGGTTGAGGGGTTTGGATCACTAAGATCCTGACTGAGGATTTTGTGTCCAAGTCAGATAAAATTGTGGTGTGCCTCCACTCAGAGAAATGTTTTAAGCAGGCCTGATATCAGTGTGGTACATCCTCCATCATACCATCCCTTTGGTTTTATTGAGAGTGGAGATTATACCACTTCCTTATTTTAAAAGTAAGATGTAGGGACTTCCGGTGACGTCAGCACCAATGGCAGACTGATCTCACTGAGGTTCTCCCGGGGCTGCTCCCAAATCTAACCCCATCTGTGATTCAAGCTGGCTTTCAGAGGAAACCAATGCAAAATCAACAATATGATGGCCAACACTAGACAGCGACTGAAGGATTTTATAACAGGGGGAGAGAAATCAGACCAGGTCAGCAAAGACTCTGAGGCGCAGGATCCAGGCCGCAGATCACCTCGGCGCTGGAGTATTTCGGGCTCTGACCCTGTTTCGAATGACAGCTCAGAAGAAGAAGAAGCTGCATTCACTATAACATCCAAAAAATTGTATAAAGAGCTGCACAAGTTGGGGAATACCCTTACACATATTCAGAAAGATTTGTCAGAGGTAAAGTCGGAGCAAAAACAGCATAAGCAAAAAATTGCTGACCTGGAGCAGATCGCTACGGAGACCTCCAAAGCTGTAGATCGCCATAATGGCACCATCCTCCATTTACACAATTGGGAGATCTAGCTCCACAGAAGCTTGAAGACCTGGAGAACAGGTCGAGGAGGGTGAATATCCAGATCCACGGGTTACTGGAGGGCACAGAATCTGGTGAAATGGTCTCCTTCATGGAAAGTTTCTTAAGAGAGATACTAGGTCTGGAGCAGGGTTTTCCCCTTAACATCATAAGGGCCCACTGATCATTAGTAGCCCGACCAACTGATCCAAAAGCATGACCTAGATCTGTGATTATAGACTTTTTAGACTATCACACCAAATTGGAGATCCTGAAGAGGGCATGGGCAAAGGAGAAGGTCGTGTTTGGCGACGTAAGGCTGTTTTTTGAACATGATTACACCACTGCCACAATGGACCATAGAAGGAAGATGTTCCCAATTTTAAAGCAATTGTGGGCTAAAGGTGTTATAGCTCATTTGGACTATCCTGCTACCTTAAAAATCACAACGGACTCGGGTACTCATACCTTTTCTATGATCTTGGAGGCAACAGAATTTCTGAAGCAGTGGGACAGCTTGGCAACCTCCTTACTCATCCTGGAGATGATCAGAGAGCTGGAGGGGTGTCGATGGTACACAGTGGTGGGCCCAAGGGGAAAAACGGCATGAGTGACTGCAAGTATCCATTCAGACACTCTTCCACTGAATCAGCTCGAAGGATCAAGAGCCCCGACTCCCCCACGGGTCTCTTCCCTACCACCAAGTTTGGGCAGAAGTTCTAAACAGAACAAAGGGGCAAAACAAAGATCCATGTAGAAAAACCCAACACGAGGAGTCAGTGTGAAGAAAGCTGCAGATGTTAAAGAAGGCTGTTGGACTTATGGTAGATTTGTGAGTACGGGGCCTGAAATAAAAAGGTTTTTGCTCATAAGGTTTCACTAAGACTATGCATTTGGAGAGGGACTGGGGAATGATGGAGGGAGGTTGGAGGGGCTTTATTCAAACGGATATGTTAACCACGGGAAGCGCATACATGCACTTAAATCTGCATATATATGCCTATATCTTGTCAATGTAGTGACAAATGCAATATCTGCTGGATGAGCAGTATGAAATAATATGGGAAGGATGGGCAAGGGAATAAGAGTTTGCTGCCATCTCTCTCCAACAGTTCTTAATAAGATAAAATAATGCTTTGAATTCTCCATTTTCAGAAAGTCAGGCCAGCTTGCTGGAGATTTAATACCTGCTATAAAAATTAGATATACATTGAGATGGGGTAATGGGGGTGGGCTACATGGGGGAGCCAAGAGAAGTGGTGTTGGTTACAGCCAAGTGCTGACAGGGCTCGATATCCCCTTTGCCCATTTGGGCTTAGGCTGGGTGTAACCGAGGGTGTTGCACCATCCTACCCATTTGACATCAGCAAGGGTGGGGATTACAACCACGTTTGGAAGCCACGAGTTAAAGTTATTCTAGTTTAAGAGGGGTCATATTCTCCTCTTTGTTCTGTTTTTTTCATATAATTAAATCGTTGAAGTTAAAGTTTGAAAATGCCTAGACAGACCTTGAATGGTATAGGTGAGGAGAGAGGGGTTATCGGATGCGGGGTGAGGGGCGGGAATAAGAGGGTCCTCATGGATTAGTTTGGAGAACAGTCAACCAAGTTACCTAGAGGTATAAGATGGCACTAACATATATTTCATATAATGTTAAGGGCCCTAATAGCCAAGTTAAAAGGGCAAGGCTCCTATAGGAGCTAGGTAGATATCAGGCGGATGTGGCATTCATACAGGAGTCCCATCTCAATAAGTTGGAACATTCCAAGCTCCCTAGAATGTGGGTAGGGGAGGTCTACAGTGCATCTTGGCCACAACATCCACATATGAGGGGTACAGTAATATTGCTCAGGAGAAATACTCCAATTAAAGTGAATTGTGTGGAGGTAGACCCTTAAGGTCGTTACGTCAGATTGTATGTAACAATACATGGAGTACGTTGTGTACTTTTAAACCTGTATGCCCCAAATGCTTCTTGGGAAAACAAATTGTTTCTCAAAACAGAGCTGCTGAGGACCCTGGAGGAGACAGAAGCCCTTCATATTATTGGAGGGCATTTCAATAGGTGGATCTCAGCTAAATGGGATAAAAGAGGTCATGTGGCACAGGCAGAGAGAGGGGGAGAATATCTTAGGCACCTAATGGATGAGCTGGGGTTGAGGGATGCCTGGAGGCACCGACACATGGGGGAGAGAGACTTCACTTTTTACTCCTGTAGACACCAGAGCTACTCACGTATAGACATGCTTTTACTGTCCGGGGAGAGCTCATCTTGCATTCAAGCCTCCAATATTTTACCTATGACATGATCAGACCATGCACCTTTGCAGTTGGTCCTAAAAATATCTCCAACCACCAGGAATTCAAAGTGGCAATTAAATATTGGACTTCTGAACTCAGAAGATTTTAAAGGAGAGATCTCAAAACAGGTAGATATGTTCCTGGAGGCTAATGGGGGAGGGCTTCCTTCTATGTCAGTGGTCTGGGATGCCCTTAAGGCCTACCTAAGAGTGCAGATCATATCTTACAACTTGAGAGAAAAACATAAAAAGGAACAGTACCAGAAGAAGTTAGAGTAAGAATTATGGGAAGCGGAGTTTAGATATAAGTTAACACTTGACCCTAGTGATGAAAGAGATTGGTTTAAGAAGCAAATAGAACTTAAGAACCTCTTGGCTAAGCAGGGGGAGGGAATGCTCCATAGAGTTAATCAAAAATATTATGAGGAAGGTAATAGAGCAGGGAGGGTCCTGGCAGCTGCCCTGAGAAAACAGGTGGTAAACAGATCTGTGGGAGGAATCAGAAAACTGGAGGATGGGAATGTCCTGATAGAGGATCCTGTAAAGATCACGGAGACCTTTTCTGATTTTTACAAAAACCTATATAGTTCTGAAGTTGAGGACTCTCACACGATGGGAGTGGACCAATTTTTGAAATCCTTACCCCTGAGTAGTTCGGAGGCAGGTGAAAGGGAAGCTTTAGAGGCTTTAATTACTAGGCAGGAGTTGTTGCAGAAAATTGCAGATTTAAAAAATGGAAAATCCCCAGGCCTGGTTGGCCTCCCATTGGAGTTTTATAAAGCCTTGAAGGGGGACTTAGTGACTCTTCTTTTGGCATGCTTCCATCATATCCACGGGGAAGGTGAGGTGCCGGACTCATGGAGATATGCCCAGATCTCGGTGATTCATAAGGAAGGTAAGGACCCGGAGCAATGCAGCTCCTACCACTCCATCACTCTGTTAAATATAGATCTCAAATTGTTTACGGGGATTCTGGAGGATCGACTGCAGAAGGTGGCCTTTAAACTGGTTCACCTGAATCAAACTGGCTTCATAACAGGAAGATACCTAACTGATATATTAGATGGCTATTACAATTCATTTTGGCTCAGACAAATCAAAATAATTTTCAATTGGCAATATCGATGGATACTGAAAAGACGTTTGACCGAGTAACTTGGCGATTTTTATATAAAACGATGGAAAAAATGCAATTCGGCCCCAAATTCTTAGGGATAATTGAAAACCTATACACAGATCCCCAAGTGCAAGTTAGTGTGAATGAGGTTAATTTGGGAAGGTTCCTAATCCACAGAGGCACGTGGCAGGGATGCCCACTCTCCCCAGTGCTGTTTGCTATCTTCCTTGAACTTTTAGCAGTAGCGATCTGCCTGAACAAGGATATACAGGGGGTACTAACAGGGTCCATAGAACACAGAGTTGCACTATAGCTGATGACTCTATATTCTTTCTGAGAAACCCAGAGTGTTCGCTGCCGCATTTGTTCCAGGCCCTCGAATCCTTCGGGGCAGTCTCGGGATATCGAATTAATTATAATAAATGAGAGGCCTTGATCCTGAGTGGAACTTGCCCTCCAGAGTTCAGGAGAAATTTCCCATTCCTCGTGGGTGAAAAACAACCAAATGAGATATCTGGGAGTGTAGGTCACTACAGTTTTGTCTAAGTTGTTCAGTATTAATTACAACAAATTATGGAACAATAGGCAGAGGGATGTGGCCAGGTGGTCGCTGCTCTCATTAACTCTGGCAGGCAGGGTAGACTCAGTGAAGATGAATCTGCTGCCAAGATTTTTATTTCTTTTTACTGCTTTACCAACCCCAACGCCTATGGAATTTTGGCACAAAATTGAGACAGGTGTTACTAAATACATCTGAGGAGGACATAGACCCAGGGTCAAACAATCCGTACTTCAGAAACCAAAGTCACAAGGAGGCCTTGGACTGCCTAACTTGAGGGGGCTACTACCTGGCTGTTCAGATGGGGGCAGTGAACACTTGGGCTAAACAACGCCTGGATTCTGGGTGGTATGAAATAGAGAATGGTGGAGAGTGCCCTGTTCCTTTGTTTGCCCTGCCAGGCCCTCTCGGGGAAGAGTGTAAACCAAATTAGTAATCCGTGGATGCAACACTCTATGAGGATCCTTAAGACAGTCAGACATAAAATGGGGGGGGGGTATTTAGGCCCATTACCATTAATTAGACATAACCCAGACTTCATACCCCCACTGACAGATTTAGGTTATGAAAGGTGGGAAAGAAGTAAAATCACAGGATTTGCACAAATGGTAGAAAAGGGGGGATTCTCCTGTCTTTTCAGCAGATCCAGGTTAAATTTAAGCTACCTCAATCTAAATTTTTCAGATATCTGCAGATAAGACACTATTTGAGCATGTCTGGTCACCTTGCCCATGTAGGTAGACAGAAGAATTCATGGGAAGATTTTATTTATAGTATGGTAAGAATAAATACCAAAGGGAGATACATCTCAGACCTCTATGCCCGGATGATTTCAGAAGAAGCCATTCCATTACTTAGTATTAAAGAGGCCTGGCATAAGGAGGGGGTAAATCCGATAACAGAGGATGCCTGGGTGCAGCGGGTATTTTCAGGTAGGAGAATAACTTCCTCACTGAATTGGCGAGAATTTTATTGGAAAGTTCTGATTAGGTTTATTTTTAATTTTTTTGTGTTTTTTTTGTTAATGCTTTTTCTCCCTGGCCACCAGTCTGCCTACCACATCTACATCCAGGCATACTCCATGGGTCCCCCGCCACCATCTCGAGGACTCCCTAGTTCCAGTCAGGTCCTGCAGCTTTACCCCCATGGTAAGGAGGTGGAGAGCCCCCCTTCGCTCTGCCAACTAGACTAGATCCAACGTTGCCACGTACCTTCATGGCCAAGCAGATCCCCCGAAGACAGCTATCATGCTGCCGTGACTGGTGCCCATTTTCCCATATTCTCCCCTTTTCAGCGTGTGTGGCATGCAATGACGCCAATGGACAGGCACGCGCTACCGCACACACTCCTTCCCGGCATCAACCACAGCACATCTCCCACTGTCTGCCAGCACCCTGCATCACCTCCAGCTGTCACTAGAGGCCACCAGGACAGCGAGGCAGCACCCCAGGGAAGGACAGCAGTCCTATGGATGCTCATTCCTTCCCCTCCTCTGCCAGCCCCCGATGACCCAGGCTCATTCCCGAACCCTGGTTGTCGGTGTGGTGCGAGGTGTGGCATCCAGCACCTCAACCATCAGTGCCACCGGGCCAGCTATGATAAGGTTTTTTATACCCCAAAAATAACAAAACATTTTCACAAAACTAATTCAGATAAATGCTGGAGAAACTGTGGTGCAGTAGGATCCCACCTACATATCTTTTGGGACTGTCCAGTTATACAAGGGTTTTGGGAGGAGGTAAGGCCACCACTAATATGATATTGATCATGGATATCCCCGGAGACATGACTGAATGGGTGCTAGGGCTACCCACAATCCTACACCTTCCTGCACCCCAGAGAAAACTAGCCCAAATTTTTATGGTAGCAGCCCTTAAGTGTCTTTCAGCCCATTGGCTTAAAGGAGAGACCCCCACAGTACCAGAATGGTAAAGTAGGGTAAACTCCAACTGTGAGATGGAATGTCTAACAGCAAGAATTGGCCTCAGGGAAGAGAAATTCAGAGACTTATGGAATCCCTGATTGCTCTGGACTTCAGGTACTAACTAGCAGAAGGAGATTGCTCCCCTGAAAAAAGGGAAAAAAGGGACTAGAATAGACTAATTTTACCCGATTAATGGAATAAACTGAGAAGGGATATATTAAATAATACTGCTATGATCCTTGTTAATCAGTAGCGAATGATACTTACTTTTTAGGATGCCCCGGCCCTCCATGCCCCTCTGAATATCTGAATGGGATTTGTAAATGGAACATCATTTTAATTTTTACACCACCTATCCTTTTTCTAGTCTAGGTATACTGGTAGTTACACTTATTTTTGGTTTCTTTTTCTCTTATTACTGTTAAGATACAAAGTTGGATTGTAATTAGTTTATTAATCAATATATGCTGATTAGTGTTAGAGTACCAGAGGATTAAATTCAGGAGGAGACAGAAATTTGCGAAAGCAAGGGCTTGATCTTTGATAAATGATTATAAAGTCAAACAGTTGAATGTAATCCCTGAACTGCTTCATATACCTGTTTGTATTTGTCATGGTCATGATTACCAAAGCTTTTGGTTTTATATGAGATGTACTCCAAACTTTTGAATAAAGATGAGTTGGGGGGGGGAGTAAGATGTAGGTTTCAAAGACGAACACCAGCTAAAATAAATACAGTTTCATGTATGCATTATTATAAGGGACATTCTATTTTTTTTTGCACATTTCTGCACCACTTTTCTTAAGATCTCAGTTATAAGATGAAGATTTTCTACTTAGAACCCGTGTTCCACACAGGGAAGTCATCCGCATATGATGTCTGTCGTTGTCACTTATGCTGATCTACACTTTCTGGAGCTAAGCCTAGCATTCAAAGGACCTCTATCCATTTTTGAGGACATTGTGTTGTACATGATTGCACTTGACTGGGTGGGGTTGGGGGGGTACAACTAGATACAGTATATCTAGTTCTATTTGGTAAGTTATCTGCCTGGGACCTCACTCATTGTTATATCACGTGTTCTGCTGCCTGATTGTTAACATGTTGTCACAAGTTACCTGTCAAGCAGTAGGAGACTGGCTCTTTTGGTTACTAGTGATGTCAGTCAGTGAAATCACAATGCTGATGATCTCTCTATAGGAAGGTATAAAACTGACTGTATCAGCCTCCAGGGAGAGTACTATTCCACACGTAGCAGCTACATTGCTCACAGATCTACAGGGATTCCTGTATTTTAAGGGATTTTTACTACAAAAACAGGATATGGGAAGGAAATCTTTTATTTTTAAAATATATGGGGAAATGGACAAACACTACTAAAATACCTACTATGAATCTCATGGTTGCCAAGATCCAGACAGAGCCCTCCAATTGGTGCTCAGTTTGCTGATTTTGCTACACTAAGCAATTCTGTTGGTCCATTTGCAGCCTGTGTTTCTCTGGGGTAGTAAGGTAATATGCTGGCAGTGCATCTTTTTGAGGATGAATTCAGATCTTTTGATCAGGAACCAGTGAGCTGCTGCATGATTCAAACACCTGCCATGTGACCCCACTCAAAACAGCAACACCATTGAGTCAACCGAGGTGCATCTCAAATGCCACTGTTCTGGGCTAGCAGAGCCTAAGCCACTGAAGGTAAACAAGCCTTCTTGTGGGCAGCCTCAGGTTAGCCTATTTTAAACTCATTTTAAGTGCAAAATGAGTCAGACAAAAGACTGACCACTTGATGGTGTTATGCTTTGGGTGGGGGGTGCAAGAAAGAGTGCTTAAGTATTGCTTGAGGGAAGCAGCGCCTGAATCACCAAGGCAACCAAACCTTCTGTTTTGTCTATTTTAAACACATGAAGTACAAAAAGCAAGCCAGATAAAAGAGACTCAATGATGGTGGGCTTTAAAGGGTGAAGGGGACACAAAGAGTGCCTAAGTGCCACTTGGATTGTTTGGTGCACAGAGCAGAGCTGTTTTTAAAAAGGTCACTAAAGCAGCATTTCTTCTGACCAGCCTAGAGGTTGAGATTATTTGAAAGAAAATTAGACAATGTTTCTATTTAATTGTGAGCCTAGGAAAGGTATGGGGGTGTCTTCATCAAGATAAGCAGGAGTTATAAATTATATGTGTGAGATCAGAAGGGACCCATAGACCCCGATCTGGCCTAAGGTTAGTAAAATAAATGAAAAAAAAGGGAATATTTGTTTTTACCTTAGAGTTTGGTGCACAGAGCTGTGTGTGTGTGTGTATAGGGGGATGCTTAAGCGTGCCAATGAAAAACACAACAATACACTGAAACAATGTTTATTAATGGAGCACTACAGGTACACAGAGCTGTAGGCCCAATGCACGACTGGTGTGGAGTGGCTATGCACGCGTATCTGGGGCGAGTAGCTACTCCACACCCCCTGTGCTCCCTGCATGGCATGCATGAAGGGGGCATATGCAGACCCACTGCACCTGATCCCCCATGTCTGCAGACAGCTCCGCGATGGGGACGTTCCGGGGGCATGCCAGCACTACGTGTATTCACTAACCCACATAGTACTGGCTGCATGGGCGCAGAGGGTGGTGCAAGGTACACTAGAGAGACCTTGCCAGAACCCACAGCATGCCCCCATGAACACAGGCATTTGGTCACCAGGGAACCAGGACAGGGCACACTGTGCTGCTCCCGACTGCTGGGCAACAGGAGGCGGCAGGGGCAGCTGGATGGGCGAGCGCCCAGAAAGTTTATGTGAAGCAGCACTGGGACTGGAGGGTGCCACGCTGGTCTGGGTGCATGCTATCAGCATGCACAGCCCCAGACCCATGCCACCCTATGTGTGGGATCCACTATGGGTCCCAGGGGGGCATCCCATTGAATGTCTGCCTGGGACAATGACTCCTCCCCGGTCACCCTGCAGAGTCCTGTGCATTGAGGGAGTAGCCGTGGATAGGTGGTCAGCGTTGGTGAATGCCAGTATGGGTGCACCTGTCCATGGCTGCAGGGGCAAGGGTAGGGTATGTGCATTTTGTGCATCCCTATGTCCCTTTCATGCATTGTGAGCAGAACACAAAATGTATCAGTCTGTGATTAAGGGATACATTTGAAGTGAAGGCATTTCATACTATAAATAGAATACTGTATAAGAGGCTGTATTATTACAAGGTTATAATACATTCAGGAGGTTCTGGAGACATGTGAACCTTGAGAACTGAGCTTTATAGGTTCCAGCATTTCCCCAAAACCTCAAGATGTTATTATATTGTTACATATAAAGTTCTTACAGTTGTAGAGTAGTTATGTGATACGTTGTAGGTGATTTTTTTTTATATTTAAAATAAATAAGAACACATAAAATAGCCTGAACATTTGTCCTAGTGATTTTATTGACTGGCACAATGACACCAATTGCGTACTTACATTGATTTGTGCATACAGGAAAATCTACAGGAATTTCATCCCAGTTTTACAGGGAAAATTAGGGTGCACTACAGGAAAATGCTTTGCCTGATCTGGGAGCACTGCAGCTAGTACTGCCACTTAGTAAATCTTCTAATTCGCAAAAGAGGAAAACATACTTCCAGTATAAGAACCGACAGCTGCCTCCTTCTGAAAGTTAAATAATTTCAGCTAGAGCAGTAGCTCTTTTTTTTAACACAGTTTTTTTGCTTCAGTTGCTGGTGGTGGATATACCTGTCAATTAGGCCCCCTGGTTGGGGACTGTTGAAGGGCTGGGTGATTTACCCCTTAGCATCTCCCCATTGTCCCCCCTGCCCCTGACAGCAATGGCACAAAAGACTGACATCCAGGTGGGTAATGTGCTGATGCACGTCTCAGTCAAGCACCAAATGGCATCCTCCCCCTCCTTACACCACTGTCTTTGTAGTACCACATGAGTATCCATAGGTGGCAGTGTCAGACTGTTGTGAAAACTCCTCCTACCTGGAGGGGGATGGCATCCCCTGGGATACTCAGTTCTCCCACCCCAGTCAGTCACCGATGACCCAGACTTGTTCCTGAATCCAGGTCACTGTTGTTATGAGTGATAGCACTGCCACTGCCCCTATGGACCGGCCTGCGTATTAACTCTTTAAATAGATACCTGTAAGTAGTATTCTAAAGAAAATAAGTAATTGTTGCTTAAAATAGCCATCATCTCCACCTCTTCTAGTGGTTTGATAGTGTCTGCGGCAAAAAAAGTAGGTCACAAGAGTTCCTGAATTTAAAATTAGAGGCAGACTATAAAAGAATGTTACTCAGAATAAATACAGTTTCCTGCTTGCACAATGATACAGGGCTTTTTTTTTTTTTACTTTTTGTGCATTCTTGTGGCAATTTCCTGAAGGTCTGTTACAAGACAAAGATTTTCTTTTCAAAGTGCCATACAGAACCTGTTCTCTGCACACTAAAGTCGTCTGCTTACAGTGTTCATGGACGTCACATATGCTGAGCTAGACTTTACAAAGATATCCACACAACCAAGACCAGCACCCAAAGGTAACTCTATCAGTTTCTGAGGACATTGTGTTTTACTGTACTGCACTTGATTATGTATGTGTGTGTGTGTGTGTGTGTGTGTGTGCGCGCGCACATGTGTGTGAGTGTGTGTGTGTGTAAGGGGTAATAGATCTTGTGTGGTTTTGTCCAGTGTACAATATGTGTCATATGGTATCCTTTTCTGCAACTAGCTAGATACGTAGAAATGAGCCAAGTAAGTCTAAGGAGTTTCAAAAGTGTGCATGTGTGCCACCTGGCTGATTTGAAATGTTTCAAAAGAACAGAAAAGCTTACAGATCCTAACTGCTAACAAAAATAATTGATAAACTAAGCAGGACTGTGCCCTGCTCTGTGTCGTAAGCACCAGAACAAAAGAGCATGAGATGAAGGTGGAGATGTGTGTGAAAAAGGGATGCAAGGAAGTACTCCTTCAATGAAAGAGTGGTGGACACCTAGAATAGACTGCTAGTGGAAGTGATAGAGGGGAAAACAGTAGGGGGTCTTAAAGCAAGCATGGCATAGACATAGTGGAATATTAGGAAATAGGTATGGAGGAGGGAGGGTCATTGGAGATGAGTTACGGGCTGCGGAGACAGACTAGGCAGTGGCCATCTGGATAAACTGGGTGTGCCAAGCAGTCCTTTTCTGTTCACAAATTCTGTATTTCTATGTTTCCACAAGCAGGAATGAAGTATGTTGAACAAGCCTGTATAAGTTATAGGGGTTCCCTTCCCACCCTACAGGGAAATCACAGACGTCCTATAGCAAACAGAAATTTGTCTAGGTTTTTAGCTTCAATGCCCATACTGTCTTCATGTTCATGACATCATTACTGTGTGTTAGCGTTGGCCTCGGTACCAGCATCAATGCCATTTTTCAATGCGACTAACATAATGCTAATGAATTTTTTTTCACAGTCTGCTTTGTTTTCACATATTTATGATGGTCTTCTTGCACACTTCCAAGAAAACGTGCCTTATTTTAACACATATTTTTTATGCAATTTGCTCTTTTTTGTGCAAAACATTTTATTTGACCATCTAGTCATTGTGGCTAATTGGATGGAAATTCCTTAGCCACTTATGAAATTATTTTGCATTTGACTATGGGCCAGGGCAAACATGCTGTCCTTCTGTCACATATGGGGTATCTTGTACTTAGCATCACCTGGTGTGGTAGAAACACAGAAGCATCAATGTTTTTCAGGCAGAAAAATACAGAGGTTGGGACGCTGTGAAGCACACCTACTGACTAGATGTGCTCAGGGAGTGCACTTCACAAAAGGGTTTTTTAAAGCTTAAAAAAACTCAATTTTCTTGACAAAGTCAAGTTTTGTGCACCAGCAGTGTAATCTACTCGACCAGCTGAATCAGAACATATAATATTTCCACAGTGGGTTGCACCAATAAAGCATCTGGAAGTGGACCAAAGAATGAGCCCGCAGCAGAACTACAGCCAGCCATTGAACCACAACTTTCACAGGGTTCAGAACCTCCATGGAGGCCCTACAAAATTCTATGCAGGCAATAGACACAAAATTTGAGTCCTTTCTCACAAGAACGACTGAACAGACTGCTAAAACTGATAATGCAGTTAAATCAGTCACATATGGGGAGTTAATGGCTACCAAAGCTCAAGCCACCACTACTAAAAGAACTCAAGAAAATGCAGAGTTGCAGGATCATATGGAGGCAGCAGGCACTGAATGTTAGAACAATGGAATTACCAGAAAATTGCAAAGGAGAGGGTCTGCTTGAGTTCCTTTAATCATAGTTACCAATAAGTCTACTCCTAGAAACATCCCTCCCGCCTACCAGTTTCCATAAACCCTACCATATCTCTCCCAAGAGGCGCTGTAACGCAGGTGAAGTGCCTCAGACGATCCTTCTGGTTACAAATGGAGTCGCCATGCTGGATCTTAGTCTGCAAATTGCCAGAAGATCGGGGTCATTGAAATTTCAGGGCAAGACTGTCCACCTCTTCCATAATTTATCCTTTGTAACTGGATTAAGGAGGAAGAAGTTCAATGGAGTTCTGACAAAGCTCCAGAGCTTGGGAGTCAATCACTTATTGTTAATGCCCACCCACTTGAAGATTCATTATGATGGTCATACTTTTCAATTCACTGACCCTGAAGAAGTGGGAAAGAAAGAGGAGGCAATCGACAGAGAATTCATCCGAGCTGATTCCGTCCTCCTCAGAGGAGGATACCTGAAGAGAATTGCGCTGTGGATTAATTTCCCATGTGTTTTACAGATCCCTAGTTAAACTTACAGAACCTACTAATTGGTAAGGGTGTTTCTGATACCATGCTCATTCAGTCCAAAATGTTTACCATTGGAAGTTAGACCCATAAGAGTCTTACTGAATGTTTCGGTAAGGATGTGTTGCTTTTGAGTTCATTGTGGCATGCAGGTGCAGATGAACTCATTGCTATAAGAGGTGCTATACAGGGGTGCGCCCAGTGAAGAGCTCAGTTTCAAGGGGCAGGTCAGCAGCAGGTGAATCAGTCAGCAGGCTGGTGATGACTCCCTTTCAGCTGTTGGGGCAGAGTTGGCCAACATTTCAAAGGACAGCGCTTCACCAATAATCACGTGGCTCAGTCCTTTGATGTTGCATTCCTGCATTGTTAAATTCCTGGTTGTGTGTTCACACTGCTGTAGCTTACTGTGTGAACGTACTGTGCCCTTTGCCCAGGCTGTCAGCATGGCCCCTCCCAGTTTCAAATAAACAAACAGCAGTGGTTATCGCCATCCGCCTCCTACAATCCCCATGAAAGCTGAAGGGGGTGCCCAATCACCCTGTCAGCATGCCCCCTCTCAGTTCAATTGTCGACAGGGGAGCCCACTCCCCATCGGCATCATTTCTCCCCCCAATTGTTGTGTGCCAAGGGGGGGCGTCCTATCCCCCTCAGCTCATGTTCCTCCCCAGACACTCAGAATGTGCCAATGGGGTACCCAGTCCCCCTCAGCTTATGGTCCCTCCAGACACTCAGTATGTGCCAATGGGGTGCCCAGTCCCCACTGGCCATAGCCTTCCCCCAACAAACACTCAGATGGCATGCTGGGAGATCACCCCAGTGTATCAAAGTCCCTGTTTTAAAAACAAATCTTCCCATGCTGGATTTTTTTTTTTTTTGAACCTGTAAACAAGAAAACTGTCCCTCGCAGTCTGCTGTGCCCCCTTCCCCCAACCCACACCCACCTTCTATGCACCCACCTCCTCACATCCCTTTCACCCATACTTACCTCTGGAGCCGGCGCAATGATCTTTGGTGGAGCAGGAACACATCTGCACTCTTCAAAGCCGACCGTGAACTGATGAAATGCCAGTAAGCTTTATAATGGCATAATTTTTGTTTTTTTCAACTTTGGTACATATCTTGCCCATTTGTGTAAATTTTGACACCAAATTTTCTTCATGGGGTTCTTGGGACTCCGCCTTATGAACTTGGTGACTGTCATCTGGTTATTCAGTCCCAAAAGGTGATTTCACAGTCACTGCATGGAATCACCTTTCAGGACTGACTAACAAAATGACAGTGTCAGGTGGGCTCCCAAAAATGCCTATGTTGCAAATTTGGTGAAAAAATTCCAAAAAATGACTGTGTTATGAGCGTGTGTCGTGCAGTTTACACACACACTTGTAATGTCACAAATTTGTCATATTTTCACTCCAGGTTTTCAGCATTGGCATTTTTTCACACCTCCTCATGAACAGTATAGCTGTCATTTTCCACATCCTTGCCAAAATTTGTTTTCGCACTTCCTGTGCAGAACTGTGCGGTTGCTGTGTGAAATCAGTGTTTGTGACAGATTAAGAAAATTACAGTGGCACTGTTCATGAGCAGAGGTCCCAAAATGCCTATGTTGAAAATTTGGTGACAGAAGTCTATAAAATGACTATGTTATGAGCGTGTGTTGCACGATTTCCATGCACACTTGTAATTTTGACAATTTTTAATATTTTAACTAAAGATTTTCAACATTGTCAATTTTGCACACCTTCTTATGAACAGTACAGCTGTCATTTTTCACATCCTGCCTAAAATGTGTTTTCGCACATCTAGCACACAACAGCATGGTTGCTGTGTAAAATCAATGTTCGGGACAGATTAAGAAAATCATAGTGACAGTGTTCATGAGCAGAGGTCGCAAAATGCCTATGGTGAAATTTTGGTGAACTAATTCCACTAAACAACTGTTACGAGCATGGGTTGTGCAGGTTTCATGTACGCTCGTATGTTCAAGCATTTTTTATATTTTCACTCCAGATTTTCAACACTGCCATCTCTTCACACCTCCCTATGAATGGTACAGCTGTAACTTTTCACATCCTGCCTGAACTGTGCTTTCGCACATCTGGTGCAAAAAGGTGTGGTCTCTGTGAGAAATTAATGTTCGGGACAGATTAACAAAATCACAGTGCCACTGTTCATGAGTAGAGGTCCCAAATGCTTTAATGAGGTGGGGGCCACAAAAAGCCATGTTGAAAATGTGTAGTGCAAATACCAACAAATGCCCGGGGTGTTAGGGTTTCTAACCATAACGCCTCCCCAACCCATAGTGGGGCTCCAGTGCCCTCATCTTCTCTGAACCACAGACACATCTTCACTCTTCAAAGCCAGATCATGAATTAAGGAAACGGGTATGCACTTCACTGTATTTCAACAGGAATTTGAACTTGATGGCATAACTTGTTCTTTCTGCTAGGAACTGTAGTCCTGCCAATTGGTGCTTACCAACAGCAATTCCAGTGATGAACTTCAGGATTGACAATAGCTTATTACAGCAACTCTGTTTTGTAAAGATTTATATTAAAATGTTGCCAAGGGAGTTATAAGGCTGTATACACATAACAATATGCTTGGGTAATGGTAGGCTCCACGTGGTTAGACCTGTGCAGTTTACCAGAGTCTATGGGACTCTCAGTCGGTACCTGTACTTTAATCAATGACTTTATTTACCCCTAGTTATGTTCAGGATCATAGCGTTCTTCCTTATTTTTCTCTCCCAGAGCACTGCAAATGATATGGATCAAATGATTGATAAGTGGCCACATCAACACAGGGTGCTGAGTTTGCATGATTTGGAACTTGTTTTTAGTATGAAATGACAACCTAAAGTCCTGTACCATGGGCAATATTTAGACTTGATGTATAAGGATTACCCCACATTTGTAAGCCAGAATTTATAGACTATGAAGTTCTATTACATTTGATGCATCAATTTTGATGTATCAACTGTTAAAATATTTGATCCCTTGCATTAGATAGTTGTATATTATAGTCTTTGATTTTGAAAGCAATAAAATATTAATAAAAAAGAAAAATAAAGAGGTCCATCCACTCTGCTGTGCTCTTACCTGAACCTCAATGTCAACCAGCAACTCTGCACTCCTACTACTGGCAGTATATCACCACTTCACACTTAAATACGTTCCACTTTGATCAGTCCCTTATATCTGTCCCACCCCATCCTGAAACCCTCTACAGTTTTACTCTACCACATCCCCGGACAAACTGTTACAACCACCCACCCACCACCCTCTCAGCGAAGAAATGTTTTCTCACATCCCTGTATGGGTTTGTGACCATGCTCCCTAGTGATGGATTCCTCACAGTACTGATTTAGTTGCTGATGTCGACCTTTTGACACCCTTCATAAGTTTGAAGGTTTCACTTTCAGTCATGTCCCACCTTCTTCTCCTGGCCTCCAAGGAGTAGAAGTTCAGGTAACAAGGTCTCTCCTCATATGTCTTCCTCTGCAGCTTCTGAATCATTGTGGTTGTCCTTTACTGCAAATCTTTCTCTATCCCCTTTCGGGGAGGGTTTCAGAACGATGTCCAATACTCCAGGTGTGAACACAGCAGGAATCTGGTAGGGTCACCCTCTCATTTCTGCTAGAAAATCTTACCTCTCAACCTTTCGGCATTAAAATGCATTGCACTGGCTTTCAAAATTCAGATCACATTGTCAGAATGTGTAGCACTTTTTTTATTTTAATGACTAATATATCTAAGAACAGTGTGCCCTATATATTTAGTGATAAAGAATGCTTTTATCAAGATAGTTCAATGTTTCAAAAGTTTGTGTGTCCAGAAATAGCACTGGCATTATGAGGAACATCAGTAAATTCTTCCATCACAAGGGTACATTTGAGTGTAAAAATCACAGCACTATGCAAAATGCATAGTAACTGAGAGGTATGTAGGGTATAGTCTTTCTGTACAGCCCAGCCTTCTGTTCACCTTCCCTAATGCCTTGTTACACTGCGCCTGTACTTTTAAGTTGTCTGTGATGGTGACATATTGATCCCTTTCCTCAGTCATTACCATGCATGACCTTGCAGTTTTTCATTGAACTTGAGCTGCCAGCCCCTCAACCACCTCTCTGGGTCTCTTTTCTCACCCAGAATGTTATCCTCACAATTGACATTCCCACCCAACTTGGTGTCATATGTGAACAGACTGAGCTTACCTTTTACTCCTTCTCTTTTGTCATAGATAAACATGCTGAGAAGGACTGGGCTCAAGACCAACCCCTGAAGTAGTGTACTCCACTGCTAACAGTCTTCTTGGCTAGGACAGAGTGACGGCCTTAGTAGCTACTTAGGGCAGTAGAAATAAAGGTAACAAAGGGGTGGATAGTGTGGGCTAAAACCCTGTATAGACAAAAGTTCTTGGGGTATTATAGTATGTTATGGACAGAATGGATAGACCAGTGTTTTTTTCTGTCATACCTGTGTACGCTTCAATGTTTCTTCTGTGATTGTTCCTTGTTTACTACTATTGTCTAGGGTCTATCACACAGCCAATTTGCTCTCAGCCCGGTAATCCCTTCGTCTAATCCCAGGTCCACCAGCTTTTCACTAAACTATGCCAAATTAAGTTGAAGACCTTACTAAAGTCTAGATAGAGGACATCCATAGCCTGGCCCTTGTCTGCTACATGTATCACCATAATGAAGAATTCAATGTGGTCCATCTGACAGGACTTCCATTTAACAAAGCCAGGTTGCTTCTGATCCTGCAGACCATTCCTTTCCAGAAATTCCAGTATGGTCTCCTTCAAGATGGTATAAGCAGGTTACTTTGGATGTTGCAGTTACTACTGTGAGCTTGTGGGCTTGAACAAGGCTGAGGGGCCTAGGTCACTAAAATCCTGATTATAGAGTTTGCATCCTAGTTAGATAAAACTGCAGTGTGCTTCCACTCAGAGAAATGCTTCAAGCCAGCCTGATGTCAGTGCTGTACAACCCCCGTCATAGCCTTCCTTTGGTTTTATTGAACATGAGAGAAACAATGTATGAAAACCTAATATTCTCCAGGTGAAGCTACCTCTGGCTGGAAGCTGCAACACTGGACTTAGGATTTGCAAGAAAGTGAGTTGTGCTCACAACAGAGGGAGGTGAACCTTACAGTTTGCAATTGTCTTTAGTTTGTAGCAGATTCATTAGGAAAGTGCAGGCTACTTCTAACTGAAAGGCAAAATAAGGAACTTAGAATTATCAGAAAAGGCAGACATTCAATCAACAGAGGGAGGTGGACCTTGCTTTACTTTTGTTACAATTGTAAAGATTTCAGTGCAGGAAGAGTTTAAACCCAGAGGGACTGAATACTGTTTACTGTGTCTGTCCTTGTGCACAGCTGACTTGATTGGAGTTAGTGATTGACTGTTTGCATTGCAATATTTGTAATACTGTAAGTTATTCACTGGGCTAAGAATTTGTCATAAGTTCTGAATTAAGTGCAGGTTACAGGTTGTGTATTTGGCCCAGACAGTGCCCCAGGGGGTGGAAACTATTGTTTTTTTGTGTGTATCTCTGTGTGCCTTAAAAGGCCAGGCCAGACTGTGTCAGGAAGTGCTTACATCACAGCTACTTATCAATCAATAGCTTTGGAAGAGTCTTACAGACCTGATAACAACAGTACTTTAAGCAAGTGGATTTTTAGCAAGCTCATCAGAAAACCTAATATTCTTCAGGTGAAGCTACCTCTGGCTGCAAGCTGCAACACTGGACTTAGGATTTGCAAGAAAGTGAGTTGTGCTCACAACAGAGGGAGGTGAACCTTACAATTTACAATTGCCTTTAGTTTGTAGCAGATTCATTAGGAAAGTTAATATTCTTCGGGTGGAGGCTTCTAACTGAAAGATGAAATAAGGAACTTAGAATTATCAGAAAAGGCAGTCTTTCAATCAACAGAGGGAGGTGGACCTTGCTTTACTTTTGTTACAATTGTTTACATTTTCAGTGCAGGAAGTGTTTAAACCTAGAGGGACTGAATACTGTTTACTGTGTCTGTCCTTGTGCACAGCTGACATGTTTTGGGGCTGACTGCTTTCAGAGCACAAGTCACCAGGCTGTTTTGGGGCTGGGGAGGTTTACCTGTGTCTGACTTGGATGTTTGGATGTTTCTCTGTTTGATTAGCAGGGTATTTTCTCTGTTAAATTGTCATGTAGGGCATCTTGGTGACAGGAAGGCACTAATCACAGCCGCAGGTCAGAGCTTTTAGCTGACTGTTTCATGAGGGCACAGTTTAGGCCCAAACCCTTCCACCCCTCACCCCACCACCCCTGGAAATATGTCCTTTATACCTGGGGTTCTGACATTTCCACAAGAGGGCAAGGTGCATATCACTGTCATATCCTCTCTAGCACACTGCACTAACAATATAAGCCTACACATTATATAATATATATATATATTTCTATATAACAAACCAATCTCTCTCACACACACACAAAAACAAAGAAACAAAATAAATAAATAAATAAACAAGAATTTAGACAGTCATGTGGAGAGTAGTGCAATGTAATGGCTGTGGGGCAGCAGTCTTCCAGGAGTCTTTCTGGAGGCTGAGATGCTGCCCTGTTTGCAGACAACTTTCTGCCCTGAGGGAGGAAGTTGCCCATCTTCAGGCCACACTGGACAGTAGTAAGGGAACCTCCCCCATCCAGGGAGCACCAGAGCCACCACCACTACCTCAGAGGTTGTGAAGAAAGCACAGCAGTTGGACTACAGTGGGCTCAGGGAGGGTAAGGGTTGTGGAACAGAGGCCCACCCAGTCAGTTGTTCCTCTCCACAATCCATACACCATTCTGGGGGAGCATAGTTCCCCTATGAATGCACCTGCAGAGGAGACTAAGGAGGTTGCAGACAACTGTTACAAGGGAGGCCCTCAGGAAGGAGGCAGTGGACACCACAGGGAAAGAAAGCAGCTCCTGGATAGGGACTCAATTATTAGGGGGCTAGAACTGGGGGGAGCAGGGAAAACTGAAGTAAGGTGCCTACCTGGTGCCATGGCTTGGAGGGACAGGAAGCACATCCTTAGGATCATGAGAACAGTTGCACGGGAGTCTGAGCTGGACATCATTGTTCATCTAGGGACAAATGACTTGGCTCATCATGAGATTAGAGCAGTGCAGAAGGACTTTGTAGAGTTGGAGAGGGGCCTGAGACTAGTAGCAAACACAGTATTCTTCTCAGAGGTGCTACCTGTCAGTGGCATGGGTGAGACGAGGGTACTTTACACCATGCAGTTTAATGAATGGTTGAAAAAATGGTGTGGAGCATAGAGATTTAGCTTCACTGGGGACTGGAGTTCCACCTGGAGGGACACCAGCCTATACTGACAGGATGGTCTGCATCTGTCCAGGAAGGGAAGAAGTATTTTGGGCAATTGGTTTAAATGCTTCATTGGCAAGCTTTTAAACTAGTCAAGGGGGGAGGCACTGATAAGCAGCAGAAAAATCCCAGCCTCCCCCTACAAAACAGGGTACTAAATGAGAAAAAGACCAAGGTAGAAAGGTCAGTGGGGGAATGCTGCTACGGAGGGTAAAGCCATCAAAAAATGGAGAGCAATGAGTGCCAGTGCCTGTAGTCTGGGTAACAAGCTTCCTGAATTAGTGACCTTGATGAAGGAGGAACATCTGGATATCATGGCAGTCACAGAAACATGGTACATACACAACCATGACTGGGACGTAAACATACCAGGATACACTACCTACAGGAGGGACAGGGAGGGTAAAAGAGGAGGAAGAGTAGCTCTCTACATAAGGGAAGGAATCAAAGTAACAGAACAAAAGGGTAAACAGGGAGAAGAAGAAGCACTGTGGGTCAATTTGGAGGCAGGCAATGGCACCACAATCCACACAGGGGTTGTATACAGAACCCGCTTTCAGGGGGAAGAAATGGACAAGGAAATGATAGAAAGTATACTTAGAATGGCAGAAAAGGGGGAGATATTGCTGATGGGTGATCTAAATATACCAGATGTTAACTGGAATGCAGTTGCAGCAGCCACTTCTAAGAGTAGGATTATTCTAGATGCCCTACAGGGGGCATGCCTTAGACAACTAGTATTGGAACCCACTCGAGAGGGAGCAATCTTAGACCTGGTTCTCTCAAATGGAGATGGAGAGAGGATCACAGATGTAGAAGTGGGTAGCCATCTGGGAATAGCGACCATCAAACAGTATGGTTTACAATAAACACAGCAATAGAGTCAAGTCATACAAAGGTAAAAGTAATGGACTTCAGGAGGGCTGACTTTGCCAAAATGGGTCAGTGCCTAAGGAATACACTAGCAAATGGGCAGGAAGGAGGGGTGGAAGAACAATGGGGAATAATAAAAACTGCCATCACAGAGGTAACAAGCCTTTGTGTGAAGCAAAAAAAACAAAACTAAATGATGTAAGAAACCACTATGGTTCTCAAAGGAGGTGGCAGGGAAGGTTCAAGAGAAAAAGAAAGCATTCAGGAAGTACAAGGAGTCACAGAAGAAGCAGGATAGAGAATTGTACCAGATAAAGCAAAAGGAAGCTGGGAAGGCAGTCAGAACAGCAAAGGCCCAAACCAAGGAAAAGATAGCCAGTTCAGTTAAGAAGGGGAATATAACCTCTTTAGGTACATCAGGGAGCGAAGGAAGACCAAGGGAGGGATAGTGAGGCTTAATAAAGGGAAGGGGGTGGGCAGAGGGTGACTGTGAAAAGGCACAGATACTAAACAAATATGTTTGCTCAGCATTTACAAACGAAGAGGGGGAGGTACCTAAAACAAACAATAGAAACACTCTGGATACAGAAGTTGATACCAGCCCATTTACAGAAGAAAGGGTTCTGAAAGAGCTCTTAAAACTGAAGATGGGCAAAGCAATGGGGCCTGATAGGATTCATCCCAGAATTCTAAAAGAACTAAAGGTAGAACTAGTGACACCACTGACTGTCCTCTTTAACAAATCATGGGAGGATGGGGTTGTACCTGAGGACTGGAGGAAGGCAGATGTGATTCCCCTTCACAAAAGTGGAAGCAGGGCAGAAGCAGGAAACTGCAGACCTGTTAGTTTAATCTCAGTGATAGGGAAAATGATGGAATAACTTCTGAAGGAAAGAATTGTTGAGTACCTAGAGGCCAGAGGGGCACAGGACCCAAGGCAGCATGGATTCACAGCAGGAAGGTCATGCCAGATGAATCTAATAGATTTTTTTGACTGGGTGACCAAAGTAGTAGATCAGAGAGGGGCTGTGGACATGGCCTACTTAGACTTTAGCAAGGCATTTGACACAGTCCCACACAAAAGATTAATGTACAAGTTAGCCAGCCTGGGAGTGGGTCCCAAGATGACAGCCTGAGTAAAGAATTGGCTGGAGAATAGGACACAGAGAGAAATAGTAAATGGAGTCCACTCTGAAGAAAGGGGGGTTACTAGTGGGGTATCGCAGGGTTCAGAATTAGGACTGGTCCTCTTCAATGTCTTTATAAGCAACATTGCAGAGGAACTGGAAGGAAAAGCATGTCTCTTTGCAGATGACACAAACATCTGAAAAAGAGTTGATGCACAAGGTGGGGTGGAAAGGATGAGAAGGGACTTGGCAAAGTTAGAGGAATGGTCAAATGTATGGCAGCTTAGATTCAGTGCTAAGAAGTGCAAGGTAATGCACCTGGGAAACAAAACCCAGGGGAAGAGTACACAATGGAGGATGAGATACTAACAACAGCAAAAATGGAAAGGGACCTGGGATAGTCATATCAGATGACTTAAGGAGGCAAGCAATGTGGAGAGGGCAGTAAGGAGGGCTGGGGGATACTGGGATGCATAAGGAGAGGCATCACCAGTAGAAAACAGGAAGTTGTTATCCCTCTGTACAGACAGCTGGTGAGACCCCATCTGGAGTACTGCATGCAGTTCTGGAGACCCAATTTCCTCAAGGACATAGACAGGATGGAAGCTGTCCAGAGGAGGACAACTAAAATGGTGCAGGGTCTGCATCAGAAAACATATGAAGAGAGACTAAAGGAGCTTAATATGTATAGCCTCGAGGTAAGGGGGGGCATGATAGAAACTTTCAAGTACCTCAAAGAAATCAACAAAGTCCAAGAGGGTAGCATCTTTCAAAAAAAGAGGTGTGCAAGAACAAGGGGCACAATTTGAAGATAGGGGAGTGGCTCAGAGGTAATTTAAGGAAGTATTTTTTACAGAGAGGGTTGTGGATGCATGAAACAGCCTTCTGAGGAGGTTGTAGAGTCAAAAACAGTGGTTGAATTCAAGCATGCATGGGACAGTCATAAGGTAATTCTGGGGGGGGGGTAGAAAGAAGTAGGCTGCTAGTTAACTAGGATCTGCAGCTTATCCATTAGGTAGTGAAATGGGCAGACTGGGTGGGTCAAGTGGTCCTTATCTGCCATCAAATGCTATGTTTCTATGTAGATTACACCACTTCCTTGTTCTAAAATTAGAAGCAGGTTTATGAAGAACACCAACCAAAATAAATACATTTTCCTGCCTGAATGATAATAAGGGCCATTATATATATGTATTTTGCACATTTCTGTACCACTTTTCTGAAAATCTCAGTTGTAAGAGGAATATTTTCTGCTAAAATGCCACTTAGAATTTGTGTGCTACACAGTGAAGCCTTCTGCCTGCGATGTCTGTGGATGTCACCTTTGTTGAACTACACTTTTCGGTACCAAGCCCAGCATTCAAAGGAGATCTGCCCATTTCTGAGGACATTCTGTTGTATTTAATTGCACTTGGTGAGGTTCGGGAAGGGGGGTTTGTCCAGTAGATTCTTTTAAGTAATATGTGCCCCAATGTACAGTACTGTTTTCCACAGTTTGGACCAGAAACATATAAATGAACCACCTAAGTTTGAGAAGTTGCAGATATATAACTGGACATCACAACGGTCTAAAAATGGCCACAGTGTAGTATTGATGTTGAACAAACTCAGGTGTCTATATCTCAGGACTGCTTTCCAGCTTCACTTGAGCCAATGCCACATTTGAAAGAGCTTATCATGGGCTTTCAAACTTTGATGGCCAAGTGGCATGAATCTTTCCCTTTAAGTGTAACATAGTTCCATACAGAAAATGCTCTTTACTATAAGTCTGGTACATTCTCTGTCCTTTCGGCTTTTGCCTACTTGGTCAAATTTCGTAGCCACTCATGAACTCTCTCAGCATTTGACAAAGGACCAAAGAAAACATTCTGTCCTTGTATGCCCTGCATTGTATCCCATCCTTGACTTCATGGGTGGGGATAAAACCATAGATACCTTTTGGGCAGAAAAAGACTGATGTTGATCTGGTCTGCTGTGTTCCTGCCTAACCCAGGTTAGCTTCCAGTTCTGTGTGCATCACATCAGCTATTCGATTTGTTACTCTACTTCCCCCTTAAACATATTACACCTTAACTGCTGTTTAACAGCTTTGGGGCATTTCTAAGGCAGGACAGGGTGCTATGTGACCTGTTTTGCCACTTCATGGTCCTGAGGCATAAGTAGAGCACTCTATGTGAGCAGAGCAAGCGAGTGGTCACCGTGCACAAAGACAAGCACATCTTGCATGTATTTTGAGTGTTTGGTGGGTGAGGCAGTGAGAAGTGGTGACATCTAGTGATAGCAGCAGAAATCCAGAGGTAAAGGCAACATAGAGAATCAGAGATTGGTGAAGGATGAGCCCACTCACCAAATGTTGTTAATCAAAATATATCCATTTATTATACATTTTCTTTTTCTAAGGATAATCTACATGCTAGAGAGCACTGTGTTCTTAACATTGCATATGTTTCAGATAAAAAAAAATTCTTCTTCAGTGCAGAAACACATATGCTCATTACATAACTGAAAAAATTATTTGTGTATAAGAATACACATTTTATAAAAAAAATTTAAAAACAATTAGAATCAAAGCAATTATTAAATAAGTTCCAGTTCCTAACCCAGTTCTTTATCTGTACCCTGTTCTGATTCTCAAATCTGTAAGTATAACAAATGAAATAATTATGCTCAGTAAGGTGTCCTAGCCAGCTTACACTTCAGCTTTTTAAATTAAGCCACACATGTTCAAGATCAGTATAGTGTATATTAGAACGTTGTATTCATTGAAAATCTAGCTTTCCCTAGTGTTGTTGTACCATTGGTGTGATGTCACAATGTTGTTGTACCATCGTGAGTACGTCACATTGATGGTACAACAGCACTGACCATTTTTGTGCATGCATGATTCGCAGTTCGTGGAGACAGCAAAATGGGCACCACAGTTCATCGGAGGCACAGGAGGACATTTAAAAATCTCAGTAAGTGCTGTTTTTTTTAAATAGTGGCTGGCACACAGCAGGACAGCTGTCTTTGTTTTTAAATATTTATGATCGCACGGGAAGGAGTGCAGTGTATTTACGGACACGGGCGGGGGATCACCGACATCACGGCGCTACTGTGGAGTCAGTCAACAGCTAATTTGTTTATGGTAGTCCATACACTATAAAAGACAGTGGATGGGCAACAGTAAACAACAACACTGTGTCTCACTTCTCGAGGTTTTCATGCCAACCGAAAACCTCTTGAAGTGAACAACAGTGTTGTTGTTCACTGTTGCCCATCCACTATCCTCTATCTCCTGTACATAAAGGTTGGGTAAAATACTAGTGAACCAAAAAACATCTTTTTTGTTCACAATGGCAGATAATATTATGAAACTAGAGGGAGGTGTGGGGGTCAAATGTATAAATTGTACTATGTACTCTAACATGCTTACTCCGCTCCCCCAAAACACCATATGTCTGTAGGAAACATAATGAGAATGCAGACATGGCAAAGGAAATATCCACATTTAACTTCAGACTTAAGGCACTTGAACAACGTCAAAATGACATGGCAAGAAGGTTAGAAGCAAGAGATCCCCCCCCCCCCGGGAAAAGTGCTTGCCTACCAATACACATGGCACAAAATGAACTGAAAAAAGAAATTACAAAAGGTAGTAGGAGCAGCCAGTCCAGCCCCCACTGGCTTGCTCCATATAGCCTATAAATAATGCTAGCTACCATATTCAAACGGAAAATAATAAAACTAAAAAAACAAGTAGGGTAGAGGACATCATATGTAGCAATGACAAAAAGTGGTACCAGATCCAGAGCAAAGGAGTGGCTAAAAAGGGGGAAAAGCTGAACTTCTCACTGTCCCCATATCAAACAAATTTGACCCTTGAAATCCCTTCATAACTGAAGAACTAGTCAGAATACCTAATGAACCTACTCCTAGCACATCTACTATGGGTACAATATGCCCAGTTTATGCTAGCACACCAGGTATAGAGAGTGGTAAAACATGTCCTACAAATGCAAGCCTCTGGGTCACAACTACCAGAAATTCAGATTAAACTCATCCTTTATATACAGAGAACACTCCCTTAAACATCACAGTTGACAATGATACTGTTGAAACAAGGGACACTTCTGACTCTATGGTTCAGGGGCCTGAGAGTATGGAAACCAATGAGACAAATGTCAGCATAAACAATAACACAGAACAGATATACATACCAGGGGATTCAATAACCCTGTATACCAATGGATATTCCACTAAGGGAAATAAAACGTATCCAGCTGTTGTTACAGATGGGCCATTATTAAGGCTGTAAGTTTTTTACGGGGGTCACGGATTTCACGATTACCTTGAAATCGGTAGTCTCCCATGAAAATCCTCTTATTCCAAATGAATACTTAGTCCTCCTTAATTCTTGCTGTCACTACATTCTCTCTGCTACTTGGAACACCAACAGGGAGAGACACTATTATTTTAGAGGAGCCAGTTGGGTTTCTAGTGCACAGCGTCCACACAGATGTGTCCTCTCTCTTTTTTCACAGTGACAGCAGGTCGCATTGCTGCCACATGCCTTCATACCGAGACTCATTGTCATTTTCTCCCTGCTACTGGGAACACCGTCAGGGAGGGACACTGTTATTTATTTAAGGAATGCCATCAGTGTGTCGGTCAGAAGAGCCATTTGGGTTTCTAGCGCACAGCATCCACACAGACATGCCATCTCTCTTTTCTCACAGTGACAGCAGGTCGCAATTCTGCCACACGCTTTTATACCGAGACCCGCTGTCACTGCTTTCTGCCCGCTACTGGGAACACCCTCAGGGAGGGACACCGTTGGGGTTTGGGGGAGGAGGTTGGGCCTCAAGAGCAGATTGCACTAACCTCCTGGTCACAGTCGATCGCTCGCTCCCTTTCAAAAGATCAGTTGGGAGAATTTCTATTCGCAGTTTTTCAGTTCAATACATTTCTGTTTTTAGGACCATGAAGTGCTGTGAAATCATCCAATTTTTGCCGTGAAAAAATTACAGCCCTAACCATTATCAAGGATATAACAGGAATGCTGCCATGTATTTTGCAGCATGTCAAAAATTCCAAAACTGTAATTTTACATGTAGGAGCTAATGAGTTAAGTAAAAGAGAGCTAGAAGAAACAATCAATGACATGAAACAAGGAATAACTACACTAAGAGATATGAATGTTAAGATAATGTTATCAGAAGGCCTACCAGTTCCATGTGCTACATGGTGAAACCTTGAAATATAAAAGCTTATAATAACTGGCTACGCAGCTGGTGTGTTACAAACAACATCACCTGCATAAGAACTTGAGAGAAATTTGCAAATAACAACTCATTGGGGTCTATTCATGATGGCAACACGGCACTACACATGGTGCGTAAGCCCCATGCAGAGGCAGCCATGCGCGGAACATGCAGAAGCATCCTCCGCATGGTATTTACAAACCAAGTATAGTGCCATATAGTGCCATGTGCAGAGCCACCACTTGAACATGCATGCCATAGTGGATATGTGGCTGTGCAGGGGTGTTCCCTCATAAGCAGTATACGGTGACATCGTACATGCATGCACGATGCAAGATATGTCGGAAAGGTGCATTGTGTCCATGCATACACAATACATTCTAAAAGCAGTCACAAGCAGTCTACACAGTGCACACACAGTTGGGCAAGGTAGCAAAGTGGGCCACAGGGTGCAAGGCATTGCCCGCTGCAGCTGCACATGCCAGCCCGTATGCACTGACACAATGTATGCCGACTGTGTCTGCACATGTGTCGGCCACCTGACATGTGCCACTGTTACACATGCGGCAACCCAGGCCAGATGGCCAGCCCCAGCACAGCGTACATGCCAACCATCAGGCACCACCACACGAGGATACACAGCACAGCATACTGTGGCACACATGGAGGTACACACACTGCCATGAGGCCCTTTCATGGATACACAGTGAATGCACACACATACACACACACACACACACACGCACATATGTACACACATCCGACCATACACACCATGCCAGGTCAAGGAAGCAGACACCAAGATGTAACTGTAGTAAAATGCTTTTACTGCCAAACACAGCACTGCACAAATAGGGGCAAGCACAGCAACAGGGCAACAGTCCTGGGGAGGTAGGATCACAGACTGTGCTCCACCTTAGTCTGAGTCCTTTTCTGAGGGCAGGTCCAGGCTAGTGGAAGGTGTCAGTTCAGGGAAGGGGGTCCATATACTTCCTCTCCTCAAGTACCAGTCACCTGTTAATGCCACGATATTGCTAAAACAAAAAGAGCAGACAGAGGGACCCAATGTCAGTGCCATGGCAACATGGAACGGCCCCACTACGGCAATGCCAGTCACTTCCCCCTCCCACAAACACACATGGCCCTAGACCACCTACCTTAGAGGCAGCATAGATGGCCCACAGGTCCCCATAATTATCCCTGTATACATAGTTGTAAATGCTGTTCCACAAATCCAGGTGCCACAGCAGGCCTTGTGGCAGCTGCTGCCATGAGATGACCACAAGAGCCAGCATGGCCCTGCCCACCAGCTGGTGCTTCAGGACCAGCACCCCCTTCCAATGCCAGGTCCCCTGTGAAACACAATGGAGACTGTGATAAGCAGACATGCCCATGGCATGGAGACAAACTGACCCATTAAACACACAAGCCACACAGCCACTGGCAGAAGCACCTACCTGTTGCTTCTAGGTGACATCCCAGATTTCACCAGCCAGTGTGCCATCCTGATAGGTAGCCTCCAACACCTGGTACAGCCATCCTCTTCTGCCATGCGTGGTGCTGCTGCTGCCATCATCTCCTTAGTACTGATGGCCTTCTGTGGCAGGCACGCCCATACCACATGTGCCTGCAACCCCATAAGGGCATGTGCGACATGCCACACATCCTACATGGCACACACGTGTGAATGTGCAACACCACTGACTGAATGCTACTAGCAGATCATGCAGGTGCATTGTGATGTGCCAAGGGGCAATACTACGTATGATCCTTCACAAGAGGCAGAAGCAGAGCATCATGCTAGACCACAGCATCCTCCCTGGCCATTATGACCTTGCCTTGTTGCCTAAATGCTGCACCCCACTGATATCCTACAGCATTACCGGGTCGACCACGGCACGCTACAGTACATCTATGGCCTTGAGGAGGATGTGATCAGGCCTGCCACCAAGCACTCCATGGCCATGTCGGTGGAGACCAAGGTGCTGTGTGCCCTGCAGTACTATGCCATGGACTCATTCCAGTGGGTGATGGGTGACATGACAGGGGTGACTCAGGCGTCTGTGTCACGGGCGCAGCACCAGGTGACCAATGCCTAAGTGAGGCACTGGCAGAGGCACCTCACATTCCACATGGATGCTGCAGGGCTCAGGGCAGTCAAGGGATCATTCCTGGACATGTATGGTATGCAGATCATGGTGGGTGTGATCGACTGCACACATGTGCCCATCTTTGCCCAGCCCGTCAATGAGGATGCCTACAGAAATCACAGCATCAACTGGCAGGTCATCTGTGACCCAATGGCATCCTGACCAACATCCTGGTATGGTAGCCAGGTTCATGCCACGATTCCTATGTGTATGACAACAGCACCCTGAGGCTCCATATGGAACGGCAGCCAGAGGGCTATGGCTGGCTGTTGGATGTGGTCCCATAATCATGTATGGATAAGTGTGCTGCACGTGAGCATCAGCATCGCTAACCAGACATTTCCACTCCACTCTACTCCAACAGGAGATAGTGGGTAACCCTAAGAACTACACAACTGGCACCATACCTGGCTCCACGGCACCCAGTGGAAGTTGCATTCAGTGCAGCACACATGCAGGTGCGGGGCATTGTGGAATGCATGATAGAGTTTCTGAAGATGTATTTCCAATGTCTGGACCATATGGGTGGTACAATGATGCTTGTGCAAGGTATGGCATGCAGAGTGTTTACCACTTGTGCCATGCTGCACAACATCTGCTTGTGCCACGTGGTGTCAGAGCCACAGGACATAAACCCAGAGGAGAGCAGTGAAGAACCACCACAGCACCCACATGGACCGGCACCACATGGGGAGGGAGCCAGAGATCTGCTTATGGGCAACCATGCAGCGGGATGTATGGCAGCGAGCACCATGCATCATCATGTGGCCCATGGCACATTCAAAAGGTAAGTTAGCATATATGCTGGCAATGAAGAGAGTGCCAGACTGAGCTGGCATATGCATGGCATGCACAGCATGGTGTTGCCACGGCCATGGCATGCCACAGGAGTGCATGCTGCACCTGCAGTCCACCATGTACAACATGTGCCATTACTGTGCCATGGACCATAGTGAGGGCATGCCACTGTGGGCATCGCACACCATTGTGTGTGTGGTGAGGGTGTGGGGGTCTGTGCCAGCACGGTGCATGGTATGGCCTGTGTCATGGCTGACCGGCACCCTCCCCAGGTGGTGCAGGTCCATAGGGTACCAATTCCGAGTGTGGTGTGTGCAGTGGTGTGCGTGTGTGCATGGTTTGTGGTGTTGCTGGTGGGGGTGTGGGTATACTGTCTATGGCGATCAGGTGCATGTGAGCCATAGCATCATATCACTGAGTCACAGGCCTCTGCTGATGTCCACCATGTCCGTACACTCGTCCACCCTGTGCCAAGCAGTATACTGTGTCTGCTGTGTGTGTGCCACCTGTACATAGCATGATCACCGAGTCACTGTGTTAGGTCCTGCTCCCTGGTCAGCACCAGCCATCGTGGGTTGGGGGCAATGTGTGGCACTAAGCAGCCCCCATGATTCCATAAGCATGGGGTCAGGCACACTGACTGGTGCCACGGATGCAGCTGTGGTAGCCATGGTGGCCCATCCTTGTTGGGTGACAAGGTGGATATCAATGGCCAAGAGGGCATCGGCTATCTGCTCCAGTGCCCTTGTACCCATGGCCACCTCATCAGTCAGGAATTCCTGGGCACATGCACCTGTGGCCACTGCTTCTGCCATCTGCTTCTGTGCCCTCACTCCTGTAGCAATGCCTTCTGCCAGCCTCTCCTGTGCCTATACAGACCCTGCTATGACCTCCATGAGACAGTGCACGACCTCCATACACTCCCTTGTCACCTGCAGGCTGTCCAACTGTAGCCTGTGGAAATCAGGGTAGCAGTTGTCTAGGGGTGAGCCACTGTTGCCCTGTCTGTGGTGCCTTGGGGGGGCCCTTGGAGGCACCAGTGTTCTGGTCCTGTGTGTCAGGCAGTATGGCTGGTGCCAAGGTTATCACAGTTGCAGCGCAACTGTCTGCTGGGGGAATGGTGTTGTCTTCGCTGCAGTGCTCTATTCCTGGAGATGGCTGTTCTGCATTGGTGCTGCACTCCTGCCTTTCCAAGCTGGCTGTCATCTCAGTGTGTTGTCTCATGCCGGGGCTGCTCTCCCCCCTCCCACTGCTGCCACTCCAGGGTTCATTCCCTGTCTCCGCCATGGTGGTCTATGGCATGGTGGATTACTAGGTGTTCCCCTCTTGCAGTGCCTGGACCACACAGGTGGTATGATGATGCTTGCACCAGGTATGGCATGCAGAGTGTTCACCACCTGTGCTATGCTGCACAACATCTGCTTGCACTGCATGGTGCCAGAGCCACAGTATACAAACCCAGAGGAGGGCAGCGAGGAACCACCACAGCACCCCCATGGACCAGCACCATCTGGGGAGGGCAGCAGGGATCCACCTATGGGCAATCATGTAGCGGGATGCATGGCAGTGAGGGCCATGCATCATCATGTGGCCCATGGCAGATTGGGAAGGTAAGTTGAAATGCGTGCTGGCAATGATGAGAGCACCAGACTGAGCAGGCATGTGAGTGACGTGTGTACCATGATGTTGCCGTGGCCACGACATGCCACACATGCAGTCCACCATGCACAATGCATGCCATTACTGTGCCATGAACCATGCTGAGGGCATGCTGCCATGGGTATCGCTAACCACTGTGTACATGGTTGGGGTGTTGGGGTCTGTGCCAGCATGGTGCATGGTATGGCCTGTGTTGTGGCCAACAAGCACCCTGTCCAGGTGGTGCAGGTCCATGGGGTGCCAATACTGAGCATGGTATGTGCAGTGGTGGAGGTGTGTGCGTGGCATGTGTCAGTGCTGGTGGGGGTGTGGGTGTACTGTCCATAGCAGTCACATGCACATTAGCCACACCATCATATCATTGAGTCGCAGGCTTCTGCTGATGTCCACCATGTCGATGCAGCCATCCACCCTGTTCCTGTGTGGCGTACCATGACCGATGTGTGTGCACCACCCTGTGCTACCTGTACACAGCGTGATTACTGGGTCAAGTGTTCAGTTACACCTCCTGGTCGGCACCAGCTGCCATGGGTTGGGGTGCTGTGTGGGACTGTTACACCACTTCCATGGCTCCATAGCCATGGGGTCAAGCACACTGGTCGGTGCCATGGGTACAGCCCTGGCATCTGCAGTGGCCCATCCCTGTTGGGCAACAAGGTGGGCAGCAATGGCCAGGAGAGCATTGGCCATCTGCTCCTGCGCTGTTGCACCCATGGCCACCTTGTCAGTCAGGTGTTCCTGGGCATGCACACCTGTAGCCACTGCCTCTACCATCTGCTCCAGTGCCCTCACTCCTGCAGTAATGCCTTCTGCCAGCCTCTCCTGTGCCCACACGAATCCTCCCATGACCTCCATGAGGTGGTGCATGGACTCCATACACTCGCTTGTCACCTGCAGGCTGTCCCACTCCGGCCCATGGAGGTCAGAGTAGTAGCTGGCTAGGAGTGAGCCACTGGTACCCTATCTGTGGTGCCTTGGGGCTCTATGGAGGATCCAGTGTCCTAGTCCTGTGTGTCGGGCTTTGTGGCTGGTGCCAAGGTTCTCACAGTCACAGGGCAACTGTCCTTAGGGAGGGATGGTGTTGTCTTCATTGCAGCACTCCAGTCCTGGTGATAGCTGTTCTATGTCAGTGCTGCACTCCTGTCTCTCCAAGGTAGATGTCACCTTGGTGTCTTATTCTGTGCAGGGGCCACTCTCCCCCTCCCACTGGTGTCACTCTGAAGTCCATTCCCTGACTCCACCATGGTGGTCCATAGGCATGGCAGGTTACTGAGTGTCCTCCTTCTGCATGGATGGGGTTCTGTGCTGCTGCAACCCTGTGTGTGGGAAGGGAGTGACATCAGTTAGTGCGCCTGTGTGTCCATCGTGTGCGGCTGTATGCCCCATGTTAATGGCAGTACCCACCTTCAATACCTGTTCTCAGTGGGCCTGTGCTGCCTCTTCCTCCTCCTGCCATGCTGGATGGTCCCTCTCTGGCACTGCTGTTGTTGGGCACTGTGGGGTGGAGCATAACAGGTGTTTATTGACTGTTGCCATTTAGCAGTTCTGTGATGGTACCCTGTGCACCCACACATCATGCTTACCTGGCATGCTGTCCAGTCCATCTGGCTCGCCATCCTTGAGGACATCATTGATCATGTCTGCCACCTGTTGCTTTATGGGCATGAGGGGTGGATCAGGGGTGGCAGGCCACCACCTGTGGTGTCCTGTGACTGGCATGCTCTGCTCAGCCACTTCTTCACCTGGGACTGGCGGTCATGCCAGTTGTGCTTGATGGCCACCAGTGTGTATGCCTCCAGTCCTGTGATGTTGATTGCCACTTGCAGGTCCAGCCATATTCAGGCCTTGGTCACAGCAGGGGTGCTCAATGACCACCACCTGGACAGCACATCATAGTTCTGCCTGACCTCTGTGACAAGGATGGCCACCAGTGCCCCCATAAAGTTTGGGGATCCCTGTCTCCTCCCACCACCATCTCCAGCCATGCCATGTCCACTGATGTTGCTAGTTGGGTGCGTTGTGGCAGTTCCCACACACTAATGTTGCTTGAAGTTGCTGCTGCCATTTTCTGTGGACATCCCACTTCTGCACTGTGTGTATCACTGGCGCATAGCTGTTCCACATCTTTTTATATGGTGGAATCAAGGGGCATTCCCATCATCTTGCACTAGCTCTATCTTGCCCCTGTGTGTAGCTGCATATCTCCTCTGTCTCCACCCTGACCTCCTGGGGGTGTATCGACCTGTGTTGTACATGTGCATATTTCAGTTTTGTTGCACGGCATGCAGCTGCATGCCTGCATTTACATCTGTTCCACGTGTAGCGCTAGGTCTTTGCGAATGGATCCTATTGTACTGTCGGGATAGCCTTCACTTGAGTAAAAGCAGAGGTAGGTTACTAGGCAATACCTTTTACCAGGTTATTACTAGTAACTCCCAGGTATTACAAAACTGAGCAACCAGGGCAAAAGGGATTTAACAGTGATAAAACCATAAGAAAGAGTATTAGCAAGAGAAGAAAACAAAATATAAACTCTAACTTAAACTTCCTTTTAACAAATGCCAGAAGTCTCCATTCAGTAAAGAAAGATTAATTAGAACTCACCTTACTTCAAAAAAATATAGACATAGCAGACATAACAGAAACCTGGTGGGGGGAACATCATGTTAGAATAACAAAATGTCAATTTATAATATTGTCCATGAGAACAGATCTCGAAAAAAAGGGGAGGGGCGTTGCCTTTTACACAAAAAATTATTTAAAGTATAAGCAAATTAACAATACTAATGAAAGTGAGACAAATGAAACAATATGGGTGGAGGTCCAAAGACAAAATGAAAATAAGCTGCTTCTGAGGTTTTGCTACAGACCACCGGACACAAGCTTACTGGAACATAAGAATCTATTGACTAACATAGAGGGCACGTTGACCTATAAAGAACTCATAGTACTAGGGGATTTTAACACACCTGGGATAGACTGGCTAGAACATACAGCTACCACAACACAAGAGCTGTTACTTTTGGACATGAGTACTACCAACGGGCTACAACAATTAATCAGCAAACACACTAGAGGTAATAGTATTTTGGATCCCATCATAACTGATATCCCTGACAACGTCCATGATTTAGAGATCCACCAACCATTACTCAGCAGTGACCATAAAATATCATTACTTTTTCTAAAAATGCAGTATTCATAAACACAGAAGGCAAAAGTACAGTTAAGGATTTCAAAAGGCCTAATTTCAAACAAATCTTACAGGAACGGAATTGGTGGGACAGGAATAAAGATTACACAAATGCGGAGCAATTATGGCTTAGAATCAAAAACAAGATTCAAGAATTAATAAATAAATATATACCGAACAGAATCCTGTTCAATAAAAAAAGGAAATTACCATTATGGTTCATTACTAGGGTAAAGAAATTATTAGCAGCCAAGAAAAGGGCATATAGGGCACTCAAAAGAGACAAAAATGAATCTAATAGACACAAATACAGGGAGGCTCTTAACATTTGTAAAATCAACATCAAAAAAGAAAACTGCAATATTGAATTTAGATTGACACATATCAAAGATGGGGTAAAAGTTTTTACTCCGATGAAAATAACACAAAATGTACAGAAAAACAAAGTAGGGACCCTCAGAACAAACAATACTGAAATAGTAGAACCCTTAGCAATGGCACAGGAATTTAATATGTATTTCTGTTTAGTTTTTGGAACCAAAAACCCCAACATACCATACCTGATACAGTGAACCATAACACTACCTTACTCGAAATTACAAGGGATGAGATATGGAGAAAACTGAAAAATATTAAAATAAACAAATCTCCAGGACCTGACTCTCTACACCCCAGACTGTTGAAAGAAATTGAAACATGGTTGATAGACCCAATGTACACACTTTTCAACATGTCCATAAGTACCAGAGAGGTACCATGTGATTGGTGATCAACCGCAGTGATTCCAGTCTATAAACAAAATCTGGTCAGATCCACCACGGCTGCATAATGAAAGTGAGATTGTGTTGAATTGTGAAGGATACAGTGAGAAACAACAAAATGCTTTTTAACTAGTAAGATTTTTTTTATTTTCTATTCTAAGGAAGGCAGACACATTATTAGGAAAAAAGATGGAGTTGTTGATTTTAAAATGGAAGGAATGGTAAGCAATAAAGGTTTTGTGTAAAAATCATATACTCACAGCGATAGAAACAGACTGATTCAGAACCCTGGAACCCCACTATCAGACTCAATTAGGAATGCACATTCCATTATTCATATTGAGGCCAATCAAACCAAACATTATGACTCAGTTGGGCTATACTTGCATGGCATGGCTAACCCTGTTCTGCAGAAGCAGTCCCTGTTCTCTACCTTAAGATGCAACATTTTATCCATGGACTACTGATTGTTACTTTTGTGATTGACATCAGGACTATGACACTTTCCTCTATGCACAATTAGAACAAAAAAAAATATTTAGAATAATACATACATATTTCCCAGAAAACACATGGGTGCTCCTATTTTACAAAGCAACACTTATTCACGTTTCTGTTATACACAGACTTGTACAGTACCTAGGAATTACAGAGTTTGGATCAGTCCAATTTCAGATATTAGGCTACTGCTGTTTAATATATGACAATGCATATGTCACCTTGGGAATGTTTCTATATTATCCTTTTTTTTGGGGGGGGGGATTTTGTGTAGAACAAACAGTGACACTCATGGTATCAATCACAAAATTAGTATTCCATACTCATTACACCAAGATGTTCCATTTTACTGTAGAGAATATGGACTGCATCTCTGAAGTGGGGGTTGACCATACCATGCAAAGATACCTCAACTCGTCGTCATGATGGTTGCCGAGGGACTGGAAGGAAAAGTATGCCTCTTTAGAGACACAAAGATCTGCAACAGGGTTAGTACACAGGGGAAGGTGGAAAGGATGAGAAGGGACTTTGCAAGGTTGGAGGAATGGTCAGAAGTATGGCAGCTTAGATTCAATGCAAAGAAGTGCAAAATAATGCACCTGGGAAACAAAAACCCAAGGGAAAGAGTACACGGGGGTGGGGGAGTAGTAACAGCAACAAAAATAGAAAAAGATCTGGGGGTAGTCAAATCAGATGACCTAAAGGTTCGCAAGTAATGTGAGAAGGCAGTAGTGAGGGCTGGGGGATACTGTGATGTATAGGGAGAGGCATTACCAGTAGAAAACAGGAAGTTGTTATCCCTCTGTACAGACAGTTGGTGAGACCCCATCTGGAGTTCTGCATCCAGTTCTGGAGACCCCATCTCCACAAGGATATAGACAGGATGGAGACAGTCCAGAGGAGGGAAACTAAAATGGTGCAGGGTCTGCAACAGAAGACATAGGAGGAGACACTAAAATAGCTTAAAATGTATACCCTTGAGGAAAGAAGGGAGAGTGGGGACATGATAGAAACTTTTAAGTACCTCAAGGGAATCAACAAAGTCCAAGAGTGTGGTTTCATTCAGATAAAGAGATGTGCAAGAACAAAGGGACACAATTTGAAGATAGAGGGGGGATGGCTCAGGGGTAATGTGAGTAAGTGTTTTTTCACAGAGAGGGTGGTGGACACGTGGAATGGCCTTCGTGAGGAGGTTGTGGGGTCAAAAATAGTGGGGGAATTCAAGAATGCATGGGACAGACATAAGGCAATTCTTGTGGAGGGTAGGAAAAATAGACTGTTGGTTAACTAGGATCTTCAGCTTATCCAGTAGGTAGGGATATGGGCAAACTAGGTGGACCAAGTGGTCCTTATCTGCTGTCAAAGTCTATGTTTCTATGATTTTTGTGTTGCATCTTTTTTTTACTATGTTTCATGAAATATGCATTCTCTGTTGATTCAGATGGCAGGGTTCCAGGGTTTCTCATCTTTGTGTTTCTCTCATATCACTATATGACTGGTTGTGAAAAAAACTTACAACTATTTTGAGTTTACTTTCAGTACATTGCAAGTTGTTTTACAGTTCCTGTACCAATCTACTGTACTGAGTAGACTACATGAATTTTAATTTTAATTTATTTTTGCACTGGTCATTTTTTAATCATAGTTTGAGTGCCTAGTAGCTGTGCACAGCAGTAAGATAGGCCCTAGGATTTTCATAAAATACATGCATCATAAAATAACTTGGATTATAAAAACCAAAAAATGGGAATTTCTAGATACAGAACCAAGTCTGAATAATGTGATATCAGCATGACCACAATTAACATTTAAACGAACCAGTACTTTACAAGATACCCTTGTTAAATCTATAGTTATAAAAGTAACATTTAATCTGAGAACAACTTGAATGCCTGACAGTCCACATTGAAGAAGTTATTTTGACAGTTTGAGAGGAGACATGCGAAGCAGATAGCTTCAGCGAGAACCTTACTGGATTTATGAATGTCTCAGTTTGCAGCCAAGAGGTTTTAATGAAGATGTCAGACTGCACAGTTATTTATAGTTTTTGCATTTTTCAGTAGCTGTAACTTGTTTAGTGAAAAAAAAATCATTTTCCAGCAACTGAGAGGAATCAGTGTGTGTTTTCATTAGTTTTACTGTGTATCTGATGTGTTTTTTATATGTCGTTACTTGTAAGATATGTGCTTTGCACACTTGTTTCTATGGTTACAAGCTTCATAAAACTACTCACACAAAAAAACGACAAAGAAAACCAAGTTGTATTTAGCACCTCATTTACAAGGGAGTGTTCAGAAATCAATGAAATCATAATAAAGAAACTGAGAAGTTATAGGTATTGACCCTTGTTATTCAAAGGGAAAAAAAATTACAATTAAAAACTGATAGAGGTGTAAAGCTGTAAATAAGAGTGCAACAACCACACTGGTATGCACACCAAATAAAGTAGTTCTTGAAAGGATACAGATTGGGGACAGCTCAAATAACACTGCAAGTCCAGAAAAAAATATACATTGTTACCTCTTGCTGTACTGAAATGATACAGCTGATTCAAAATACAAAGCAAGGTGGTGGAGACGAGGTTGGAGGATGGATGTGAATAACACCATATACCCAGAAGGAGGGACTTTACATCTCTCAGAATTTATTTTGAAAATGAGTGATCAGGATAGGAATGTAAACTGAGCCAAGGCTGGTTAAAATAATAGTTGCTTAAAGAGGCACTGTCAGCTTTTCACTTACGTTTTTGAGTAATTCCAAACAGTGTGCTTATTGGCACACACCAATGAAATGTGCACCTTACAATGCTCCCATAGAACTAAAAAGTATGCAACCCTACCTGTTTTTGTAATATTTCGTGAAATTCCCTTTTTGAGCCACCGGAAGTATATGGAGGTTGGAGCATGCATCATGAACGAGCACAGACCTGAAGTGCAGTTTTATAGCACGCGCACTGTAAAAATACATTGCCTCTGCAATTTGTACTAAAACAAACTGCTCCTGGTGCTTAACACACAAACCGAGCAGCACAAGGTTTACAGTTTTGAACTGCAGCCGAAATCCCGCATATGCGCAAGAACAGAGTATTTTTGCACACGTGCAAGATTTTGAGTGCGGTAGAAAAGAAAAAAATACTCACTTTAGTTATTATGTTTCTTCTAATGGAGTCTTGCTGTATTCTGACTATTGCAGTTAGCCCCCGCACTCAAACTGCCCCGGAGAGAAGAGGGTTAATTTCTATGCAGAGCATAGAATGTTGCACTCAAGCTCGGTTCAAACCTCTGTCTGCTGCACTTTGAAGCGCAACCGTCAGATTCTAACAAGTTAATACTAACTAACTACTATGTGGAAATTGTAACATTTTTACTAGCCAAATGGCAGCCAAATATTTTGGATCCCCAAAAGACTCAAGTCAAGAAATACAAAATCAGAAACCAGGTAGTGAATAACTTAAGACTGTTAAAGTAATAATATAACCCACTCCCCCCTCTCTAAAAGGAGGGATGCCCAAATGCACCCCTGGGGTGCAACACTGCACCTGCCAGCCTACTTCCCAAAAACAGGATCTGAGAGGGGAGGGAGGGAGGTCAGAATACAGCAAGACTCCATTAGAAGAAACATAATACTAAGGTGAGTAATTTTTTCTTCAAACAACATGAAGTCTTGCTGTATTCTGACTATTGCAGACTACCAAGCAGTACCTCCATGAAGGAGGGAATTGAACCTACCTTGGGAATAGGCTGTGCAGTACTGCTGTATCAAACTGAGTATCACTCCTAGCCTGGATGTCCAGGGAGTAATGCTTGCTAATTGTATGGACTGTTTTCCAGGTGGCTGCTTTACATATCGCTAGCAAAGGAATATCCCTGGCCACAGCCAGGGAAACAGCTGTACCTCTAGTCGAATAAGCCCTCACGCCTGAGGGAGGTATTTTGCCTAGCTTCTCATAGCAAAATTGAATACAAGAGACAATCCACCTGGCAATAGTTCTCTTAGTGGCAGGTTTGCCCTTTCCTATTTTCCCATAAGTGAGAAACAACTGGAGGGAGTCAAACCTGTGAGCCTTAGTATACTCAGTGTCGAAACTAATGGCTCTTTTAACATCCAAACTGTGTAAACTTCTTTCTCCTGAAGAAGAATAATCAGTGAAGAATACAGGGAGAGAGATAGATTGGTTCAGATGAAAATCTGAAACCACTTTAGGTAAAAACCTCCTATTAGTTCTAAGGACCACCTTATCTCAATGAAATGAGATAAAATCAGGCTCCACTGCCAGAGCTTGCAATTCACTGATACGCCTGGCAGAGGTAATAGCTACCAGGAACACAGTTTTCCAAGTCAAGTACTTAAGCTCTGCTGAAGACAAAGGCTCAGAAGGGGGTTGCATAAGCTGAGCAATGAAAACATTAAGATCCCAAGCAGGGGTAGAATCCCTAAAGAAGGGATCGGTATGAAGCAATCCCTTGAAAAATATACAGAATACAGGGTGAGATGACAGTGAGGAAGGCTTTCCCACTGACAGAAAAGCAGAAACAGCTGACAAATGTATTTTGAGAGTAGCTGGTCTGAGGCCTAGGCCATTAAGATGATCCATATAATCCAGAACTGTAGACAATTCAGCTGTGTCTGGGGATATATGCTTCTTGGAACACCAAATGCTGAATCTTTTCCATTTGGAATTATAAGCTTTTCTGGTGACAGGCTCTTGAGAGGCTTTGAGAATATCCAGAACCCCTAAGGACAGATGCAAATCTGCATACTCTAACTCTTCAAGAGCCATGCCTTGAGATTGAGAGACCGAAGATTGGGGTACCAAATCCTCCCCTGAGAGGAGGTTAACAGGTTGTAATTCCTGGGAAGAGACAGGGGAAGATGGATGCTAGGGACAGCAACAGGGGGTACCAAGGCTGCCTGGCTCAGTCTGGAGCAATCAGAATCACTTTGTAGGGTTCTGACCTTATCTTGACCAGAACCTTGAACAGTGGAGGAAAGGTAGGGAAGGCATATAGAAATTTCCCTTCCCAGATCAAAATCAGAGCATCCAGAGGGACTGAACCCAAAACTGGGGGTCAGCAACAAAATAGAGGAAGTGAGTGATTGTCTGGGGCTACAAAGAGATCTATCTCTGGAGTGTCCCACCGTGAAAAAATCACTTTCAACACCAGAGGGTCCAGGGACCATTCGTGATGGCCCTGGGAGATCCTGTTCAATGCATCTGCTAGCACATTGTCCTTCCCTGGTAAAGGTGGACAACTATCAGAGAGATCTTCAGAGAATAAGCTAGGGATCACAATTTCATGGCTTCTATACACAAGGCCATGGACCGAGTGCCTCCCTACTTGTGGTGTACCACATGGTGGTGGTGTTGTCTGTCCTGACCTGAACCACCTTGTTCTGCACTGACTGAGAGAAAGTTTGCAGGGCCAGAAAGACCACCCTGAGTTCCAAGAGATTGATATAAAGAAGGGATTCCCAAGGGGACCACAGTCCCTGGGCTGTGAGAGCCCCCAGATGGGCTCCCCACCCAAAAAAGAAAAGCATCCATGGTTAGGACCACAGATTGAGACTGAGTGATGATTGGGACTCCTTGCCTGAGGATGCCCTGATCCTGTCACCATTGGAGAGCCTGGATCAGTGTCTGAGTCACTGGAACTAGTTTGTTTAGAGAATACTTCTTCTCAGAGCAAAAGGCCCTCAGGCGAAACTGAATGTCCCTCATCTGAAATCTGAACCCTTGGACCACTGCTGTAGAAGCTGCCATGTGGCCCAGAAGCTGAAGGAAATGCCTTGCTGGCCGAGAGACCAGAAGGTGGAATGAAGAAGCCAGCTCTACAATAGCCCTTGCCCTTTCCAGGGGAAGAAAAGCTCTTGCTTTGACTGTATCCATTTCTGCCCCATGAAGGTGAAGAGCTGTACAGGCTTGAGAACTGACTTGGGAAGATTGAGAAGGAATCCTAGGGAAGTGAGCACTTGCTGAGTCACTTGCAGTTCTGACTTGACGTGGTCTGGGGACTGACCCACAATGAGCCAGTTGTCCAGGTATGGAAATATGGAAATATTTTTCCTTCTTAAAAAGGCCACTACTACTGCTAGGCATTTTGTGAATACCCTTGGAGCTGATGTTAGGCCGAAAGGCATAGCTTTGAACTGATAATGGCCTGAAGGCAATTTGAACCTGAGGTACTTTCTGTGAGAGCACCTGATGGGAGTGTGAAAGTAGGCATCTTTTAAGTCCAGGGAGGCTAGCCAGTCCCCTGGCCTTAGAGAAGGAAGGATTATTGCCAGAGTCACCATTTTGAATTTTGGTTTTAAAAGATGTTTTTTCAGGTATCTTAAGTTTAGGATGGGTCGCCACTCCCCTGTCTTTTTTGGGGTAAGGAAGTACATGGAGTACAGACCTTTGTCCCTGTGCAATGTAGGAACTCTCTCTACAGCCTTTAGAGCCAGTAGAGATGAAACTTCTGCCTCTAGGGCAACGGTTTCGGAGATGCTTGCAGGTGGAAAAGATCTGGCCCTCAGCTTTGCAAATTTCTTGAAGCTGAGAACTAGCCCCTAGCTTACCACCTCAAGGACCCACTTGTCTGAGGTAACAGACATCAAGTCCAAGAAGAAGTAAGCCAGCCTGCCTCCTACAGGAATGGGGGAGTCGACCCGGGCTGACACAACAAGGTGTCTGCCTGGCAGGAGCCTTGGGTTGAGGGGTGGATACAGCCCTGTTCATCCATCTTCTGCTGCTCCCTCTTAAGAACCCCCTCTGAGGAAAGGGAGAAGAGGCCTGTGCTTGGTAGAAGGGCCTATGAAAATGCCTACCCCTGCTCCTAGCTTGCTGCCTTTGAGGAGTTGCCTGCCTTTCCTTGGCCTATGCACTGCTATAGGTGGTCCTATACTCATCCATCTTTTTCATGTAATTCTCTGTCTGCTCCCCAAACAGAGAATTACCCACCACAGGGAAATCTATGGCCTTAGCCTGGGTGTCCTGTGAGAGGCTAGTACATCTGAGCCAAGCCATTCTCCGAAGAGCCACTGATGTAGCCATGACTTTAGATGACACTTTATTGGAGTCCACAGCAGCATGGAACTGTACCTTAGATGCCTCTGTCCCATCAGCAGCCACCCCCTCCAGCTCAGAGGCTAGCTGGGGGGAGGCCTGCTTAGCCAGTACCAGTACAGTGTCCCACCTGGACTTCTGGTACCTGGCTGCATAGACCATATAATTAGCCTGCCTGAGTCCCAAGGCAGATGCCATGTACTGTTTCTTTGCCATGGCATCCAGTTTCCTAGAGTCTTTACCTGGGGGGGTGTGTGAAGCCAAAGGTATATTAGCCTTATCTCAGGCTGCAGCCTGCATAACCTCAACATGGCTGCATTGTTGATACAAGTACTCTGTACCTGAACCTGATAAGGTTACCTTTTGTCCATCCTTCTGTTGACAGGAGGTACAGAATTTGGAGTTTTTAAAATCTTTTGTGCCTGTTTCCCAAAAGACTTATAAAGGGGAAGCGACAGTCTCTTGGACTCTGGGATGTTCATCATCTCTATATAATCAGGTTCCTCTTGTTCCCGTACAGCTTTTTCCACAGGGAGCTGAAGGGTTTCTGCCACTTTCCTGCAAAACATGAAGTGGGAAGGGAACACTGAAAGCCTAGGAGGGGAAACATCAGAAGGCCTGTCTGGGGAGATGTCCAGTTCAATGGGCTTGCCCAGACCTTCCACACCATCGTTATCGTCATCATCATAATATTCTTCCCCCTCCAAATCCGGTTTATAGTAATCTTCAGGGGCATAATCTTGAACCGGAGGAACCGACCAAACCAATCGCCTGCCAGAAGGCACCAGATCAGACGGAACCGGGCGAAGTGATTCTACAATCTTTATCACTTTGGCAATCTCCTTGGTGGTCGGAAAATGGGTCTCTGGATCTGAACCGGATGATTTTTCATTTCTTTTTCTTTTTGTAGGGACCGATTCCTCATGATCGGCTCTCCTCTTGCCCGAAGAAGTATCGCCCTGGTCAGAGGGCACTCCCTCAGGTTCAGTCGAAACCAAATCGGGCTGGCCATCCCGGTCAGCAGACTTCTCGACCTCCTTATCCCTAAGCCTACCTAATCTTTTTTCCAGGGTAGCCTTAAGGACATTTTTACAGATTTGGCAATCAGAATCGAGGTGGTCAAAACCCAGACATTAAACACAGGTAGTGTGGGGATTAGGCTTAGCAAATACTTCGCCATACACACTGCAGTGTTGAAACCCAGTGGGCCCAGATTTTCTTTTGGGTTTCTCAGACATAGCCATCCTAATCACAGACTTACCCTTTTTATGGCAAACAACCAGGCAAGACACTCTTATTGGATTCTAACCGTATCACGGGTATTGGAAAAAAACGCAAGAAAAATTAGTTTTTTTTAAAACCAATAAGGACCGGTAACCACACTCTAAGTTTAGAAACAAAGACAGAATACAGTATAACCCTGATTATCCGAAACTCTAGATTAACCGAAATTGTCGTGTGTCCCCGACAAAACTGTAATAACCGCAATTTTGCGGTAAACGTAAATGAAAAGAAATGAAATTAAAATGCAGACATCAAAAGACTTACTGAGCCGTGGCATACTTAACCACGTTATTTCTTTTAGCATAAGTGTAATAAAATGAAATTAAGATGCATGCTTTTCTCGTGTATCCCCCCGATTGCATTACATTGCTCACCCAAATTAAACACTTGATTGTATGCTATTGTATGCTATAGCCTATTAGCTGTTTGATTAAATTAATTAACATCCCTTCAGTCTCATCTGACACTCATAAATTTAATTAACAAGCCCTGAATAGAGTTGGCAATCATCTGATGATTTGTTTCAGTGTGGCAGCTTAGCGATGGCTGGCAAGCGAAACCGGTGTGTCCTCGACATTGAAGCCAAGTTACAAGTTCTACAATGCCTAGACAGTGGTGAGAAGATTGTCTCTATAGCAAGAAAATTCAGCATAGGCAATGCTATGGTTTGTGATATCCGCACAGCTGAAGAAAAAATCAGGGAATACGCAGCTACTTTGGATTGCCCTGATAGCCACAGCAAAAGGAAAAGCATGAAGGGGAGTAAGGATGAGGCACTAGACAAAGCACTTTATCTTTGGTGCCTACAAAATTGTGTTAAAGGAATCCCTATTTCTGGCCCTATCATGAAGCAAAAAGCAGTCTCCTACCACAGTGACATGAATGGGCATGATGAAGTGTTCGCCACAAGCGAAGGCTGGTTAAATCGCTTTAAAAAGAGACATGGGATTAGACAGCTATCTGTGGCAGGGGAGTTGCTGTCTGCTGCTACTGACAGCATTGCACCATTCAGAAAAAAATTGGCAGACCTTATGAAAGCAGAACAGCTTAGTCCCATGCAGATTTTTAATGCGGATGAGACGGGGTGCGTATTGGAAGATGCTGCCAGAGAAAACACTAGCATCATGGTCAGAGAAGTGCGTGTCAGGGTTCAAAAAGAACAAAGAAAGACTTACTGTGCTGGGGTGCACAAATGCCACAGGGTTCCACTGTCTGAAACTCCTTGTCATTGGCAAATCAATGCTGCTTTAAGCACATTAATATGCTTACTCTGCCTGTCACCTGTACGGCACAAAGCAACGCCTGGATGAACTGTAACATATTCAAGCAATGGTTCCATACTGACTTTGTTCCCACAGTAATATCACATTTGCGGTCCATTAACTTGCCTCCTAAGGCTATTCTTTTGATCGACAACGCCGGTGCTCACCCCGAACTTGAACAACTAACATCTACTGTCGGTGGTGTCCGTTGTCTTTTTCTGCCAGCAAATACAACATCCAAACTGCAGCCAATCGATCGGGGCATCTTAGCTACTTTAAAGAAGTTGCACTGGGGCAAATTGATAGCCACTGTGCTCACAGATCAAAATGACCAGCTCATGCTTACTGATGCCATCAAGAAATTAACAGTAAAGGATGCGTGTTATCTGTTGGGGGAGGCATAGTCTGAGGTGAGACAGGAGACAATCAGTAGATGCTGGGAAAAGTCAGCTGTTCTTACTGAGCCAGAAGGTGAATCGAAGAGCCTGTGTTTGTGCCACAAGAACAGGAGGATAATAATGCACTGCACTGCATAGCTCAGCAGACTGAGTGCTCGGCAGAGGCAACGCAAGAATGGCTTGACTGTGATGCCCACAATGATGGATTCGGGGAACTGAATGATGACGATATCATTGCTATAGCACAGAATAATCCCAAGGTGATGGATGCGATGAAGGAGGAAGATGACAAGACGGGAGATGGAGCTGCAGGGACTGTACAGGTACCCACGGTGACTGAAGCCGTGGAAGCCTTTGAAAAATGTCTTGTATGGCTAGAAGGGCAAGAAAAAACTGACTACCTGCACACTCTGCTTCTTAGAAAACTGAGGCTACAGGCGCTTAAAAAAGCAAATAATTCTAAGAAGCAGAGTGCGATCACGCAGTTTTTCACAGTGATGTAGCTGAGATGAATGTTTTTTTTAAACATAACTTCAGATAAAATAAAATGTCCAATAACTAGAAAGTAAACTAATTTTTATATCAAAAAACGTTCTCTGTGTCTTCCTATCAAAACACAGTATCTGCACTGCATATAACTTACTGGATGTTTAAAAAAATTACTAATCTCCCGATTTACCGAAACCCCGATTATCCGAACATTTTTGATGTCACCCATTGTGTTCGGATAATCGGGGTTATACTGTATAAAAAGAAGCAACTGTAACTGCTGAGGTAAAGGGAACACAGTGCAGAACTGAGCCTAACTTTCTTGAAATATGGCCCCCCTTTTTAAAAATTGACAGTTTAAATTTGTTCTGATGTGCTCTTTTCATTTTAGCATTCAGAGGTATAAGTTTAGTGCATTTCTCATGCTTCAGCATTGGTACACATTCATTTTCTTGTGACTTTAACTTGATCTTTACGTTTGTGCTTATATTAATCTGCATTAATGTTCTTAGTTATAGTTGTGTTACTCAATGTTCCATGATTGTATGCTGCTTTCTGATGGCTCTGTATGAGTGTAATTGTTCTATTCTGACTCTAACAAAAATTATTGAATTAAAAAAAAAAGTACAGAACTGAGGTCATCACAAACTCTGATAATTATTTATTTATATATTTAAATTGCGGAATTAACACCTTTAAGCCAGAGAGCTCTTTTACAAAGGTTCCATGTCAAGTGGACGAGAGACAAAATTTACATAAGCAGGTTACATAACATTCAAAGTAAACAAGAGGTTACATGCTGAATAGGTAGCAATCAAATAGGCTGTTACAGTGTCAGCAGTATTACTGTAAGTTTGGGTGCATTTTGACATATTGAGCTGGTATCAGTATAAACCAGGAAAAGGAGTCAAACAAATGTATGCACAGGGTATGATGGGAGAAGCCTGATGTGGCTTAGTCACAGAATAAGGAAGGTTAGGTGAGGAAAAGAGCAGGGGTAGGGGCAGCCACCATGGAGCTTTGTCACGGGGGGTGGAGGGAAGGGAGGGAAGAAGGAAGGGGGAGGTAGGTAGGGGGGTGAATTAATTATGGAGGTGATTGGTCATAGGTATTTGCTAACTGCAATCACATAGGATCTTTTTGGCCAGGAAGGTTTTCAGCTCTCTTTTAAAGGGTGCAATTTTTGTGAACTTGCTGGTGGTAGCAGGTAGTTCAATAAACCAGGTGGGCCCACAGTAGGAGAGTGAGTGCTGTGAGAGGCAGGTTCTTTTGAAGGGGACCTGTAGCACACCCTTAGCTGAGCTCCTAATGACTTTTGTTGAGTTGGTGCACTGGAATAGAGTGGCGGTGGAGGAGGGAATGAGTCTAAGGAGGGCTTTTTTGCCTATCAGGCATGCCTGATACTTAGCCCTTAGGTGTAAGGGGAGCCAACCAGTGGAGGAGTAGAGTGTGCAGGTATGGGTTTGGTGATTTGCTCCCAAGACCAGGTGGCAAGCCTTGTTGATTAGTACTTTTACCCTTTTTAAGGCAGAGTCTGAGGCAGCACTGTAAATGACGAGGGCATAGTCAACGACCGACAGGATGGAGCTTCAGGTGACCAGGCTAAGAGCTTCAGGGGTCATGGCTTGCCTGTGCCTGTACAGGATTCCTAGCTTAATATTAGCTGTTTTGACAACATGGTCAATATGGGTCATGAAGGAGAAGGTGTCATCAGTATGCACCCCGAGATATTTAAAGGAGGAGACTTGTTCAATGCCATCCCCTTTTTGGCTATAGATAGTCAGGAGTTTATCTTGCCTTTTGGCATGTGGCAAAGTTAGGTGCCTACATTTTGTGTTTTTTTGTAGTTTATAAGGAGTCTGTTTTGGGAGAACCAGTTCTCAAGCATAGCAAAGCTTTGCTGAAGGTTTTGAGCTATATCTGATGTGAGGCTGCCAGGCACTGAGATAACTGCGTCATCCACATAGAGCAGCATTTTTGCAGGACAGGCATTAGGAAGGGAGTTAATGAAGAGGCTGAAAAGAAGTGGCCCCAAAATCGAGCCTTGGGGAACCCCTAGGGTTACCTTTTTGAGATCAGAGGTTACTCCCCCTACCCTCGCACACTGTGTCCTCCGTGAAAGGTAGCTGTTTGGACAGGAGGTGGTATCTACTGACAGTCCCAAGGTCCTCAGGTGTCTGAGCAGGATTCGGTGGTTAATGGTGTCAAAGGCTTTGGTGAGGTCTATAAATATAGACCCTACTGTTTTTCCTGTGTCAAGGGCCTCATAGATGTGAGAAGTGAAGTTGATTAACACTGTGATGGTGCTGTGGCCTATATGAAATCCGTGTTGTTGTGGGCATAGCTGATTGTACTTATTTAAGTATTCGGTAAGCTGGTCCAAGACTGCCCTTTCTAGTGCTTTAGAGAGAGGTGGTAGTATTGAGATTGGTCGGTAGTTACCCAGATTAGTTCTGTCCCCATTTTTATACACTGGGGTGACCAGGGCAGTCTTCCACCTATCTAGGAAGATTCCAGTGCTCAGGGAGATATTGAAAAGTATGGTCAGGGGAGAGGCAAGTTCATCCAATGCTAGTGCTAGCAACTTCATGTCTAGAGAGTCACTCCCGACCCTGGTTTTGTTTAAATGTATTAAAAGTTGGTCAAAGCATATCAGAATGCATAATTGACATGGAAAGGGAGGTAGAAAGAGTGTTTAACCGAGATTAGAGCAACAAGCTCCCAATGAGATTGATACATCCAGCAAATCCAGATGTAATTCCCATAATCTCCACTTACATACTGTTTTACCCTGAGCAAGTCACTTAACCTCCCTGTGCTCCTAGGCCCCCCGTGAATGGGCCTTGTGCTTAATGTGAATTACTTGGTTACTAAAGAATAAAAATAAATAACTAAAAATAACAGTATAACAATTATTTCCCATCAATTTTAAAGTCTATGCTGACATCACAAATGTCTTTGGAGGAGGAGCAATATAGTCATAAGTCATAACAAGCATTTGTCAATGATAAATGTTTGCTTGCTGATATTACCATTGGAAGTGCAGGAGTTAGATGTAGTAATGGCAGTGAAGTACTGAACTGATGACAGCCCCACCCCCACTCTGCAGAGATGGACAGGCATTGGGGTGTGCCATTGGGTCATCGTCCATAAAGCTCACGCCATTTCACCTCACTCTATCCTGCAGACACTGACAAGTATCAAGTTGTGCCTTGGGGTGTTCAGGTTTTACACTCACCCCATTCCATAAGGAAATATGCTGAAATGGGTGCAGTATAGCCGAATGGGGTGTAATTTGGGGCCGAAGAGTTCAAGGCACACCTTGATGCTCGTCAGTGGCTGCAGGGTGGAGATGTAATGGCGTGAGCATTGCGGTCAACAATCCCAAGTCACACCCTGACACCTGTCAGTCCCTACAGGGCAGGGCTTTATGGTCAGAAATCCTAACACCATGGGCATTTCTTTGGTATTTTCACTCCAAGTTTTCAACATGGGCTTTTTATGACCCCCACTGCATGAACAGTGACATGATCAGTTTGTTAGCCAAAGGGTGATTTTGCACAGCAACTGTGCCATCTGGCACCACAGGTGCGAAAACACATTTGAACAGGATGTGAAAAATGACAGCTGTACTGTTCATGAGGAGGTGTGAAAAAATGGTAATGTTGAAAATCTGGAGTGAAAATATTAAAGAAATTGGTGAAGTTACGAGCGTGCGTAGAAACTGTGCAAAGCACACTCATAATGCAGTTATTTTGGGGATTTTTTTATAGCAGATTTTCAACATAGGCATTTTGGGACCTCTGCTCATGAACCGTGGCACTGTGATTTTCTTAATCTATCCTGAATGTTAATTTCACACAGCGACTGTGTCCATTGTGTGCCACAGGTGCAAAAACATGTTTCAAGCATGATGTGAAAATGACAACTGTACTGTTCATAAGGCAGTGTGCAAAAATGACAATGTTGAAAATCTGGAGTAAAAGTATAAAAAATTGGTAAACTTATGAGTGTGCATAGGAACTGCACAACACATGCTGATAACGCAGTCATTTTTTGGAATTTATTCACCAAATTTGCAACAGGGGCTTTTTCGGACCTCTCCTTATGAACACTGTCATTGTGATTTTCTTAACCTGTCCCAAACGTTGATTTCACACAGTGACTATGCCACTGAGCACCACATATGCTAAAGCACATTTAGGGCAGGATGTGAAAAATGACAGCTGTAATGTTCATAAGGAGGTGTGGAAAAATGGCAATGTTAAAAATCTGGAGTGACAATATTAAAAATTCTCAAAGTTATGAGTGTGCGTGGGAACTGTGCAATGCATGCTCCTAACATAGTCATTTTTTGGAATTTTTTCAGCAAATTTGCAACATAGCCTTTTTGGGAGCCCACCTCATGAACAGTGATATTGTAGTTGTGTTACTTGGTCCAGGAAGGTGATTTCGTGCAGTGACTGCAAAATCACCTTTCGGAACCAAAAAACAACATGACAGTGACTGAGTTCATGAGGTGGGGTCCTAAGAATTCCATGTTGAAAATTGTGTGCCAAATGTTGCAAAACCGGCCAAGATATCCACCTTAGGTGACCCCCCCGCCATGTATGCCATTATACAGCTTTCTGGCATTTCTTGAGTTCGCGGTTGGCTTTGAAGAGTGCAGACTTGTTCCCACTCCACTGAAGATCACAGCGCCAGGCTCCAGAGGTAAGTATGGGGTGAGGGGGGTGTGAGGAGAGGGGGTACACACAGGGTGGGTGCGAGTTGGAGGAGGGAGACACTGCAGACAATGAGGGACCGTTTTCTTGTTTACAGGTAAAAAAAAAATATTTGTGGGAAGGTTTTCTTTTTTACAGGTACATTTGGCATGTTGGGGTGGGCTCCCAGTGTGCCACCTAGGTGTTTTCGGGGGACTGGAGCAGATGGGGATTGGGCACAAAGTCAACAAAGAAAATGGACCTGTGTTTGGGGGAGCATGATGCCGAGGGGGATTGGGGACTCCATCGGCAGACAAATTAAACTACAGGGACATCATGCCAATGGAGATTGGGCTCCCCATTGGCAAATGAACTGGGAAGGGGGCAGGTCAACAGGGGGATTGGGCACCCCCCCAATGTCAGCTTTCACGGGAATGTAAGAGGCGGATGGTGACAGCTGCCATGTTTATTGAAATGTTAAACCAGGCAAGGCATGCCTGCAATGAGAAGTGCTCCCTCATTGCAGCGGCAAATTTCTTTCAGGTTGGTGTCATGCTTCTGAGCTGCTGTCATAGACAACACGCTCATTCATTGATGCCACAGAGACAAGCCTCAAAAAGCAGTTGCAGCATTGGCCACTATACAACCACACCTCTACAACCTGCTACTCCAGCAATCTGTCACAACATGATGTTCGCCTGAATAAATAAAGATTTGATTGATTGATTGAACATGTTTCTTGTGCATGCATACAAGCGAACATAAAAATGAAGGCCAATTAGTCTGTTCAGTCTACTGTAATCCCTACCTGACCCATGAGTTTGAGTTCCCTAGTGGTCTTTCATCCCCTCTCTTCATTTTTGCACCCCAACCCCCCTCCATGCACCTACTAAACCTATGTGTCTGGCCTACCTATGCTTGAACTCCTCCAGAGTAGGATTTTATAATGGTGGATGCTGGGGTAAGAACTTGGGGGTGGGATTTTGTATACAGATTATTTTGAATATTATATAATCTATTATTATTATTTCTATTACATTGTTAATAAACATACAAATCACACAGTTTTGGTATTGTTGGGGGAAAATTACCACTAAGGCAGGAAGGACATTGACAACTAAACTGAATGTCTAGTGTGGCTGTCACTGTCACTTCTTTCTGGTTCTGCCACTGAACCCCTCTACTGTCCTTGCTCACGTCAACTCATTGAGCAATCTGTTCCATCTGTCTGCCACCCTCTCAGTGAAAAAGTGTTTTCTGACAAACCTGCCCTCTATCAATTTTCTGTGAACGGTTGACCTGGCTTGCATTACTGAGACCTGGCTGGATGAGAATTCTGGCCCCATTTTGGAGACTTCAGTTCTGACTGGCTACTTGGTAATATACCATCCAAGATTGGACTGCGGGGGTCTGTTTAAGACCAAACTCAACTTCACTAGTGTATTGATTGGGGAAACTGAGTCATTTGAGGGTGCCATTGTAACGGGTGTAGGTTGTCAGATCATTCTTGTCTATCGTCCACCCGGTGATGGGAAACGTTTCCTTCAGGAAGTGGCGGACTTCATCATTGACAAGGCATTGGAGTCACCAAGGCTGATGGTTCTTGGAGACTTCAGTGCCCAGGTTGATGATGAACTATCACAATTTGGACAACACTTCCTCTAGTTGATGTCTTCTCTGGGCCTGGCACAGGATGTTACCTCGGCTACTTATAGACACAGCCACTCCCTTGACTTAGTCTTCCTCCTAGGGAATAAAGCTTCTGATTTGGAGGTGGATCCAGTCAGGTGGTCTGATCACTGCACTGTGGGGTTTAGTTTTTATACCCCCCAGTAGGCCTATCCCTACGGAGATGGTCAGGTACCATCCTTTACGAGATGTAAGTTCTCAGAGCCTAATGACGGTTCTTGACCTATCATCCTCATCGTTTGTTAGCAATGATCCTGAGACTCTTGTGATGGCCTATAACTTGGCCATCTCAACAACTTTGGATTCTACTGCCCCGTCTGTCTTCAGCCTCACTCTCTTTGCCCTCGATCTCCCTGGTTTGATGGGACTTTGAGGGAGCTGCGGAGACTATGTTGAAGGTTGGAGCATTGCTGGCGGGAGTCCGTCCTTGATGCTGACTGCCTTAGATTGTTGGAACAGTATCAAGTCTACCAATCTGCAATCTCCTTTAAGAAGGCAGAATTCCTGTCCAGGGTAATTGCAGTTGCTCAGAATCGACCAGCTCAGCTTTTCTGTACTGTGGACAGACTGTGCAACCCAGCCTGTCTTCAAGTGTGGAGAGCTTTTTCACAATTAGAGTGCAATGAAATTGCTCGATTCTTTCCAAATAAGGTGGATGACATCAGGGCGGGACTCCAGCCGACACAATCTATGGGTACTGCTATTGATCAGTGTGAGGTTACCTCACCTCGGTTGTCTTGGAGTACCTTTGGCCATTCAGAGTTCATGGATGTCATGTAGATCATTCAGAGTGTGCACCCCAAGTGCTGTAGATTGGATCCTGGACCTACTTCCCTAATTTTGGGAGGTATAGAGGATATCAGTCCGGTTCTGGCATGGATTGTCTGGTGATCTTTGGAGTCTGGAGAGTTTTATAGATCTCTGAAAGAGGTGGTGGTGACAACTCTCTTGAAGAAAGCTTCCTTGGATCCAGACTGCCATGCCAATTACAGACCCATCTCTAACCTTCCTTTTATATGGACGGTTATTGAGAAAGTTGTGACTGCACAACTGGAAGACCATTTGACCATCCATGACATTTATGAACCACTCCAGTCTGGTTTTTGTAAGAGATATAGTACTGAAACAGCGCTGGTTCAGGTGCACAGTGATCTTCTGATGGCTAGAGATCAACTTGGTCCTTCTAGGTCTCTCTTCAGCTTTTGACACCGTGAACCATGAGGTGTTGTTGGGTCATCCTGATGTTCATCTGTGGACTGTCGGGAACAGTCTTCAGGTGACTTTCATCTTTCTTCATAGGTAGAACTCAGAGAGTGGTGTCAGGGGTTTATTCCTTGGACCCTACTTCTCTGTCATGTGGAGTCCCTCAGGGTTCGGTCCTTTCACCCATGTTGTTCACGGTGTATATGCTGCCCCTCGGAGACGTTGTAAGAAGGTATGGGCTGAGGTTTCACTGCTATGCTGATGATACCCAGCTCTACTTATCTTTTGCACCCAACCAGAATGGAGCTGTTCTTTAACAACTGTCTGAAAGAAATCCAAGACTGGATGGATTCCAGTTGGCTAAACTTGAACCCAGACAAAACTGAGATGTTGGTGTTGGATCCAGGTCAACGGATAGGGGGTTTGGGGGAGGGTGCGCCCTCGTAAATGTTTCTGGGTGGCGCCTCAATCCCAACCTCTGAACGGGTGCATAACCTGGGGGTAATTTTTGACAGAGGGCTGACTTTGCATTTGCAGGTGTCAGTAGTCATCAAAATTTCTTTTTACCATTTTAGGAATATCACCAGGATTAGGCACCTTGTTCCATCCAATGACCTTCCAACATTGATCCACACCTTTGTTTCCTCTCGCTTAGATTTTTGCAATTCCCTTTACCTAGGGATTCCTGGGGTAGAAATCCGTCGCTTGCAGCTGCTGCAGAATGCTGCAGCCCAGCTTTTGACGGAGTTTTTGCGATCTTGTCATATTTTGCTGGTGCTGTGCAAACTGCACTGGCTGCCAGTTTAGTGGCGGATCACCTATAAAATCAGCTTGTTGACTTTTAAAGCCCTATGCGGATAAGGCGAGGACTACCTGAAAGAGCTCCTGATTCCCTACCAGCCCAGTCAATCACTCCTCTCATCTGGCGAGGGGTTGCTAGAGGTTTCAAGGGAATGTTAAAAATCTTCTGGTGCAAGAGCTTTTGAGTTTGCTGCGCCTACCCTTTGGAATTCTCTACCCCATTGGATTCAGGAATGTGCAACTGTGGAGTAATTCAAGCAGGCTTTAAAGACTTATCTGTGGCTTCAGGCTTTTAACAATTGAGTTTGCTTTTTATTTTATGATATGTGTATGATTTTATGGTATATATTATGTTTTAATATGATTGGTGTTTTAATATATGAGGCACTTTGGCTTTGGGTAAGGCTCAATATAAATAAATATTATTATTATTATTATTAATTTCTTTCTTTGCTTCCCCTCTTGCATTCATGTTCACACTGAGGGTAAACAGTTCACTGCTGTTCAGTTTGTTTATTCTCTCTAGAAACGTTATAGTATGTATATTGCTCTCATGCCTACAGCTGGCTCTCACTGCTTGCACAGAGTCCCCTAGTTACCATGAGGGGCAGAGAGCAACATCTTTTTGGGACCCAGCAGCAGCAGATCCCTCCATGGTTTCTCCCCAGTTTTGGTGTTGTTGGGGAAAATTACCACTAAGGCTGGAAGGATATCAACAACTAAACTGAATGTCCAGTGGTGGGTGTGGCTGTCACCTTCACTTCTCTCTGGTTCTGCCACTGAATCCCTCTACTGTCCTTGCTCACACCACCTCACTGGGTAGTCTGTTCCATCTGTCCACCACATGCTCAGTAAAAAAGTGTTTTCTGACATCCGTTCTAAACCTGCCCTCTAGCAATTTCTTTGATTCCCCTCTTGCATTCTTGTTCACACTTGGGGTAAATGGGTCCCTGCTGTTCAGTTTGTTTATTTTCTCTAGAATCTTTGAAGTAGAATGTCACTGTCATGTCCCTAGCTTGCTGTCACTTTTTCCACCGAGTCCCGTAGTTATCAGGAGGGGCAGAGTCAATAGCCCATGGTCAGCCTTAAATACCCCATGGAAGCATATTATGTGATGGATGATTGCCTTTTAAAACTGCCAAGACATTTACACTAGTCAGGCATTTGTATTTAATTTATCAAGACAATCCATCTTTTTAATCTTTAATCTACTGGCTGGCCATGTTTTCTGGAGGCTGTCAAAAGTGTTAGACAACAATAAAGTGCATTGTAAAGTGACCCCTATCACCAATAAAATACACAATTTCATAGCTTAAAAGTTCAGACTGATTATACAGACAGTGGTATAATTGCAGATTGCATTGTGTTTTGCTTATATTAAGGAATTACAGGTGATTTTGATTATTTTGTGTGTAATGATAGAGGTAGAGGAAGCCAAGATACTAATATTCCTCATTTTATTCTTGGTATTACACAAAATTGGGAAACAAATTTATTTACCGCCAAATAGATACCTGTCAATACTCAGAGTATCACATTATATAATAAAAATAAATGTACTACCCTTATTGATGCTTACTGTAATACATTTCCATAGTTAAAAAAAATGATGGTATATAAAGCCCCCCAAAAGTATATAAAACCAAACCCTTGTTGTTTCTTTGTGACCTGCAGACACAACCCACATGGCATGGGGTATACTAGAGATGTGTGACATTGGAAAATGCCCCTTTGTGAAGTACTTTGCACAGGTTGCCAATGCCATCTTTACGAAGTGCTGCCCTCACAAAGTTTCTATACATGCAGTGGCATTTTTTCTATGGAAGTCAAGCCGATCAACTAGCAAAGCTGACACTTTTTGAAGACATAATCAGAAAAAGTGTCCCTTCACTGGGGAACACCATTGCAACAAGTGGAGTGTGAAGCGCAGAAGTCTGCGGATTTGCACCATACCATCTGCACTGGTAAAGTTTAGCTTTGCAATACCTATTCATAGATAACGTGCTTTGTGAATGGGCTATTCAAAAAGAACTCAATCTGTAGTAAGTGGCACTTAGCAGTGGTAGTCAACAGCAAATAAAGCAGCCACTTAGGCCAACAGCACATAAGAGGTTCTTCAATAAAACTACTTTATATGCAGAGATCAGTTTTAAATGCAAAAAGTGTTAACATTACAAAACTGTTGCCAACCTTGTTTTTAGAGAAATGTTACCACGTTTGGATGTGGGTTGGGGCAGAAGAGATGTTAATGGGGATTATGCCCTATCCAAGGGTCAGTACATGCATCTGGTATGTACCCAGCCTGTGCAGCTTTGCACCTGCGGACAGGGACATGGTGGTCGGCATTCACAATCACTGGCCACCACAAGGCACCTGTCTGTGGGCTACCCTCTGGCTTGCTGGTGCATGGGGATGGATGGTGGACACAGGCAGGTGTCTAATCAAATGCCTGACGTGGTCCAATAGTGGATCTCCTGCTGTGCACAGAGCAGGGGATTTTGGGATGGCATGGATCCCTAAATTTAAAATTGTCTTACAAGTGCTTGAATAGCTGCCCCCAGTCCTCTGTCAATCAATCAATCAATATCTTTATTTAACCAGGCAATCACCATTGAGCAATGCTCATTTTCGAGGTGGACCTGGGTTTTTCAGTTAGAAAAGTATACAAATATGACAATATATACATTAAGTAAACAGTAGGAGACATTAATAGTAAGATATGTATAAGTATACGTCAAAGGACGCAACAGTTATAAACAGAACACAATTATACAGTATATATAGTAAACCAAGGATAAGGGTCAATAATACAAGTGTAGCCTAGGAGAAAACTTTGAGAGGAAAGGATTCGGAATACATAGCGATACCGGACAGGCCAGCAAGATCAATGGTGGGGGGAAGGATGGTAGTGGGTAAGGCACAAAGGATAATGATGTGGGGCAGCCACGAGTGCTAAAGTTATATGGCTCAGTCCAGAGAGAGGGTTTAAAGTCGGTAAAAGGAGGGAAGGGTTGGAATTCAATGCTGGTTCCAAGGTCCAAGGGATGCAGAAGTGATGGATAAGGGGAAGGTGAAAAGGGGGGAGGGAAAAGGGACCCAATTAATAGATGTGGTCAATCTTAGTGAGTTCTGTAACAGCAGTGACTCGAAGTGCACTAGGATATTTAGACGATCTTGAGTCAAGGGAAACAGTTGCAAGATTCCTCTTTATGATGTAGGTATAGTGATTTGAAAGCTGCTAAGCTTATAGAGTGAGTTAATTTTAAGGTTTTTTGTAACTTGTTCCACATTTGAGGTAACACGTAGCTTATGGCCACCCTGCCGATCCATGATTTGTCCTTGTATACAAATAAGAAAATATTGGAGGTATTTGTCAGAGCGTATCTGCCATGAGTGCATAACGGTAGACAAACAGAGATGTAATGGAGCAGTTTTTTATAATAGCTTTGTAGGTCCAAATCACTGCATTTTTCCATCATCTATAACTAAGTGATGACCATCCCAGTACAGTATACAAGGAACAGTGATGGGTGGAGTAAGGGAGTCCTGTGATAAACCTTATAGCACGATGTGTGTCAAGTTTGGCTACAGCGCCAGCAGGACCCTGGCTATATAGGAAGTCCGCATAATGTAGTGAGGGGCTGGCAGTATAGCCTAGAGGTTAGAGTAACAAGATGTGAACAAGCTTGATACATCCAGCAGACCAGACCTTGGTTTGATTCTCATAGCCTCCACTTGAATACTGTGTGACTCTGAGCAAGCCACTTAACCACCTAGTGCTTCCAGGTCACCCCTGAAAACAGGCACTTGTGCCTAGTGGGCCTTACCAGGTTATCAAAGACTAAAATAAAAAAGGAAAGAAAGGTAGCTTGAGCCAGTCTCAGCTTGGCATATTCTGTGATAAAATTATTGATCCTAAAGAAAAGATCAAATCTCTGTCTAAGTTTCTTTATCAGCTCTTCTATGTGGTCAATGAAAGACAGTCTATGGTTTAACCAGACCCCCAGATATCTGAACTTTGTTACATATTCCAGCTGTTCACCTAAGATAGTGGTAATCTGTGGGAGCATCCCAGTGGAAGCAAGACTTGGTGCATGAGGAAAGAGCGATATGAACATTGCTTTGGTTTTCTTGGCATTTAGAAGTAACTTCTGGTTTAGAAGCTGAAGCAGCAACAGATTGAATTCACATTGAAGGGCTTTACAGGCAGTGTCATGGGTAGGACTACTAGTGTAAATCACTGTGTCGTCTGCGAATAGATGTATTTGTGCTCCTTTGATGGTGGCATCGACATTGTTAATATAAATGGTGAAGAGCAAGGGACCCAGAAAGGAGCCTTGTGGCACACCCCGCAGAAGGTTTTTTTGAGGGGAAAGAAAAAATTACTCACTGCAGTAATTTTTTTTCTTCCAAGGGGTCCTTTAGCATCAGTAACATTTTACAGTTAGCTGGCTAGGTGCAACTGCCCTGGAGGTGTACTTTTAAGAGCTATTTAAATGAGTGTAGGGCCAAACCAATCAAAAGACAGGAGGGGGTGTAAGCTGAGTGAGAGCTGTTGAATGCTTCAGAATTTTTGCAAGGAAAAATAAGGGCAAATGCTCCAAAAAAGAATCAACAGGATTAAAAAAATGCAAATGTCCACAAAAGTGGAAACAGAAACAACAGCAACACATGCTAAAAACTCATCAATAAGAAACTCCAAATTTGGTAAAAGGTGACATGAGAGCCCTTTTCCAACAGGTGAACCAAGGAAGAAGGGTGAGAGCTTACTGATGCCAAAGGACCCCTTGGAAGAAAGAAGATTACTGCAGTGAGTAATTTTTTCTTCTTACCCCAGGAGTCCTTTAGCATCAGTAACTTTTTTTGCAGACTACCCAGCAGTACAAAGTGGGAGGTGGGCAGAGAACCTACTTAGGAAAGAGGCTCTTCAGAACCGCCTTGCCAAATTTGGCACCAGATCTGGTCTGCACATCCAAACTGTAGTGTTTCATAAAGGTGTGCACAGATTTCCAGGTAGCTGCTTTGCAGACATCCAGTAGGGGAATGCCCCTTGCTGCTGCAGATGAGGCTGCAGTGCCCCTGGTGGAGTGGGCCCTGAGACCCACTGGAGGTTGTTGAACAGCTTTCTCATAGCAGAATCAGAGCCTCTGGACTGTCTAGTATGCTCTAGGTAGTGAAAGATGGCTCTTCTGACATCCAAGCTGTAAAGCTTTTGCTCACCAGGAGTGGATGGCTCAGTAAAGAAGACAGGCAGAGTAATGGACTGGTTCAAGTGAAACTCTGAAACCACCTTTGGCAGAAATGTCCTATTTGTCCTGACCTCAACTTTATCATTGTGAGGGATGATGTAATTCGGCTCAGTGCACAGGGCCTGTAGCTCTGAAATCCTCCTGGCAGACATAATGGCTACCAGGAAGACAGTCTTCCAAGTTACAAACTTGATGTGGGCCATGGACATAGGCTTGAAAGGTGGATTCATGAGGCCATCTATGCAAAGGTTCAGGCTCCAAGGAGAAACAGACTCCCTGGTTGGAAGCTAGAGGTGCAACAGGCCTTTGAAAAACTGTTTAAAAATGTCATGGGAAAAACTGATTTCTTCTTTCCCACCAAAAGGTAGGCTGAAATTGCCGCCAGGTGTAGCTTGAGAGAAGATGGTTTCAAGCCTGATGCCTGTAGTCTAGCAGCTGAGGGTCTAAAGCTGATAGGGGTTCGACCTTTTCACTCTTGCACCAGAGGGAACATCTTTTCCATTTGGCTGCATAAGTCTTCTTAGTGTTTGTTTTTTTAGCCATCCTTGGTATCTTAAGGACCTGTTCAGAGAACACTGTGGCTAGTACTTGCTAGTTCAGTGTCCATTCCCTCTGACCCTGACTGATGTGGCTTAGAGCATCTGCCAGAGTATTGAGTTTGCCTGGGAGGTGAATAGCTGAGAGTCTGACTCCCAGGGAGAATGCTAGAGACCAGAGCTTCAGAGCTTCCAAACAGAGTATTCCTGATCTGGTACCACCCTGCTTGTTTATGTAGAACATTGCAGTGATGTTGTCAGTTCAAATTTGAACTGCCTGCCCTTCTATGCTGGGAGCAAAAACTTTGAGAGGTAGAAAGACTGCTCTTAATTCCTAAAGATTTATGTGCAACTATGACTCTTCGGGAGTCCAGTTGCCGCTTACTTAGGTACTGTCTAAATCAGCTCCCCAGCACAAAAGGGAGGCATCTGTGGTGATCACCTTTGTGGGAAGAGGAGCTTGAAAGGGAACACCTGCCTATAAATTTGCAGGGTTCTTCCACCACAGCAAATTTTGGAGGAACTGCTCTGACACAGGTATCAACTTTGAAAATTTGTTGCTTCTCTGAGACCAGCGAGCTCTGAGGTAGGCTTGCAGGAGTCTCATCCTGTACCTGACCTCTGGAACTACTGCAGTCATAGAGGTCATATGTCCCAGAAGTTTGAGGAAATGTCTGGTTGGTCTTGGCGGTCTCTGGGTGAAAGAATCTGCCACTGAAAGGAAACTCTGAATTCGCTCCCATGGAAGGAAAGCATATCCCTTCTGAGTGTCCAGCTGGGCCCCATGAAGGTGAACTGCTAGGTGGGTTACGGGTGAGACTTCTTTAGATTTAACAGGAAACCTAGAGATTCCAGAGTGCATTCTGTGAGGGAAAGAGATTCCTTGACCTGACAAGGAGATTTTGCTACTATGAGCCAGTCATCCAGATTGTTTTACAGAGCAACGCCCAGTATTATGAGATGTGCTGCTACCATTGCGAGACACTTGGTAAAGACTCTTGGGGCCGAAGACAGACCAAAGGGCATTGCAGTGATAGTGACCTGAAGGAAGTTTGAACATGAGAAACTTTATGTGAGATCTCCTTATGCGTATGTGGAAGTAGGTGTCCTTTAAGTCTGGGGAGACTAGCCAGCCTCCCTGCTGTAAGGACTGTATTACCAGTGACGGAGTGACCATTTTGAATTTGTTTTTTTTCAGATGTTTGTTTAAATATCTCAGATCTAAAATAGGTCACCACTCCCCAGTTTTCTTTTGTGTCAGAAAGTGCCTGAAATAGAGGCCCTTGCCCTGCTCATGGCTGGGGACCCTCTGCACTGCTCGTAAAGCCAGAAGGTTTTATACCTCCATGTCCAATACTGGAATCTGTGTTGGGAACAGAGGTCTTGACACCTGGGTATGCTTGAGGACTGGCAGCTGCTTGAACTGTAATAACAGACCCTTCTCCACTATCTCCAGCACCCACTTGTCCAATGTGATGAGGAACCAGTGCTGAAGATAGTGAGAGAGTCTGCCTCCAGCCGGAAATGCGGAGGAGACCTGGACAATCACATCAGGACTTAGACTGAGAGGCAGATGGCTGGGAAGAGGTGGCTCTTCTTTGGCCCCTTCTACCCCCGCCTCTGAAAGACCCCCTGTACTGGCTAAAGACAGATTGGGGATAGGGATTGTAAGGCCTGGGAAAAAAACTTCTGCCCCTACCGCCCCTGGGACGGGATCTCTGAGGGGTGGTGGGTTTAGGCTTAGATGAGTGACTCTGCCAGGAGGCCTTGTACTCATTGACTTTTTTCATGTAGTCAGTGGTTCTGTTATCAAACAACATATTTTGGTCACAGGGAAAATCCATGGCCTTGTTCTGAGTGTCTGTGGTTGGATTGGTTGTTCCAAGCCAGGTGAAGTGTCTCAAAGAGATGGCATGGGCCATCACCCTAGAGGCTGCATCATTGTTGTCATCTGCCATGTGAAATTGGTACATAGTAGCTTCCAGGGCAGTTTTTGACATATCCACCAGCTCCTGCACCGTAGAATTTGATCCATTGCAGGCAATAGCCTGGACAGACTTCCAAAGGGCTTTCTGATATTTGGCTGTGAATGCCATGTAAGAAGAAAGCCTGAGAAGCAGGGAAGCCGTGGCATACATTTAATTTGCTACAAAGTCAATTTTCTTGGAATCCTTGTCGGGGGTGAGGGTGACAAGGAGACTCCAGCTTTCTCACAAGCTGCCTGCTGCACTATACTTTCATGGCTAGGGTGTGCAGACAGGAACTCTGTACTATTTTTAGACAATTTATATTTTCTCTCAAGCCACTTATCAACCCCTGATACTGAAGTGGGTGTTGAAACACCTTCATGGTATTTTTTTCTAAATGCATTATAGATAGGGATGACCAGGGTCTTTGAGGATGAAAGATGCTACATATCCCTATAATCTTCATCTTCATCAACATCCTGGTTGGGCTCCTACATGGGGAGGTCCAGGGTATCCAGCATATTTTGTATAAATATAAACATAGAAGAAGCATCCTCGTGGTCACCAGGGGGGTCCCCAAGGTGACGGTCCTGGGACTCCTGGGGCTCAAGGCCCTCAAATCCATGTCAGGGGCATCATAAAACTGATCATCATCTTCGTCACCCTCACAGTCTACAGAAGAAAGAACTGTGGAAGAGTGCTTGCCAGCCCCAGTAAATCAAGAACCCATCTTTTGAAGGGTCTGAAACAGTTGCCATGCTTTTTCCATATCTTGCACTGACGGAAGAACCTGTGCAGTTCATGTGATTTTTGTTTTTTCTGTATGCTTTAAGCTGCCTGTCATCTCACTATTGGCTGTCTCAGGAGCAACGGAAGCATATCTATGTTGACAGAGTTTATTTTTAGCAACTTCATCAGAGGCTTGATCAATCTTACTTTTTTCAACACTCATTATTTTTCAATTTGTGAGGAACTTCATCTTTGGAAGCTATATTTTTTGGCTGGGATCTGAAGGGTTCCTCAGTACCTCTGCTTTTGGTATTAGTACTTTTGAATGGCCCCTCATCGGAAGCCTTTGATTTATCCTCAGCCATAATAATCAAAGGTCTTTCTGCTATGTTTGCCAGTTTAAGCAAAGCAAACCAGTTCTGGACCTACGAACTGAGTGCAGGTTTCTGTGATGATGCCACCGACCAGTCCTGCCCCAGTTAATAAAGTCTATCTATTACTAGTGTCTTTTTTTTTGTTTTTTTGTTGTAAAACTGGGAACTATACCAGTGCCAATCTTAATAGAAACCCAGTAATACTCAACTGCACACAGGTGGCTGCTGGACCCTTATGGACAGTCCTGACACAGATGATACCAAGGTCCAGTAATAGAACAAAAAAGGTTTCCTCCTAATTGCGAATCTAGAGTGAAACCCCCAGGCACTGTTTAACTTTGAAATCTACTGCAGGTGCCTCATAGTAAACCCTGTGAGGACTGAGGTGAAAAACAAGGCAACTGTCCCTAATTCAATGGTTCCCACAAGAATTTGCCCCCAAAATGAAAGAAACTGTTGAAATTAAGCACCCGCAATAAACTTAGGCTTTAAACTAAATAGTCGCAGTAAAAATAAAGTAAAATAAAAGATGCGCGCAGTGCTAATGAAAAAGTAAAACTTTCACTCAGCACACTAAAGGAAATAATTTATAAGCAAACTTTACCCAGATGAGCACTAGGAAGCAGTCAACAAGGAAAGTTGGGAGACACCTCCGAGGTAATATTGCTCAGTCCAGGGGAGAAAAAATTCTGAAGCATTCAAAAGCTCTCCATTGGCCTGGTCCTACTCTCATTTAAATCTCTCTTAAAGGCACACCTCTGGGACAGTTGCGCCTAGCCAGCTAAGTGCAAAAAAGTTACTGATGCTAAAGGACTTCTAGGGTAAGAACTTCCCCTTCCCCCTTTACTTGTTGAAGTCGACCAGAGAGATAGTTAGTAAACCATCTTAAGGATAGAGAATCCAAGCCAATGTTCCGGAGAGACGAAAGGAGCAGGCTGTGGTCTACAGTGTCAAATGACTTACTTAAGTGCAAAAATACTGCACAGGCAATGTTTTTATATAGAGAATAATGGATCAGGAGGTGATTGATATGAGAATTGAAGTCACACCTGAGTCGAGAGATGCTACATAAATGCAGAGAGCGCAGCTCAAGAGGTTTCTTGAAGCATCTCTCAATGAGGGTGTGAGCTCAATTCAAGACAATCCACATCATCATAATTTATTTTGTACAGTTGCTTGCTAGCATTTTTTTATGATGTGGAGTTAGACCAGGAAACCTTAAAATAAAGGCTCAACGTGCGCAAAGCGCATTGCTGAACTTTAAAAAGTACAGACAGATTTTACTTCAACAACCCAAACAATTTATAGAATACCATTTGTGACCTTATATATGAGTCCACAACAGCCTGTGAAGAATTCTGATTCAGCAAAAAACTTTCCAGGAATTCAGAATAGACAAGCAAAAAAACAGTTACATATCTACAGATGTCTACTAATATATAATTAAGAGTCCTTGAAATGTAAAAAAAAAACAATCACATGCCCTTGTCGTTTCTTCTTCGGTTGGTCGTTTAGGAAACGTGTGCACATGGTCCAGGGGTTCCTTCTGAAATAAAGGGACCGTGTTCAAACCACTGATTTATCGGTCAGTGAAAAAAACAATGCTTTAAATTTATTTTCATTTTTTAAAATATTAATACAGATTTTACTGGGTTAACTGAGTGGAAGAACTCTTCAAGTAATATGTGAAACAGACAGGTAAAGAACAGACTTGCAGTACTTGCCAAGTAAGAGCAGATTGAGATCGAAATGATGATGTCATTTTTTTTAACTCGCTGTCAACAAATTTCTGTGTCTGCTCTATCTATGCTCGTGGCGTGGATAGGGCAATCGCAGCATGTGAATCTCGTAACAACCAGCTGGTTGTTACGGGGAATAGCAACTGCTTGATCCCATGTTAAAATTTGCTGCCCAGTAATTATTATCCAGTTCATATTACCAGTCGTTTGTCTCCTTGGCTAGAGTGGAGATTGTACTGTGCCATGCTCTAAAGCCTGATTGTAACAGGTTGAGCAGTTTAGCTAGTTCTAGGTGGCTCCAAAGTTGGGTGCTCACAGTTTTCTCCAGCAGCTTAGACAGGATTGGCAGTAAGGAGATTGGCCTGTAATTACTGAGGTCACTGGGGTTTCCTGACTTAAACAGAGGGACCACACGTGCAGTTTTTCAGATGGGTGGGAGGTCACCCTGTGACAGGGATAGGTTAAACAGATGTGTAACCCCTAGGTGGCACTATCCCAAGGGCTACTACCCCTGACTGTTTGACTACGGACAGGGTGAGGGGCCTAGGTCCTATGGCGGGTGCCTCCACCCAGAGGTCAGGGTTTGTAGTGGTTAGATTAGCTTGGTCACAGCCCTTTGGGACACTGAGACCCCCTTTTAGTCCCTCTAGTGGCTAACACAGTACACTGGAGTTACAGCCCCAATACCCTTTGTATACACACTGTTCACTCATTTAGATACCACTTACCTCGAGACTGATTCTGCAGCATGTCTCTGAGGACCCCCTGTAAAATAAGGTTAAACAACATACACAGCAAAACACAATTCTGTTTCCATAAGTACCAACACCACAGACTGTATATAGTATAACAACAACAAATCTGATTTATTTAGGGGGCAGTAACACGGGAGGGGGAAATCAGGTTAATTGGTGGCATTAAATCACAGTACTATGCATACATACAGGGGCTGAAAAGCCACACTCTGAGCACCCAGGTTGGGGGGGGGCTAGCAAGGTCCATTGCCCGGGGTTGGCCAGCAGGTGCAAATGGATAGGGCCCTGTAGAAGAAAATATATGCACAACACCCAATTGTAATCCTGAGCCGGATGGCTCAGTCCATGAAGCAGTGAAACAACAAGAATTTGCTGACACACTTTTGATTGAAAACAGGCAGTAGGGGAATACCCTGACTTGTACTCACAATACCCAAGCTGAAAACTGTATGATGGATGTTCTTCTGGATTGCCAGATCAACAAGGCATGGAGACAAAGTCCTTGTGACTGGACTCCACTGCAGTTGACAGCAAATGGATTTAGTCCGAAACAAGCTGGGGTTTGCTTCCAGCTTCAACACACAGCACACAGCACTGGGGATTGGAAATAGCAATTCCCCACAAGCACTATGCACATTCATATGTAAAAGGAAAGTACTATACCTGCAAAATACCCGGGAGCACACACAGCAGCTTCCGTTCCTGACAGACCGAGCACAATTCAGCAATTTCTCCAGTCTTCTACAGGGTGAGCTTGGTTTCCACATTTCTAGTGCTTCTTTCTCCTCATAACTCAGATTCAGTCCAAACTGACACTCACAAAGGCTAGAGACTGAAACTCAGGGCCTCACATGTGCTTCCCTCACAACACTATACACTGCAGAAGCACAGAGCTCCTTCTTTCTTCACAGTCACAACTGATCTAATCTTTCTAGTCACAGAGTAGGGCGTTTCCTTGAGCTCCACACCATTCTGTTGGCTGGTTAGGCTGTCCCTCACAATAACACTCCCTCTGTTGGCGGAAAAAGGTGCCAAGGTTAAAACTACATTTCCCCAGAGTCACTGCCCATACAATCCCCTTGTGGCTGGCTCAAAATTGAGAGTCCAAGTTCTGATTCGTCCACAGGCTCCATTTTAGAGTCTCCCTATCATCCTGATTGGTCCAAGTCAGCTATTCAGGACCAAAATGAAAGAGTTACACTGAAACAGTTCATGCTGAAATGAAGACAGGTTAGACAAACTACATTTTCTCAGTCACGCTAAATGATTTCTGGCAAACAGTTATATCTTTCAACAACGCTCCCTCTGCACATGTAGCAACTGCAGAAACAGAGTGAATTGACAGCAGCCCAGGTGGGATTCGAGCATTAAATACACAGTCCCCCCATACAAACTAATTAAGTCTGCAAGCAGACAGCTCTTAAAGAGACAGTACATGGAAGCTCAAAAAGCACTCACTTGGAATCACATTTAAACAACTCAGATGCCGAACACCACCCAGACTTGAAGCATTCAGGCAAGCTCCTGGAAGCCTTTTGGGAACCCTCATTTGCAGGGGGGTTACAGATGCATAATTGGAACTGTGAGGACATGGTAGCCAACCTTTAAGAAATATGGGTCTATGAGGTTGGCTCTGGCATTTTTCCTAGTATCCAATTGTAGCAGGAGATCTTCACCTTCTTCCAGTGATGTAGGCTGTAGGGAGAATATTGGGCTGAAGATAGAGGTTTCTTGAGTATCCACTCCAAGCTGTGAGTGGAGAGTACTGGCAGAAGAGGTATTGAAGGATAGCCCTGCAGTAGCAAAATGGTTATTGAAAGACTCAAAGATAGTCTGTCAGAGATTATGGAGTCATTAATCAATATTTTAGCTGGTAGGAGGTTACCAGTGATATGGCTTTCTATATCCTTGATTATTCTCCAAAATTTGGAGGAACACTTAGATGAGAGCTCTAGCTGTGAGTGGTAAAAGTTAGCTTTTGCCTCCCGAATCATCTTGGTGCAAAGATTCCTCTCCCTTCTGAATGAATTCCAGTCATTTGTGAGATTAGTTTTTCGGGCGGTTCTCCAAAGCATGTCCCTACTCTGCAAAGCATTTTTCAGATCCTCCGTAAACCACCGGCAGGGTTTATTTCTGATACAGACTTTCACAAGAGGGGCATGTTTGTTTAGAGCCCCTAACACAATTTCAGAGAAAATGTCGTATGCTATAGTCAGAGACTTAGTTAAGTAAAAGTTCTGCCAATGCAAGGAGTCTCTTAGCTCTGTAATAAACCCACAGGGATCAAAGTTACGTGTACACCTTTTAATAGAAAATTGAGGTGCAGGTGTAGATTTGTAGGTTGACTTTACACATACAATAAAACAGTGGTCACTAAGGTCAGAAAAGAAAACACCAGCATGAGAAAATAAATAGGGTTTGCTAACTAAAATGATATCCAACAGAGTATTGTTATTAGGGTTACTCTTATTAGGACATGTAGTTTAATTTATAAGCTGTGACAGCCCAAGGGAATCACAGAAAGTTTTTAGAGGAGTGGATGCGCTGGAGAGCCAGTCTAGGTTGAAGTTCCCTGGTATGATAGACTCTGAAGATGTAGGAATCAGGATGTTGCATAGATTTCTCAACAGCTGTAATTCAGCCAATGGGGGCACGTAGCAACCTATTACACAAAGTGAAACTCCACTTGTGATTTCAACTTTTAGTGACAGACTTTCAAACTTGTTTGGGGCAGAGGGCGAGTTGATGATTGAGACAGAGAATTTATCCTTGACATATATGGCTGCACCACCACCTCTAGTCCACCTGTCAGCTGTAAACAGAACGTAGGAGGGGAGGTTTACTTCATTGTTATTGGTTGCCAGTCAAAGACAAGGCTCCATGACTACTAAAACATCCAGAGCGGTATGACATATCCAAGCCTGTATTGATGTAATTTTTTTGAACAAGCTGCACACGTTCACATGCAAAAAGCTTAACTGCTTAAGACTTTGTAAGTCAGCTGGGGATGCAGTGGCATGGTGGGGGGGCCTGGATTAAGCTCAGCATTACCTGAGCACAACAGTATTAGCAGCAAAAGTTTCCTGCAGAGACCTGAGAGGAATTTGAACAGTTTAGTCCTTTCATGTTTTTTTGTTTTTTATTTATTTTAGTCTTTGGTAACCAGGTAAGGTTTGTGGGGTTCATAAGAATTAATCAGGGGAACCCTAAGACTAGCTCCTAGCTGACCTAACGCTGCATATAGTAATACCTTGTTAGACAGAGACAAGAGGAATTGGAGAATGTATGCAGAAGAGACCATGCCCCTAGAGGACAACTCTATGAGAGTTCCTGCATTCCATTGCAGGTGTAGGACCAAACTGCAGGAAGGGGGATTTTAAAGCACATATAAGCTGTTCTACATGGTAGAGAATGTCCATACAGGCCAACATAGTATGAGAGCCGCACTCTGTCCTAGGAGACTTCTGTGTAAACAAATTTGATTCCAAGGAACATAAGGTGAGCAAGGACAATCAAGATATCAGATAAAGTGCCATCATGATAGAACTAGCACCCAGCTTGCGCTACTAGAATTATCAGAGGAAGGGATTATCCAGAGGAAGATAATGTACGCTGATTCCTTTGATTCTTCCAATTATCAGTAAGGAGTAGTGCTTGGAGGCAGTTTTCCTGTTTAGCTCTCCTAGCCAGTCCAAATATCGGAAATATAGCACAAGGTACCTGAATTAGCTTTTATATTTGATAAGAGAAGATTGAGCAGTGACACACTGTATATAATAGGCTGTGATACCTAAGGGTGACGGGAGAAGGGGGCTATCTTTGACAAGAATTAGCCAACAGGGGATGGACTAGAAGGAGTAGGTGGGGATTATGAGCATTTAAAGGTGGCCTAGGAAGGGGGTGGGCTGAAAGAAGAGATCTGAGTCTGTACCCACACAGCCGAGGAGGAGCCATGGCTATGGGCCAATTTCCATACCGGTTGCTAGTCTCTGGGGATGGGTAAATCAGGCTTCTTATGCCGTGGAGGCGTTTGGCTCAACTCCTGACTGCAGCAGCGGTCTTGGGAGCTAGTAGGCATCTGTTGCTAGTCTCTGGGGGTGGGAAAATCAGGCTCCTTATGCTGTGGAAGTGCTATGGCTTGACTCCTGACCATGGCAGCAGTCTCAGCCTGAGAGGGCTAGTAGGCACCTGCAGAGAGAGGGACAGACAGGGGTTAGATAGGACTCTGAAGTGGTGACTGGGTTCCAGTAACGCAAAAGGCAAACAAAAGAGCTGAGCACTGCAATTGAGTCCTAAATGGGGAAGGGGGGGCGATCTCAGACAGCAGCAAGGCGCCGACTAGGTCTGAGCATCCGAGAGAGACAACGAAACTGAGGATGGGAGCGGGCACTGTGGACAAAAAACAAAGAAAGAATATATAACAAAAAAGAGAAACAGAATTGAAAATCAGGGCTGGAGCCGTACAGCTCAAAAAGGAAAAAAAGAAAAAGATATGAGACCCAGATTAAAGCTAAACAGGATTCACAGTCTTAACTTTTGCATCATAGCACATAAATACAATTCAGACCATTTTACAGTGCAGTACATACATCCAATACAGAGCAGTTTACATGGCAAGCACTATCTCTGCATTAGAAAATTAAATGACTACAGCCATAGACACAGCAAGAACTGAGGCATAGGGAATGTCAGTGCCTAGCTGTAGGCGGCTCACTGCATGTCCGAGAAAACTGGGTACAGCACGGAGAAGGGACCCCCAAGCAATAAGTGATAAGAAAACAGGCTGCAGCAGTCTCAGCCCAAGGGGGCTAGTAGGCACCTGTTGCTAGTCTGTGGGGGTGGATAAATCAGGCTCCTTATGCTGTGGAGGTGCTATGGCTCAACTTCTGACCACGGTAGCAGTTTCAGCCCGAGGGGGCTAGTAGGTGTGCCTGACCAGAGAGTTGGTGCGGCATGGAAGAGGGTCCAGCTCTTCCTGCAGCCGGCAGGGATACTTTATGAGAGGCCACAACAGATGCAGCATGGTCCCTGCTGCAGTGTCTTGCATCCCCCCTCATGCTGAATTTTGACCTTTGTGAGTGGCACAGAGTGCAGGCACACCCCATGATATTCCCTCGGACCCTCTGCATGTAGCTGCAGAAATGGCCAGTGGATCGAGTGTAGAATGGGTGAGCACCCCATCCATGAATGCTTCTGGGGGTTGTAGGGATTACCTGATTTGCAGCATTCCAATTTAGGGTTGCCTATGCGGAGCAGATACGCAGCGCATAGGCAATTCTTTTTCTTGTGCATAGCCCCCATTGTGCAATAAAAGATGTGGTAGTTAGGGTTAAGAGCCACCAGGTGCAAAATCATGCACCTAGGGCGTAAGAACCCTGATGCTGAGTATATGATGGGGGAGGGGGGTACTGACAGCTACTAGAAAGGAAAGGGACTATGGGGTTTCCATAACTGAGGACCTTGTGTTGGCAGGAAAGTGAAAGAAGGCAGTGGGTAAGTCCAGTTTTGGAGAATGCATCTCAGAAAAGACATTGACTGGGTGGAGGCAGTCCAGACGAGGACAACTAAAATGGTACAGGACTTGCCCAAGAAGCTCTATGATGAGAGACTGAGGGATCTCAGCCTGGAAGATTGGAGGCCTACAAATATCTCCCAGGGTGAATAGGATGCAGGAGGGAGTCTCTTTCAAATGAGAATGATCACCAGGACCAGTAATGAATCTGGGGGTTCGAGTTTGATATGAGGAATATCTCTTCTCTGAAAGGGTAGTAAATACCTGGAACAGATTTATTTATATATATTTTTTTTATTTAGTTGTTTTAACCAGGTATAGCACACTAAGCTGGAAGCTTTTTTACAGGAGCAACCTTGGAGCACAAGGAGGTTAAGTGACTTGCTCAGGGTCACACAGTATGCAAGTGGAAGCTGTGGGATTCAAACCCAGGTCTTGTCTGCTGGATGTCACCAGATTTGCAGCTCAGAGCCTTAGACCACTGCGCTATACTGCCTCCTTAGTTTGCAAGTGGATGTGCTGGAGGCAAGAACAGTGGAGTGCTTCAAACATGCATTGGATAAAACACGGCAGAAGGGAGGCAGTAGGGTTGTTGGAGACTAGATTTGGGCTGCAGAAATAGAATAAGCAGGCAACATGCAGGCAGACAGGGTTGGCCAAGCATTCCTGTTCTGCTGATAGAAACTATCTTATTCAGTTTACAATACAAATAAAATTAGTCATTAACGAGACTTCAAAGGAATTCAGACCAATTCAGACATTTGTCTGCACTAATACAGAGAATAAGTTGCTGGTTTTGCTACAGATTTTGTAATTTGGCTACAAAATGTTTCTAATAAGTCACCAAAATCTGCATTTTTTTGTTGTTAAACTTTTTATTGCAACGTGGCATACTTGTACTTCCTACCATGGCATATTTGAGGCATACATTTCCGCCTGAGAAATGATTGGGGGTTAACTGGCAGCACACAGAGTTGGGATCCAGGTCATTGCTGAGTAGTTTTAATAGTTTTTTTTCCTTGCCTTAGTGGGGCAGGAAGTTGTTTTGGTAATAGGGTGGTCATTTCATTGCAGGTTGGAGGCAGATCTAATAACAAGGTTGGAATTGTGTTGTGGGAAATAGGCCAGCCTGGGGAAAGGTTGAGCATTCTGCTGGGTGGAGAACCTTCAGGGACAGAATTGACATTCTGTTAGAGCAGAGAGACTGTTTTGGCAGCAGGCTAGGCTTTCTTTTAAGGGCAGGGGTCCCTCCGATTTCTTGGTGGGGCATTGTGTGGGTTCAAGAGGTGATTCTCGAGGAAGGGTGAGAGCTACATGGGGGAGCATTCGATTTCAGTGTCTGCATTCCACTGGGGAATGGAAGCCATTCTGGGGCAGGGTGGACATTTGTGGGGAGGGAGGTCCTATTATGTGTAGAGTGGGTCTGGGATTTGAATTCCTGCTCTTGGGCAGGCATTCCCTTCCCCAGGATGGGCATTTCAGTCATCACCAGCAGTGGTTTGGCACGGCAATTGACTGGCCAGTCCAACCCTCAGGTGAGCATCCTTGATCGTAGGACAGGATTTCTGTGCCCTGTAGGCTGGGCATTACAATCCTCTACTCAGAATGGACATTGCCAGAGTGGGCATTCTGGCCCAGATACCAGTCCTCTCTTCAGAATAGTCATTCCAAGCCATAGTGTGGCTAATCCAGCACCGAGGTTGGCATTACCTATAATTAGGGTAGCCATTCTGCCCCCATGGAAGACACTGCACCATTACTCTGGACATTTCAGCACCCAGGATTGCTATTCTGAACTCCAGAGTGTGGATTTCAACTCTAGCTTAGGAATTCTTTGACTCAGGGTTCCAGTGAGTGGGTGGTTTTCTGAAAGTGAGGGCAGCTGTTCCGGCAGAAGATGTGGTATTCCAGGAACTGCGCATCCTTTTTCAATGCTGGATAGGGGAAAGTTGGTGGGGCCTATTGAGGTAGGAGCAGAGTCCATCTAACTAAGATATAACTAAGGCAGATCTGGGGCATTTGAGAAGTTTGAGCAGGTGAGCACTTGGCAAAATCCAGAACATCTAGAAATGCAGAAACCCCTGTAAATTTTGCATACTTTCTGGGATGTCAAGGTTTACCATTGGCCCATATTCTAACTTTTCATGAAAATACTGTACTGCCTTCATGTCACTTAAAGGAGCCTGCACAGTATGTGCACACTGCAACTGCACAGCTGCAGTACTTCAGAACAGCCACCCACCACACCAGTGATCAAATCCTGCAGCTCTAGGCACTGCTGCTCCTGCGGCCATTGAGGAAGAGAGAGACTGAGTGTTTCATAACGCTGCCTTTGATATGTACCCTTATTGTGCTTTGCAAGGGACACAATTGGTCCCTGCTTGCAGAAAGCCAGTCTATCCGGGGAGACTCCCAGCAAGCCCAAGGAATCAGATTGGCAGATGGCTCATCTGCACCATTCGCAGGGGTTAAGGATGAGATCCATGGTTGCAGATGCTATAAACTCTGAGCATCTGACACCTTAAGGACCTGCATTTCAAGGCAAGGAGCTGCCTGACCCAGACCTAGCTGAGCCCTAATAATACGTTTTTTAGCCAGGCATTATTTAGTTACTGTATTTACCTTAAAAGAACTGTAGTTTCTCCTCCTGATTCAAAACCAGCCTCCAAGCGCCTTCTGCTGCCCAGAAAACCACTTTTTCATAACGCAAAGTAGGGAAGGGCTGCAGGCTACAGATAGCATTATAAAGCTGCTGGGGCAGTGGCAGCCTTGCTATGTAACTTGTACCTATTAGAGACACTTGTACATGGGGAGTAGTATATGTAATACTGACCCCCCCCCCCGTTTAACATGTTCAAGTGCCAGTAATAAGAAAAAGTTACACATAAAGGCCAACGCTGCCCCCGATACCATTATAATGCTATCCATAGCACTGCAGCCCCTTCCCCACTTTGTGTCATCAAAACATGGTTTTCTGGGCAGGGCTGCAGGAAGTGCTTGGTGACTGACTTTGAATCAGGAAGAGAAATTGTGGTTCTTGTAAGTTAAATAACTACTGTTAGTAGTGGCCGATATAACAATTATTATTGGCGCAGTTATTATTTATTTATTTATTATTGGGGCTCAGTTATTATTATTTATTTATTTATTATTGGGGCTCAGCTGTTATTTACTTATTTTATTTAACATTTAATAACTGGGAAAGGCACACTGAGCCAAAGCTCGTTTCCAGGTGTGACCCGAAGGAGAGGATAATGGGAGTTACATAAGTCAGGGTAGTCACAACATCAAAAACAACTGGATGAACATGTATCACAGTGTATATGTATATATATATATATATATATATATATTATGTACTATATCAATATTATATATAAAAGATTTTCATGTATACAGTAACCCCTGCCATCAGAACATTTTCCATGTTTACCTACGTTACAGAGAGGTTTACAGTGCTAATACCAGTACGGATTAAAAAATAACACCAGATCACCACCTAGCCCATCACTGTATTGGTATTTTGTAGTAGAGTATTTCTCTACAAAACTCTGAAAACAGTTTTGCAGTTTCCCACTGAAATACACTTCCAGCCTTGCTGGTATCATAATACAAGAATTCCATTGGATTTATTTATTTATTTTTTGCTAGTAGTTGGTAAAATGGAAGTGTAATTTAAGAAACAAATAAAAGCAAGGACAATGGTTGCAGAGCCATTTAGAAGCCCCAGATCTTCATTCTTAGGTAGGCAGTTGGCAGTGACCAAGTTCTGTCCCTACTCAGTACCCAAAAAACTACTCCCAGAAATAGGACAGGTGACTGCGACCATGTCTAGCTCTGTCCCTTTCCTTTTGATGGTATAGAGCACCAACAGGCGTATAACCCTTGTACTGGGACTGTTGGAGGTCGTTATGCCCTGTTTCCAGCTTTTCTCTATCAGCAATCCCCACCGTCAGAAAAGGAACAAGGATGTGCTGTCATATGGGGACCTCACTGCAGCCTGATAACCACAGAATGCACGAACGGAACATGCAGCACAAGCCAGTCTTTTCTTTATACAGCCAGGGTGCATCACAGATAAATGGGGGCATGCTGGTCTAGGCAGCTAGAAGGAGCCCGAAGCAACCCCTCCCGCCAGCTGTGCTCAGTTTCTTGTGACGTGATGACGCACTGTGCACTCCTGTTTGATGCTTACATTGCTCTATCCCGATTAGGGGAAATCAGCTAACTTCTGTTCAGACTGGGGCTGTTCTCTGTTGTTCTTTGTTGCCTTGGCAACATGTGCTGCTTTCTAATTATACACTTCTTCCCTATGGGCTATTCAGTTTACGGGAAAGCAGATGATTTCTGTCCTGACTGAGTTGTTTGTTCTCTGTTGTTCCTTGTTGCCCTGGCAACATGTTTTTAGGGAGGAGAAGGCAATGGAGGGACACTAGTGAGACTGGGATTTGGCCATTAAAATTCATATAGAGATTAGAACTGATTGACATTTGAGATTTGGGGCTTTGAACTGATCTGAGATGCTGCCTGTTCATTTAAGACGGCAAAAGGGAACCGAGATCCTCAAGCTGGATGTGAATCCATTTAGTATTCATGGCAAGAGGGAAACGTGTCAACTAGTGATTTTACATGGGGGGTGCTTCTAGTAGTGGCAGCTCCCCTGCCCAATATCTCAATTCCTTAGTGGCTGTGAATCCCCCCACCCAACATCTTATTTCCCCCCACCCAATGTGTTATTTCCCCCCGCCCAACGTCTTAATTCCTTAGTGGCTGTGAAATCCCAAACTGACATTCATAGGAGGCTAAGCAGTCTGCAGTTCAGGGAGGGAGGGAGGAGGGTGCTGTTAGGTTCCATTGGCACAAGCTGTCTGTTTCTCATATTTTGAGATGCCTTACTAGTGGAATCAGTGCTGTAACTGTAAAACCAGCCCCCCCTCCCCCAAACACACACACACCTTACAGAGATAATGATGGCATACCTCAACCTCTTGCCTCGTAAATCAGGGACAAGGCTTAAAAATCAGGGTCAAAGACCCCCAAATCAGGGATATATCTTAAAACTGGAAATATGCACTCAGCAATCTGATAGAGTAAGGGGACTGGTGCAAGATTCATTTTCTGAAAAATAACAAACATGTAACCGTAATGTCCGAAATACTTTTTGTGCATACAATCCCCACTACTCCATCACAAAAACACGAACTTTAAGTGGGACTGAGAAAACTCTCGAAGCAAAATCAGGTACAGTTGAGAGGTAGGCATGTCAGGGATGGGATCAAGAAATCCAACTGGTTTAAATGGATGATCCTGTGAGTAAGGTGGGCCCTGCAACTTGAAGCACCACCACTATTAATTCCTTAGGGCCCTCTGCACAGAAATTCAAGAAAGGCTTGTGTGGGCTCTGCTACTATCGAATCATATGGACCACAAGCTGAGTCCTAATGCACAGGTAATGCACCATCGAGCATACAGCTAGGGGGAACCAGAGCTTAGGGTCACCTTTTCTGATTCAATTAGAAATCAGAGCTGGTGTGTATAACTTCCTTAATCTGGTCAGCACAGGGGTATGTGTGTTCTCTATAACTAATGTTTTCCTGTTGAATGCTGTCATGGTTAATACTACCTTCTGGAACTAATCCTATCTTTTCAAACATTTTTCTGGTTCCCAGCACATACCCAAGTGCCAGAGTAGTGGGGTGTCACAGTAGGGAGCCTTCTGATTATGCCTCCCCATTAAGTGGATTGCTCTTTGATCTTTTTGGAACCAGCAGCAATTAACGTAGTACAGCTACATAATCAGATGCAACACTAATATCTCAAAATCAGCACCCAACCTTATTAGATATACCAGCATCTCCAGATGTTAGCAAGTGACAGAGATGCATAGGCGTGCCATTTGCAGAGTTCCTCCTTGACATTTCCTTGCTTTTCAATAGGAATACCAAACAATTGGTACAGTTACCTGCTTCCAGCTAAACAGTGAGACTGCAGGCCAAGGTTTGGCTGATGGGAGAAGGGACAGTCACATGAATTTAATGTTCCCTGCATTCAAATGTAGAGAAGATTATAACTAAAGGCTGCCCAGTTCAGTTTTGGCCCAATCCCTAAACAGCCTAATTTCTGAAACTGGACTGGGATCAGAGCCATGCCCTGTTTTATTCCAACCCCATACACTGTAATACAAGTGCATGCAATAAGTGTGCCTTTGCAAGCCCCACCAGCCTTGTCCCTGTCTCTGAAACAGAACTGGGAGTTGGGATATGCCATATTTCATCCTGATCACCAGTAGCTGAGCTAGTCCTTGAAATTGGGTAAGGGACCCGCATGTCTGCTTTCTTCCCTCCTTATCCACAGCTATGAACCCAGTCCCTGAAATTAGACCCAGTGGGCAGTCATGTAGTTCTGTTACATCCAGTCACTCAGTAACCTACTAGTGAAATTGGACTGGGACTGGCATTCATGCCCTAGCCTGTTCCCTGCTCCAGATCATAAGTAACCTGAAATCGGACTGGGACTGGCATTCATGCCCTAGCCTGTTCCCTGCTCCAGATCATAAGTAACCTGAAATCGGACTGGGACTGGCATTCATGCCCTAGCCTGTTCCTTGCTCCAGATCATAAGTAACCTGAAATTGGACTGGGACTGGCATTCATGCCCTAGCCTGTTCCCTGCTCCAGATCATAAGTAACCTGAAATCGGACTGGGACTGGCATTCATGCCCTAGCCTGTTCCCTGCTCCAGATCATAAGTAACTTGAAATCGGACTGGGACTGGCGTTCATGCTCCAGATCATAAGTAACCTGAAATCGGACTGGGATTGGTGTTCATGCCCTAGCCTGTTCCCTGCTCCAGATCATAAGTAACCTTAAATCGGATGGGACTGGTGTTCATGCCCTAGCCTGTTCCCTGCTCCAGATCATAAGTAACCTGAAATCGGACTGGGACTGGCGTTCATGCCCTAGCCTGTTCCCTGCTCCAGATCATAAGTAACCTGAAATTGGACTGGGACTGGCGTTCATGCCCTAGCCTGTTCCCTGCTCCAGATCATAAGTAACCTGAAATCGGATGGGACTGGCGTTCATGCCCTAGCCTGTTCCCTGCTCCAGATCATAAGTAACCTGAAATCGGATGGGACTGGCGTTCATGCCCTAGCCTGTTCCCTGCTCCAGATCATAAGTAACCTGAAATCGGATGGGACTGGCGTTCATGCCCTAGCCTGTTCCCTGCTCCAGATCATAAGTAACCTGAAATTGGACTGGGACTGGCGTTCATGCCCTAGCCTGTTTCCTGCTCCAGATCATAAGTAATCTGAAATCGGACTGGGACTGGCGTTTATGCCCTAGCCTGTTCCCTGCTCCAGATCATAAGTAACCTGAAATCGGATGGGACTGGCGTTTATGCCCTAGCCTGTTCCCTGCTCCAGATCATAAGTAACCTGAAATCGGATGGGACTAGCGTTCATGCCCTAGCCTGTTCCCTGCTCCAGATCATAAGTAACCTGAAATTGGACTGGGACTGGCGTTCATGCCCTAGCCTGTTCCCTGCTCCAGATCATAAGTAACCTGAAATTGGATGGGACCCACACCCATGATCTGTCCCCTCCTGAGTGCAACCCTGCTGAGCAGTGCCTGGAGAAACTGGGACCAGTCCATGGCCTGTTTTCTCTTCCGCCTTCCCGTCCCCCCCCCACCAGCCCAGTCTCTGAAATCAGACCGGACAGGAACTTGCCATGTTTTGTTCCCTCCCATTCCTTAAGAGGCTAATCCCTGGGCCGTGTGTTGCCCCCCTCCTCCTCCTCCCTCCCTTTGAAACAACCTAGTCCTAGAAATTAGAAAATTGGTAGTCATCAGGTCCGTTCCCCTCTCACGCCCCCAAGCCTATTCCTAGAAATCCAACAGGTGACAGCGACCATGCCCATTTCTGTCCCTGTCCATTTGGTGGTATCAATCACCAACAGGCTCATAATCATTGTACTGGGACCGGTGGTCGTCATGCACAGTTTCAGAATTTCCTCTATTAGTAATCCCTACTGTTGGCGCTCCAGACAAAAATGGTTCCAGTGAGATGCTACCATATGCACTCCCTGCTGCACAGCAACCAGATAAGTGCAGAGTGCATGCATGAAATGCACAGCTGCAAGCCTGACTATATATAGAAGGGGTGTGCTGGTCCAAGATAAATGGGGGTGTGCTGGTCCAATCAGATAGAACACGCCTGAGGTGGCCCTTCCCACCAAATTACCTCAGTTCCATGGTGATGTGCTGTGGATTTCTGATTGGACATTCAACACTCCTCCCCAGGGCCGGCCTTAGGGTATATGGCGCCCCTAAACAAACTTGCCAGTGCCTCCCCCCTTGTTTTTCTTTTTCGGTCTTCATCCTACCTGACAAGAACTATGACATTCCTAAAAAAGGTTACTTGCAGCACATACAGAAAGCCAATTATCTCCCTCACCTCTTTTATCTGTAGTGATTAGGTAGATGATGAGTTTTTGATAACTTCCTTACTGTTGCTACATTCTTTCATTCCTTGAATTCAACCTTCGTCATCCTTTCCAAGCCCTACCCACCCACCACCATCATCACTGCCCACTCACAACAGCACAGCATGTAACCCCATCGTCACGATCATTTCAGATGGCACGTGCATGACTGTTAGCATGAAAATATGCCCTACGTACATGGTTTATCCATTTCTGGGACATACTGCTGTTGCATTTTGAGGCATCCTCTATGAAATGTGTGCTAGATAATTCTGTTTGCAAAATAAAACCGATTAAAATAATTGCAACAAGTGTGGCAGATATATTCAAAGTCAGTCATCCCATTACAGAAGAAAAGGTTATTAAAACGAGAAACACTACTCACAAAACACCAGATAGAAAAGTCCCTCATGTGAAGGCTAAATGACAGAATGAATAATCAAATTAAAGGCAGACCACATTTATTTATCTATGGTTCAAGTAATGATTGGCATCGTCAGTCCACTTCCTGATTAGGCATTTTGATGGCTGGTACAGATCTCATCTGGCAGTGCATAGCAGACAATTTTTATGTTGCTTGCACGCATGTGCAAGAAACATAGTGCCATCATCGGAGATTTCGGAGGTGTGTCACCCCCTCCTCCAATTCAGTCAGTATGTTGGCAGGCGCGGCCCCTGTAAGCCAATGCATTCTGGAGCTGTCATGACACGCTCCAAAATGCAGTGGCATACAGATGAGGGCTACGGCAGGTGAGCAGCGATAAGATAAGGCTGCTCACGCTCAGCTCCAAGACAGAAGCCCACACAGGCGCCCTTACGCACTGTATAGCCGATGGGTGCCCAATCCCCATCGACTGATGCTCGTTCCTCCTGCCTCCCCCCCAAACCCTTCTGAAATGCCACACTGGGTGCCCATCCCAGCATGGCAAGTAATCCTTAGGCCGACAGGGGTGCCCAATCCCCCGTCGGCTGAACGCACCCCCCAACCGTCCTTGTGCCACGCTGGGAGCCCACCCCAGTGTGACAAACGTCCCACGTTGTCCGTGTTTTTTCCTGTAAAGAAAAATGGTCACGTAGTCTCCCGCCCCTCCCACAACCCGCACCCACCCTGCGCACCAAGCCTCCCCACCACCCCCACCCCATGCCACCTCCGGAGCTCAAGCGCGGATCTTCAGTGGACGGGGAACGTCTGCACTCTTCAAAGCTGACGCAAACTGAGGAAATGCCGGTAAGCTGTATAATGAGCTAGATAGGGGGGTTTCAACTTTGTTGCATATCTCAGGCATTTTAGGGAATTTTTGCACCAGATTTTCAATGTGGGGTTTTTGGGACCCCTTCTCATGATTTATGTTACTGTCATGGCGTTATTCGGGCCCAAAGGGTGATTTCGCAGTCACTGCGCGAAATTACCATTCAGGCCTGAATAACGTCATGACAGTGACATGATTCATGAGAAGGGGTCCCAAAAACCCCATGTTGAAAATTTGATGCCAAAATTCCAAAAAATTACTATTTTATGAGCATGCGTTGCACAGTTCCTACGCAGGCTCGTAAGTTCACGAATTTTCAATATTTTCATTCCAGATTTTCAACATTGGCATTTTACCACACCTTCTTATGAGTAGTATAGTTGTCATTTTTCATATCTCACCCAAAACATGTTTCTGCCCATGTAGCGCACAATGGTGCAGTCGGTGTGCGAATTCAATGTATGGGACAAATTAAGAAAATCACAGTGACACTGTTCATGAGCAGAGGTCTTAAAATGGCTATGTTGAAAATTTGGTGAAAAAATTCCCTTCAGATGTTCTGCAATATTATTAATGAAGACATTGAACAGAACTGGCCCCAGGGCCGATCCCTGCAGCACCCCACTGGTCGCCCCCTCTCCCTAGACTGCATACCATTTACCACCACTCTCTGCCTCCTGTCTGTTAGCCAGTTTCTAACCCAGTTTACCACCCTTTCCCTCATGTCCAGCCTACCCAGCTAGTTTATCAGCCTTCTATATGGGATGGTGTCAAAGACTTTGCTGAAATCAAGGTAGCGTTGCCACTGCCCCACCCTGATTCACTTCCTTTGTCACCCAGTCAAATAAATCAACCAGATTTATCTGACATGATGTCCCACTGTGAATCCATGTTGTCTATGGTCCTGGTTCCTATGGCATCTAGATGCCCCACTATTCTTTCTTTAAGCAATGTCTCCATGATCTTCCCCACTACTGAGGTGAGGCTGAATGGCCTATTGTTCCTCCTCCTCCCTACTGCCAGACTTGTGAGAGGGACCACATGTGCCCTCCTCCAATTCCTCATGTTGAATGACTCAGTGAACATGGCTGCCAGAGGTACTATCTCCCTTCGCAGTTCTGTTAATATCCTTGGGCATATGCCATCTGGTTCCATCGCTTTGTCTACCTTCAATTTAGTGAGCTCCTGCATGACTCTTTTGCCTTTGAATGGACTATTGTCCACCTCTTCACCCCCTTGGCAACTGCTGTACTGCTGTGGCCCTTGCCCCTCCCACTCTTCTGTGAATACTGAATGAAAGACACAGTGGATGTCTTGGGAGGAAGGCATGAAACTGTCACTTCCTAATACCTAAACAGCACATACAAGCAAGCAACATTCGGCATTGACAAATGCTTGTTTTTTGGGTGGTGGGGAGGGCTAAAACAGTAAATCTGCTCAACTCGAATGAGAGAAACTGATGGAGGGTGGGAAAGATTATGAACTGAAATAGAAAGAACCAGCAGTAAGGAAATGATCTTAAATCTCATCTCATGGACTGGCTATAATCTGCATCCTGCTGCCGGTGCTTCCCTGGGTAGGATTTCCCTACCTATGAACGTCATCCCTTGTGCCTGCTCTGTTATCCTCCCCTCTCTCACTGTCTACCCTTCCCCTTAGCACTCACCCCCCCTTGTTTTTGTCTGCCCTGCTGACCTACACCCAGTATTTATTGCTGTTCTAGGTATGAACCACGAGTACCATGCATTATGTTTTTCTGCACCCACTCATTGTACAGGACTGCAGCTGTGTCCTTTATCTATCATCTGTTTCCTTCTGGACATTATTTGTGTAACTCACCTTCATGTTTCATGTATGATGCTTTAGTCTGTTCCTGAGCCATTGTTATGTTTGCTTGCACGCATGTGCAAGAAACATAGTGACATCATCGGAGATTTCGGAGGTGTGTCACTTCCTCCTCCAATTCAGGCAGCCAGCTGGCAGGCGCGGCCCCTGTAAGCCAATGCATTCTGGAGCTGTCTATGACACGCTCCAAAATGCAGTGGCATACAGTTGAAAGGGGGAGCTACACTTGAGTGAGCAGTGATAAGAAGCTGCTCACGGCGCGGCTCCCCAGCCACATGACGTCTTGGCGTCCCCGCCGCATGGCGATATAGCCGACGGTGCCCAATCCCGTCGACTGCGCTGCATCATCTCCTCCCCACCTTCCCAGTATTATAATTTAGCCGACGGGGTGCCCAATCCCCATCGGCTGAACTTCCTAAGGTCCTTGTGCCACGCTGGGAGCCCACCCAGCGTGGCCAAGCGTCTAATATTTTTTTTTTGCTGAGGTGCCCAATCCCCCGTCGGCTGAACCCCTAAAGTCCTTGTGCCATGCTGGGCCCACCCCAGCGTGGCAATGATCGACGTCTTTTTTTTACCTGTAAAAGCGGTCCCATGACACGTCCCAAGCCCCTCCCACAACCTGCACCCACCCTGCGCACCCAGCCTCCCACCCCCACCCATACTTACCTCTGGACTCCGGCGGCGATCCTCGGTGGACCGGGAACACGTCTGCACTCTTCAAAGCCGACCGCGAACTGAGGAAATGCCGGTAAGCTGTATAATGGGCTAGATAGGAGGGGTTCAACTTTATTGCATATCTCAGGCATTTTGGGGAATTTTTGCACCACATTTTCAACATGGGGTTTTTGGGACCCCTTCTCATGAATGATGTCACTGTCATGGCGTTATTCAGGCTCGAAGGGTGATTTCGCACAGTGACTGCGCAGTGACTGCGAAATCACCCTTCAGGACTGAATACCGCCATGACAGTGACATCATTCATGAGAGGGGCCCAAAACCCCATGTTGAAAATTTGGTGCAAAAATTCCAAAAAATGACTGTTTGACGAGCATGCGTTGCGCAGTTCCTACGCAGGCTCGTAAGTTCGCGAAATTTCAATATTTTCACTCCAGATTTTCAACATTGCCATTTCACCACACCATCTTATGAGTAGTACAGCTGTCATTTTTCACATCTCACCCAAAATGTGTTTCCGCCCTTGTAGCGCAGAATGGCGCAGTCGGTGTGCGAAATCAATGTACGGGACAAATTAAGAAAATCACAGTGACACTGTTCATGAGCAGAGGTCTTGAAATGGCTATGTTGAAAATTTGGTGAAAAAATTCCTAAAATATTTGTTTCTGAGCGTGCACATCAACAGTTCCTACGCACGTTCATAGGTTTGCGAATTTTCAATATTTCCACTCCAGATGTTCAACATTGCCATTTTTCTACACCTTCTTATGAGTAGTACAGCTGTCATTTTTCACATCTCACCCAAAACATGTTTCTGCCCATGTAGCGCACAATGGTGCAGTCGTGCGAACTCAGTGTATGGGACTCATTAAGGAAATCACAGTGTCGCTGTTCATGAGCAGAGATCTTAAAATGGCAATGTTGAAAATTTGGTGACAGAATTCCTAAAAATGACTGTTTTACAAGTGTGCGTTGCACAGTTCCCACGCACGCTCGTAGGTTTGCGAATTTTCAATATTTCCACTCCAGATTTCCAACATTGCCATTTTTCCACACCTCCTTATGAGCAGTACAGCTGTCATTTTTCACATCCTGCCCAAAACGTGTTTCCCATGTAGCGCACAATGGCGCAGTCGGTGTGCAAGCTCAATGTATGGGACACATTAACAAAACCACAGTGACACTGTTCATGAGCAGAGGTTTTAAAATGGCTATGTTGAAAACTTGGTGGAAAAATGCCTAGAAATGACTTTTACGAGCGTGCGTTGTACAGTTCCTATGCATGCTCCGTAAGTTTGCAAATTTAATATTTTTACTCTAGATTTTCAACATGTGCATTTTATTAAACTTCCTTATGAACAGTACACAAGTTTTCATATGTCACCCACAATGTGTTATCGCATGTGGCGCACAATGGTGCTGTTGGTGTCTGCGAAAACAATGTTTAGGACAGATTAAGAAAATCACAGTTACATTGTTCATGAGCAGAGGTCTTAAAATGGCTATGTTGAAAATTTGGTGACAAAAGTCCATAAAATGACTGTTATGAGTGAGCATTGTGCAGTTCCACACATCCTCGTTAGTTCATGACTTTGTAATATTTTCAGTCCAGATTTTCACTAGTGACATTTTCAACACTTCATATGAACAGTACAGCTGCCATTTTTCACAACATGGCGAAGTGTGTTTTCACACTTTCAGTGCAGAGATGCGTGGTCGCTGTCGAAATCATTGTTCGCACAGATAAAGAAAATCACAGTGACACTGTTCATGATCGAGGCACCAAAATGCCTGAGTTGACAATCTGCTATAAAATATCCCCAACCTACTTATATAACGGTGTGTGTTGCACAGTTTCTATGTCACCGTGACTTCACCATTTTTTAAATATTTTACTACACATTTGCAACATAGCCATTTTACACCTCCCCATGACAGACTACAGCTGTCATTTTTTACAGTCTGTTCGGAATATTTTTGCACCTGTGGTGCTAAATCCCGTAGTCACTGTGCATAAGCAGCTTTCGGCTACCAAACTGATATTCCCCCTGTTCATGAGGTGGGGTCACAAAACAAACATGTTGCAAATTTGGAGTTAAAATACCAACGAATGCCTGAGGTATTAGGCTTTTCAACTAAATTGCCCAACCCTATAGAGAATGACAGGAATCAGGAGTGCGACTTGGGATTCTTGCCTGTGATGCTCATACCATTCCACACCCTGCAGTCACTGAGAGGCATCGAGGTATACCTTGGACTCTTCTGCCCCAAACTTCACCCCATTCTCCTATATTTGCACCCATCTCACCGTATTTCCTAATGCAATGGGTGCGATAAGGCCAAAGACCCCAAGGAACACGTGACACTTGTCAGTCTCTGCAGAGTGGGTGTGGTGAAATGGCGTGGCCGTTATGCCTGACGACCCAAATGCACACCCCAATGTCTGTCACTCTCTGCAGGGTGGTGGTGGGGTTGGCTTCAGTTCAGTACTTCACTGCCATTCCTATTATGCAGCTCTGTAACTTCTACACTACCACTGCCAATGCCAGTAAGCAAACATTCGGCATTGACAAATGCTTGTCTTGTAGTAGCAGTAGTAGTAAAAACATTTATTTTTATATAGGATACAAAAATAACATCTCATTTTGAATCGCCATTAGGATAAAATCCTATTTACAAGGCTTTTCTGTCTTAGATGTTAAAAGAAATATCATCAGTTTCATACATTAAATACAATCCAGAATACATTACATACAATCATACACTTTCATAAGACTTTCTATGTCTAATCAAAGCATCTAATCAAAGCAAATACATCTAACTGCTATTTCACATTTCAGGGCAGTACTAAGTTCATGCAGACCTACATTTATATTTTTTTCTTGGATCTTTAACTTGTTCCAAAACTTCATTGCCGCATAGGTAAAGGACATGTCCCCATCCCACTTCTTGGTGTTACTATTTTAAACTCTTTCATTTTATGTTTGCTTGCTCACATGTGCAAGAAACATAGTGCCATCATCGGAGTTTCTGGAGGTGTGTCACCCCCCCCTTCCAGTTCCCTCCACGTGTTTGCAGGCGCGGCCACAGTTGCCCAATGCATGCTGCAGCTGTCTATGACAGCACTCGGAATGCAGTGGCTTACAGTTGAAAGGGAGAGAGCCGCTTCAGTGAGCACGATCAGATAAGGGAAGTACTCACTGAAGTGCTCTCCCCAAAGCGTCTTCCAGGTGCCAGCTGAGGCCCACCCAAGCGTGGCAACAATGTGTTTAGCTGACTATGGTGCCCAATCCCAGTCGGCTTTCCTGATCCCTCACCAAAGGTTGCGAGCCACACTGGGAGCCCACCCAGCATGGCAAAGTCAGAATGGCAAGGTGCCCAATCCCCGCCGGCTCCACTGTCCCCAAAGCTTTCCAGCTGCCATGTTGGAGCCCACCCAGTGTGGCAAACGTCCTGCATCGTAATCAAAAACAAACAAACATGAAAACACAAAAATGGTCCATCGCAGTCTCCTGCCCTCCCCATCCGCGCCACCCTGCCTCCCCGCAACCCCACCTCTACCTTTATACTTACATCCGGAGGCCAGACGTGACGACGCGGACCAGGAACACGCCTGCACTTTTCAAGTCGATCATAAAACTGAGGAAATGCCGGTAAGCTGTATAATATAATGAATAGGTTTTTCAACTTTACTGCATATCTCAGGCATTTTTTGAATTTTGGTAACAAATTTTCAACATGGGGTTTTGGGACCCCTCCTAATGAATTCAGTCACTGTCGTGGCGTTAACGGGGCCTGAAGGGTGATTTTGCGGTCACTGCATGAAATCATCTTTCAGGACCGATTAATGAAATTACATTGCCAGTGTTCATAAAGTGGGCTCTCAAAAAGCCTATGTTGAAAATTTGGTGAAAAAATTCCTAAAAATTACTATTTTCAGAGCATGCATTGCGCTGTTCCTATACTGCGCTACGTGGGTTCGTGAATTTTCAATATTTTCACTCCGGATTTTCAACATTGCCATTTGACCACACCTCCTTATGAGTGGTACAGCTGTCATTTTTCACATCTTACCTGAAATGTGTTTCCGTGCATGTAGCGCACAATGGCGCAGTCTGTGTGCAAAATCAATGTTTGGGACACATTAAGAAAATCACAGTGACACTGTTCATGAGCAGAGGTCTTAAAATGGCTACGTTAAAAATTTGGTGAAATAATTCCCACAAATGACTATTTTACGGGCATGCGTTGTGCTCTTCCTATGCACAATCGTAAGTTCGTGAATTTTCAATATTTTCACCCCAGATTTTCAACATTGCCATTTTACCACACCTCCTTATGAGCAGTATAGCTGTCATTTCTCACTTCTCATCCAAAATGTGTTGCCGTGCATGTAGCGTACAATGGCGCAGTCGGTATGCAACCTCAATGTATGGGACACATTAAGAAAATCACAGTCACACTGTTCATGAGCAGAAGTGTTAAAATGGCTATGTTAAAAATTTGGTGAAAAAATCCCCAAAATGACTTTTTCGAGCGTTTGTTGCGCTGATTCTACGCACGCTCATAAGTTCGCAAATTTTCAATATTTTCACTCCAGATTTTCAACATTGCCATTTTACCACACCTCCTTATGAGCAGTACAGCTGTCAATTTTCACATCTCGCCCAAAACATGTTTTCGCCCATGTAGCGCACAATGGCGCAGTCGGTGTGTGAAATCAATGTATGGGACACATTAAGAAAATCACAGTGACACTGTTCATGAGCAGAGGTCTTAAAATGGCTATTTTGAAAATTTGGTGAAAAAATTCCTAAGCAGTTTCCATGCACCCTCGTATGTTCATGAATTTGTAATATTTTCAGTCCAGATTTTCATCAGTGGCATTTTTCCACACTTCCTTATGAAGAGTACAGCTGTCATTTTTCACAACATAACCGAAATGTGTTTTCACACTTTCAGCACAGAAATGCGTGGTCACTGTGGGAAATCATTGTTCAGGACAGATAAAGAAAATCACAGTGACACTGTTCATGACCGAAGGTCCCAAAATGCCTGTGTTGACAATCTGCTGTAAATAATTCCCAAACTAATTACATTACGGGTGCACGTTGCACAGTTTCTATGCATGCTCATAACTTCACCAGTTCTTTTAATATTTTCACTGCAGATTTCCATCATTGCCATTTTTTACACCTCCCCATGAACAGTACAGCTGTCATTTTTCACATCCTGTTTAGAATATGTTTTTGCACCTGTGGTGACAAATGCCGTAGTCGCTGTGCAAGCTTTTGGCTAACAAACTGATATTACCACTGTTCATGATGTGGGGGTTCACAAAAAACCCATGTTGAAAATTTAGAGTGAAAATACCAACGAATGCCTGAGATGTTTGGGTTTCCGACCATAACACCCCACCCTGTAGAGAATGACAGGCATCAGGGCTGTGACTTGGGATTATCACCTGCAATGCTCATACCATTCCACCCCCACCCACACCCTGCAGCCACCGAGAAGCATCAAGGTGTGCCTTGGACTCTTTGGCCCCAAAGTTCACCCCATTCTCCTATATCGCATCCATCTCACAATATTTCCTGGTGGAATGGGGTACGCATAAGGGCCAAAGACCCCAAGGCACACCGTGACACTTGTCGGTGTCTGCATGATAGGGTGCGGTGAAATGGCGTGGCCGTTATGCCTGATGACCCAAAGGCACACCCCAATGCCTGTCAGTCTCTGCAGGGTGCTGGTGGGGTTGGCTTCAGTTCAATACTTCACTGCCATTCCTATTATGCAGCTCTGTAACTCCTACACTACCAATGCCAATGCCAGCAACCAACCATTTGACATTGACAAATGCTTGTTATGTTTGCTTGCACGCATGTGCAAGAAACATAGTGCCACCATATGAGAATTCGTAGGTGTGCCTCCTCCACTTCAAATTTCCTGGTCCCTTTTGCAGGCACGGCTGCACTGTGCCAATGAATGTCTGAGCTGTCTATGACAGTGTTCAGATGCAGAGGTGTACAGTTCTGAAAAAAATACCACCGCAGTCAGCGGTGGTAACATGTAGGCAATTTGCATACTGCCAACGGCAGTATACAGATTGCCTACACGTACGTCTATGCTGCATCTGAACTGTCATAGACAGTTCACCCCCCCCCCACTTACATAGCATGCTGGAAGCCCACCCCGGCATGCTCATGCACTTCCCTCCACCTGCATACACTGTATGACCAATGGGGGTGCCCAATCCCCTGTCAGCTCCACTGCCCTCCCAAACAGACCTCTAGGTGCCATGCTGGGAGCCCAGCCCAGTGTGGCAAACATTGGTATGGCTGACAGGGGTGCCCAATCCCTCATCGGCTCCACTGCTGCCCCCCAAATAATAACCTTTCAGCTGCCATGCTGGGAGCCCACCCCAGCATGGCAAAAGTCCGGCATCGTCTTCCTCAAGAAGATGCCACACTGGGAGCCCACCGCAGCATGGCAAAAGCCAGTATGGCCGATGGGGTGCCCAGTCCTTTGTTGGCTCCACTGCTGCCTCCCCAAAAATAACCTTTCAGCTGCCATGCTGGGAGCCCACCCCAGCGTGGCAAAAGTCCCGCATCATCTTCCTGCAGAAGAAAAAAAAACTGTAAAAAAAAGAAAGGTCCCTTGTTGACTGTCTTGCCCCTTCCCCCAACCCGTGCCCACACTCTGCACACCCACCTCCCCACACCCCCCATACTTACCTCCAGAGCCCAGCATGATGATCTTCTTTGGACCGGGAACACGTCTACTCTGCACTCTTCAAAGCTGACCACGAACTGAAGAAATGCTGGTAAGATGTATAATAGCATAAATATTTTTTTTTCAACTTTGGTGCCTATCTTGGCCATTTTGGGGAACATTTTCATCAGATTTTCAACATGGGGTTCTTGGGGCCCCACCTCATGAACTCAGTCACTGTCATTTTGTTACTTGGTCCCAAAAGGTGATTTCCCGGTCACTGCATGGAACCACCTTTTGGGACCAAGTAACGAAATGACAGTGGTACAGTTCATGAGGTAGGCCCCCAAAACTTGTTGCTGGCCTGGACAGCCCTTATGCATGAGTGCACCACATAGTCAAATGTCTCTCAACCCTGGCCCAGCAAACGACCAGTATATAGTGTGACCTGACAAACCAGAACCTCTTGCTGCCTCTCCTGCTTCCTGCTGTGTGGCCAGTCAAAAACCCCAAAAAACATACACATAAGGTCAAAACTGCTGGCACTCATGAAACTCAGAAGCTGGACACTAGACTCAATGGTGGATCCTCGCAGATTCCTTGAGAGTCCAGAGAGAGACTATTTTCTCTCAAGTTATCTACTACAACATGGCATGCAGTGCACAATGTGCATAACACTCAATTCTGGCACAAAAGGGGGGTAGACGATAGGTGGGATGTGGGTGGGGCGCTATGGGGCACACTACAGCTGTCTGCTGCATTCATTGGCTGCTGATCCTGATGCCATGTCACATTTAACAGACAGATGGCAGCAGAAGTCATACAACTGAAGTTACAGGTGGACGCATCGGCGAGCGTGGATGACTCGGTGGTGGCTGGAAAGAGGAGACAGGGAACTTTTGAGTCTACAGTATGCAGTGCACACAAGATGGGCATCTTTTACACTTAGTCAGTCATAGACTCCCCCCAGAAAAGACATCAGATTTGTACACTTTAAAATTCATTGTCCATGATACTCGCAAAAAATAAATAAATAAATAAATGCAAAGAATAAATAACCCCTTCATGGTGCCCCCCCAATGCATGGCGCTTTAGGGGTATCATGTCAAGTCAGGGCAAACATTTCAGCATGAGCATATCAGCAGCACTATTTATGCACAAAACAATTAGTGCGAACTGTACTTCTCATCTAAAAATAATTACAGCGTGATCTGCCTCTTAAAACATGCAAGCACCATGAACTGCAGGAGTTCTATGCTGAACTCTGTAAACTATGGGTGTAGCTAGCTTTTTATTTATTTATTTATTTATTTTTTACAGGTGGGGCAAAAAGCACCAAAAGTCCTGCTTTTCATAATAAATACCAAATCAATTGGCGGGGGGGGGGAGGTCTGGGGGCTGTCTAGGCCACCAGAAGCTATCAAGTTTTCGATGCATTCTGGTGCATCATGAGGGTCATTTTGACACTATTTGGCTGCTTTTCAAGCCTTCTTTCAAACAACCAATATCCCTATCAAAATAACTTAAAGGGACACTGTCAACTTGTTTTTCATCATATTATTTCTAGTTCAAACCCCACATTTTATGATTGCTTGCCCTCTCTAAAATTCACTGATGTTGCTCTTTGTTTTGTCTGTATCCTTGTTTAACAGAACTGAAATGCATGGCAATGTATATTTAAGCAATAAGGCACAACAAGGTGTGTGTTATCGTGTAATAACGTCACTTCCGGGGTGGGTTGAAGCACAAGGTGAAGCAGAGTGCTTCCACCACCCAGAGTGTGATAACACACTGTAATCACTACTATTATAGTGCTCTAATGGCTCGATGTTATACAAAACAAAAATAAAAATGTTTTTAGTTGTTTTTTAGTGAGGCAGTATATCTTTGTTTCTGAAAAGAAAACGCTCAGGATCCATAAAATCACCACAGTGATGTTATTGTGTAATATCATCACTGTCTCAGGCTCACATTGACCAATCAGAGTCCAGGAAACTTTCTTGCCATTGTATAATTATGAACAACCTTGTTTTTGTTTACAATTCTGGTTCTGTTCTTACTGCATGCTTCCTGAGCATTAGAAACACACCCAAACAGTGCAGTCATTCATAAGGCAGTACTCTCTTAAACTCCCACTGCATCATGAGGGGCTAAACTGTTTTGTGGGTGTTCCCAAGTCCAGGAAAGCTGCATTTGTAGTTGATCAAGGAATGTAAACAAACCTGTTTTGGTGTGATAACACCAGTACGTTGGGCAGTCTGCTTTTTACTTTTATAAAGAAAATAAGAGTCAGAATCAAACTACCAGCTGCATCAACACTCTTTACAGAATTCTGGCAATCATAAAATATGTTTTTAAACCAGGAACACTTTGAGACCTAAGGGGGGTTGACAGTGTCCCTTTAAGTTTTTATTTACTATAAAAAATTGTCAGAACTAAAGAAACTTCTTGGTCAGTGTCAAGGAGCAGAAACAGCATACACCACCACCTACTGTACAACAGAAGGAAAGACTGCAAAACTACTAGAAATACCACCAACAGCACCATCTGATTTAATATAAATTGGCATCCATCTGTATCCCCCTCCCCAAGGACAAAGCTGAAAATAGGCCCAATTCTTTATGCCTCCTTTCCCAGTCAACAAAAACAAAATAAATAAAAACAGGTTGGTTTGTGCCAGGCCAGCACAGATACTATAAATGTAATAGGCAATTGCAACATTAATTTATTTCAGGACAGGCAAGTGGCACTTGAGCCAGACAGTTACCCCAAAATACAACAAAAAAAAAGAAGATGCAAAACTCATAGTTGGCAGGCACCTCTCTGACTCAGGCGCATATTGTGAATTACACCATCGCTATGTGCTGAGCAGTGTGGTACACGTCTTGTGCTTCTGTAGCTGGAAGGGGAACTTACTCTAATTTATGCAACTGGTTAAGTATAGCTTGCCACTCACGAAAGCCCTTGGGCCCTTCCACTTGGTGCCAACATTCGAACAGCCATGATTGCCACCACCACAAAAATCTCAGCCCACAGTCATGCTAGCTGCTTTCATGCAGACTACCAGGACAGCCCAGAGAGTGCCAGTGTGGCAGCCAGCCATCTGCACTGCACTGTTGTGTGTTGAGGATGATGGAGGAGGAGGATCCTTCCTTAAAGGAGGATAACTGCTATCCATCTGCACAAAACCTGCTGCAAAAGGGATGCAAAAAGTCCCTGCTTTTGTCGGCTGCAAATCCAGCCAAGTGCCAGCAGCATGGACTGTGTGAAACTAAAAAAAGCTGACAATACTGTCAGACAATAACCATTACTGTGCCCACAGTGGTGCCTCAAACCAAACCACACAACATGCAACAGAAGGGAAGGCTTCAAAAATAGTAAATAGTAGAAATACCACCACCAACTTAATGCAGGGTTCATTTTTGGCTGGGGAACAGGGACAATTGTGTCACAGAGTGGCTCTGTGATAGATTGGAGGCCTCATAATTTGTCCTAGATATTTTCCTTCACCCCCTGTATGTTAGAAAATACATGTGTAAACACCAAAATTAAATGAATGAAGGATGTATTGTGTAAATTAAATGGTGTTGTGTAGAACATCACGGTGGTAGAAACTCAAAAATAAAAAAAAATGGGGGCTGCAGTAATAGTGGGTTTCCCGTATTCCCCCCTTTTTTCGATATAATTATAACTGTCTTGTTTTGAGACAAGGGCTAAGTAATGTAAAAAGAGAAAGGCTTTGTCATTTTAAATTACAAAACACTGTCAATGTTGTCTTATTGGAGGTTTGAAGTTTAATTTTTTAAATACAAGAATGTTACCAGGGAGTCAGCAGTCGATCTGTGGTTTTGGTTATCCTAAGCTGCCGCTTCTAAAATGTTCTTTATGGTTTGCTTTACCCTTTTCAGCTAAGCAGATTGCTTTAACATAAGGGAAACATAAGCAGATTAGTTATTTACTGAATTTATGGGATACTTGGGCTACAAATAGGCTCCGTGATATCTTTCAGCTGCAATGGAGAACCGTTACGGTTACGGGTCTGAATATAGCTGCCTGTTCAGGGACTAAATACATTATTAGAGATATTTATTGCAGGCTAGATTGGGGTTAAATATTGATTCGTAGGGGGGAGGCTGTGCTCCTTGTAGTGAAAAGCATCCTGCCCTTCCCCCCCACGGAAAATGAAGGGTTGGAGCTGTTTTCTCTCTGCAGGCTATTTCAGACAAAATGCCTGCAGGGTAGTCCTATGTACTTAATAATAAAGCCCTCTGTGTAACAAAAGTGAAGGGGTTGTTTTAAGATACCCCCATAAACGTTTGTTTTGCCCTGCGGTGTTTCCGTGGGCTTGCCTACATTTTGCAGGCTTTAAAGTGGTGTTGGGAACCTTTTTGTTCCCTTCTTTGTCCCTTGTAAATGTTTTCTCTGTAAGAGTTGTGGTTTTAGTTAGTTAAAATAAGCCGCTTGGTCCAGCACGGCAGTGCAAGTTCAGAAGCCGGTAGTTGTTACAGCTGCTCGAACGTTCACACTGTCGAATGTGGATTTAAGCTCTTAATTACTTTCTACTTAGGATTAGTGGCAAGAAAATAAAATGGTTAACCTTATACATACCCTCTCTAGTGGGATTGGAGTATTCTGGGTGTTTTAGAGGGTGTTGTAAAATGAGGATTTTGACTCTGCAGCTGGCGGTTTAGCCTTTGGAGTCTGACCGCCTTCGACTCCTAGCACTTCTATAAGAAGTGGACAGCCACTTTCTGATTACCTTTATGCTGCAACTCAAAGTGGGTGGAGCTTATTGACGCTCAGAAAGAATTGTGCATGTTCTAAAATTATATAAATGTACTTTAGAAACTAAATACAAGCCCTAATGGTTACTTAAATGTATATATGCGATGTAAAATAAAAGTTGATCAGTGTCGAAAGAAATTATATTTGAAATATATTGGTGGGTGGAGTTAATTTTGTCACCTGATTACTGTAGTGTATAAAAGAAAAGATATTGCCTAGGGCTGTTAGATGTGCCCAGGAGAGGGAAGAGAGAGGAGGGTCTGGAGAGAACTCCAGGGAATGATGTACAATTGCTATATAAATGTGTTCTAGACTTTTGAAGTGATTTTGAATGAGCTTGCTGTATGGAATATGTCCTGCTTCGGAAGGAAATATGAAACTACAAAATACATTTTGAACTATATAAAGGACTACTATTGTGTCACACTACTTGATCTGTCCATGCACTCCTGCGCCCTATCACAAATTGGCACACAGTTTTTAGTTGTGACTCACCTTTTCTGGTACCTTGGAAACTACCTGCTCACTGTTATACAAGTTTTCAACTGCTGTTCTATGAATATGGGCTCAGCTGAGCAATATGACACATACATTTTTTCCTTTGATCCTTACTTTTTATACCTAGTGGCTCAGTGTCCCACCAAGATAAATATTTGAAATTAACCCCTTTTAATGTGGTTCAGTGTCAGTTGGCAACCATGACTCCCACCTCCCCAGTACCAAGAGATAAGGGCTAGCTGAAAATAGGCAGAATTGTCTAGTCATAGAAATACAGAAACATAGAATTTGATGGCAGATAAGGACTGCTTGGCCCACCTAGTCTGCCCATTTCCCTACCTAATGGATAAGCTGCAGACCCTAGCTAACCAACAGCCTACTTCCTCCTAACCCCCACTAGAATTGCCTTATATCTGTCCCATGCATTCTTGAATTCCCCCCACTGTTTTTGACTCCACAACCACCTCAGGAAAGCTGTTCCATACATCCACAACCCTCTCCATGAAAAAATACTTCCTCACAGTACCTCTGAGCCGTCCCCCCATCTTCAAATTGTGCCCCCCTTGTCCTCCTCTCCCAGGCAATAAAAACAAAATAAAACAGGTTGGTAGCCAGCACAGTCACAGTTAGATGCTATATATACAAGGTGTAATTGCACCGAGTTAATTACTTTCAGGACACTCATTCAAGTGGCACTATACACAGTCAGACTCAGAACCATAACCACCTCATCCTACCCACCCACCATGGACTGATGGGCTGGAACTGATTCATTTGTTCCCATAGATGCAACATGGTGTTGGAACCATCCATTGCTGGATCAGACCCAAAATGGCCACTGGGAGCAAATGAAAAGGACCATTGGACTCTCACTGAGGGACAACTGTGCTAAAATAATTAGGACTGCATAGTATACATTTAATTTACAAAGTACAACAGATCACCACCGCACCAGCTAATGATCAGATCCACACAGAAAATGATGGCAGCACCCCCCCAATGTTTACTCTTTCTAAGCTGGCTCATACTATCACTCTCACATGCAACAACCCCCCACCCCACCCCCAAGTACCCCAGCCTCTTCAGATCCAAATTATCCCCCACCGTGACTGCCTGCTGCCTAATCTGGATTGACTTGATTGATTTATTTGATCCTCATAGTCTTACCCTGCCACCGGCTGCTGGCAGCTGCTGCCTGTATCCTTCCCTCCTACTCCCTTCCAGTAAGTTCCAGAATGCAGTGACCACCAGACCATAAACACACTACTACAGCACCTTTAATTTGCTCCATCATCTGATGGGCTGGCCTTGTGGGCCTGGACAGGCTGGCACTGGCTGGACTCTTGTCTGGAGCCTGCCCTATGGCCTATGACTAAAAATAAACTCAAGGCTCAGGCCAAGTGAAAATGCAAATGGGTCCTGAAAGAATGGCCAGGAACTGTGTGAAGCAAAGCCCAAAAACATCCAGTCACTGAGCCAGAGCGAGAGACTCGCTCAATTACAAAAGTACCCACTATCCACTACAGTATCCTATCCACCAGAACCAAAGAAGCTGCAGCCTTGAAAATCCTTTGCTAACTTAAGAGACAACAACAGACAAATAGTAAGACAACTACAAAGAAAAATAAGTCCATGTCCACTTCCTCATGGAAGTAAGAAGAGTTTTTGGAACCCAACCACCATGGCCAGTCGGACAAATTATGTTTTGCTTTCCCATTTTAATTTTACAGTGATAGAGCAGCAGAGCAGCCGCAACCCATAGGAGAAACACAGAACTCAGAATGGAGTTACTGCAGTCACATTAAATTTCAGATACCATATAAACAAATTAATATTACCCATCCACATCTAGACCATATCATACACCGAGAGTGACAGTAATGAAATTTGTACAGTAGTGTTACAAAACATAATTCTTGAGGTCTGTTGTGAATGAGCTCATAGTACCTCATAGCCATCATATTACCTTACTTTACAAAATGTGATGCAAGCAGACCTACAACAGGGCCTAATAGGTACAACTCTTCTCCCAACCAACTCCCGGTCTTGTAGTGGTGGGTCCTGCCTGAGACCTGGCACCAGCATCAACAATACATAACTCTCCAGTCCAGTCTGCTCCTTCCTGGATGCACAGTGTGCCACTGCCAGACTTGTGTTCACCTGTTTGGGGAATCTGGTGACGACAACTTGAGGATAGAAATCCAAAATGGAGTGGATAGCGATGGCGGCTGGTGAACCTCACCCCAACTGACCAGTTATACCAGCTGCAGCAGATGACAAACCAGTCTATCTTACATGCTCTTCGATGGTAGGCAAACCACAGCATTTAGTTACTAACAGCTGCCTTTAGCTTATGCAGGAGCGCACACAACTGTGGCTGCAGTGCTCTGCAATTGGCTGCAAAATGGAGGTTGAAATGGTCACGGCAACCTTGCAGCCAATTGTAACTGGGGAAAATTGGGACCATATTAAATAATACAAATGCTGTCTGAGTCAGAGCCCCCCCCCCCCCACACTCACACACATACCGGTCCAGCACAAAGGACCCAAAAAAAAAGAACCACAATAAAAAGCCCCAGTCTCTTTGCTCGGGGGGGGGGGGGCAGCTTGTCCCCCACTATCTACGCCACTGACTTCAGCCCCTGATTCCAAACTCAGTCAAAAGCCTTGGACGATCTAGGACCCATTTGGAGAAGTCCTTAGTAAACAAGATTCAGGAGCCACCATTGACTATGGTCAATTAGAATTTTCTGAGAGCATCTCTTGCCAACTTAGAGGCATTCCCCTTACGAAGCTGGGGCTGTGTTCGTGCATTCCATTCTTTTATTAGCCCTTTGACTGTCATTTCAAAGTTTAATCATTTGAACTGGTTTGCATTCAGTTTGCTTCTTCTTTCAGGATTTTTGCTTTCAATTCGGCAAGGGATGCTCTCAGAAGTTTAATTGAGTCAGGGGCTGAAGTGTGTTCTTCTGCAACCATTTCAGACTGTTCCTTTTACTCATCTGGCAGAGGTATTTAAATTTCTGGAGACCTATGGCCCAAACTGCGGTGCCCTTTTTGATGCACAGCTAATGCATCGCAAAAGGATATAGCGCAAAATGATATAGTTCTATGTGCAGCAACACTAGCCATGATATTAGTATAAGCGGAAGGAGGTTGAGGGAGTTGGGCGTGTGCTCACTGGAGGAGAGGAGAGACAGGGGTGACATGATTGAAACCTTTAAATACATGAAAGGAATAAACAAGACAGGTACAGAGGGGCTGTTCAAAGTAAGGAAGGGGAGGGACACCAGGGGCCATGATATGAGACTGGAGCGAGGAAGATTCAGGAGGGAGATGAGGAGACAGTTTTGCACAGAGAGGGTGGTGGCTGGGTGGAATGCATTACCTGCTGAAGTGGTATACAGTAGAACAGTGGACTGCTTCAAACGAGGATGGGACAGGACAAGGGGAAGGGTTAATGAAGGGGAAGGGTGGAAGGGAGAGGCAGCTGTAGAATAACGGGTGCTAGCTGCACATTCGAGCAGACTTGATAGACCTCTAGGCCTTTATCTGCTGGCAAATTTCGTATGTTCGTAAGCTGTGAGAGAAATGCAATTACTCAGCTATTTAAATATCTACAAGCCGTTATGGGCAACACAGGAGAAAGCAGACAGTTCCACCTAGGAAACGAGGTATCAAACTAGGAAAGTCTTTCATTTGGTGTGTTCTTGTTGCCTGTGCTCATAACCGTGGAGGCCATAAGTTAGTAACGTGCTATTCAAGGTGTTGAGAGTAGAGACTGGTACATTTCTATTGTGCGATTATTGTTTGCGAGCACACTGAAACACACTCTGAAATTAGGGACTGCCTGCTGTCTCACTGTCAGCTTCTCATCTGCACTATTCACATGGAATGCAGAGATGAATAGCTGACACTGCAATGACAAGACACTCCCTGATTGAGGAAGCCAGTTCATTTCAAGTTGATGGCAGGCTTGCTGAACTAGTGTCAACAGCTGCATGCCACCACATTAGTTACAGATGGCCAAATCCAGAAATGTAGTGGTGGCACTGGCGGCCACAGTGCTGCACCTCCACAACCTGCTTCTCTCCTAAGCTGCCACATAATGATTCTTGCACATGCATGCAAGCAAACATAGAAAGGAGTAGAGTCCAGAAGCAGAGTTTTGGGTGTGGTTTAGCATTCAATTTTCACCTCATCCTGAGCTGGTGGCTACTGATGGGGAAGATGAAGCTTAAATTGGCCCCATGCCACCAACAGAAAATTAAGCACAGGTGTGCCTACCAACTGTGGCATCAGTCAAATAAAAAAAGCATGATGGTTACCCCAATAATCAAACTTTGAAATACAGTACTGTTTGGTAAAGAATGTAGCCAAATGTCAGGCCCTGACCTTGCTGCCAGCCAGTCAGAGGTCAGGTATTCCGACAGCAGAGTCCTTATAAGATTGTGGGGGACTGGATGGAGTAAGGATCCTTCCAGGTAGACTGGTGGGTTCTTTGAGCCAATATAAGGGCAGGACAGGATAGAAAGACTGATGGACAGCTCAGTCTGTCCAGTAAGTCATTGAATTGGGGGAAAAGAGATGTCTCGGCTTTGGAGGAGCTATGGGCAGTCAGAGAAGAACCCAGATGTGTTCAGATCTGTTGCTGGTGTGAAAAAGAGAGAGGCCTAGCTAGGTCAAATGTATTGTGAGTACTCTCCAGGGTTCAATCAGGAAAAACCCTTTGTGAACTTTACCCTGGGTTCACACTATCCAGAGACTGTTTGGCTCTTGTGTTGAAGACATTTCTGAGCGTATGAGTCAGTTGGTCTACGACTGCATTCCAAAGCTGCTGGGCTGTACCAGGACAGAGATCTGCATCCTGTCCAACCTGCTTTGGAGTCAGGTATGGAGCCTGCTAGTTCTTACCCAGTAGGGTGGTTTGGGGACAGAAAGTCACAGAGTACATTCCAGAGTATGGATCTACTCTCAGTCCATTGTGGAGCTGTACTGTGGGGTTGCACCTAGGGTCTGGGCTCCTTGGGAACTGGGAAGCAACTCTGTAGTACTCCTGCATCTTGAGAGTTGATCCAGAAGGGCTGTATCCAGAGAGTTGTGAGCCAGAAGGGCTGCACGGCAGTAGCATATTCAAAGTCTGAAACTCCTGATTGTGGTTCGACCTGTTGTCATGTGCTGTTCCCTACCTCATCTGAATTGCTGCATCCATAGGGCACATGAGTTCTGGCATCCCTTATATCCTGTCTTGTATCTCTTCAACTTTGGATTACAGTTTTCGGTTTTCAAACTTTCCTATCTAAAATTTTACATTTCAGAGTTGTACTAGCACACTATGGCCTGTTGGGGTTTAAATTGAAAGTTTACTTGCTTCTCTCAAGTGCACTATAGACAGAACCCAGGCAACGTAGCTACCAGGCCTGCACTGAGACTTTTAATGTAACTCCTGGGTGCACAGTGTTGAATTTAATGGTTCATACTTGAATCCATGGGTTTATTATTGGAACTAGCCAAAGAGTTTATTGCACCCTGTGTAATTTAGTTCCTCTCAGTAGGGCACCTTGCTTGGGCAGGTGCGTCTTCAAACTGTGTAAGGTTTTAGGAGATATAGTGACCCACAATTACAGAGTGGCTTATAATGTACTGATACATGGAGGAAACGTTTATGGTGACTTGAAACTGCTTAATTGCTCCTCATTTTTTTTGATAGGCAATACTTGGGACTGGGGGGGGTGAAGCGGCAAAATGGCTGCACTGCTGCTCCGCTCCATGCCACGCTGAACAAATGTTCCCAGTATTGTAACCTTTTCTGCTTATTTCTGCAATATTTTTAAGACATTCTATGAAAAAAATGTATTTTACCTTGCTCCATTTTGGATGCATAATAGTTAGACCGCACAGTTTGGAAGCTGCAAAAACTGTTTTTGTCTTGAACAGCTGTTTGGCTGCTAGTTTTTGGCAACCTGTTGGACATTACTGAAACACTTAAAACCAACTGAGACAAACTTACAAGAACTCAGGTTTTTGTTCTCAGTTTTAGTCCTTATAGAACTATTGTTTGCTCAGGATATGTGGCACAAAGGCAACATTTTGAGCATGCGGTTTTAGCCTAGCGGTCTGGCAATGGACAGCTTTGTTTTATATGGTCTATTTTTGTAGAAGCTGTGACTTTGAGAGGGGCACAGTAATTCCTGGCAGAAAATCTGTGACTGCTTATATGGGTGATGAGGAGAACTGAGCACCTAAGGAGCAGAAATGCTCATGTGCAGCTAAAAAAGGTATGTCATGCCATTGCCTAGGACTGGGGGGCCTTTTGCTTATATCAGAGTGTTGGATTAACTGTGCTTACTGGAGCACTGTTCTTTTCTTCTTTTATCTCCCCAGGCAAACTTGATATGATGGAAAGACTTAGGTGGATGATAGCTCTGAGAAATTAATGGAGGCAGCTCCTGGGGACCTACTGACAGGCTGGTAATGACTTTGAGACCTTGTTAGTTACCATGAATTTCTTGACCTCCCTGAATTCCCTGACAGAGAGTGGAGCTAGGTTCATCAAGTCTCTGTATCAGTGCCATTTACAAGGCCGCTGTTAGAAGCTAAATTTGGGGTAACATCCCCTTAAAATGTATTAATTTCAACTTTTATTCTATTAGATGGAGACTTATTTCTTGCCCTTGTTGGTGGCTTATTTCAGCAATTCTGGAGTTTTTCCTGTGCCTCTGTTGGAGGGCACTGTGGTTCTCCCAAATATGGAGCAGGTGTCTCCCCAGACTAGAGGAAATCATTTTGAAGATTATATTGGGGAAGGCTTACTAGATGAATCTTGGAGCCTACATAATTCATCAGCTGGCATTAAGTGGAGCTGGAGTTAAGTGATGAACAACAGAAGGGGCTTAGACACTCATTTGTAATGCTCTAAATCTGGTTATCTGCATCATCGGAATGATCCTTTATAAGAATGTTTTAAGTGGAACTTGGTTCTGAAAACCAGGAATTTTAAAATGGGAACGTAGTAATGATATTAAGTGCTTTGATAATTAGTAGCTAAAGCTGAGGAATATCTGATTGGTAGTGCCTTGTTTAAGGTACGCTTAACAAGGGCAAAGGGGCACTTATTTAGTGCTATTAAAGTAAGAGCTGATTCAATAATTTGGGGAATTTCCCTGGGACTTAATTTCACAAATCATTTGGTGACAGTTGCCGTCAAGATTTGGTGGACTGTATGTCTTCTGGACATTAAGTGAGAGCGTCAAGCTCCTGGGTTACTGACTCAGTAATATAGTTCACTGTTCTTTCAGTTACCAGGGAACTCCTTATGACTGTGCTGTCTGGCAGTGCTCATTTGGTTACCTAGGTCCTGCTCCTGCTTGCATTAGCAAGAAATAGAACTGTCTTGAGGGCTATTGCCCAAAGAGAAAACTTCCAATGACAGTCTCTTCTAAATACTTCTAGTTACTGAAAGTGGTGAAGGCAGAAAAACTATCTGCAACTAAATACAAAATCACATATGCCCCCACAATGCAAAGCATCATGGGCTGCATATGCAAATCACCACAGAATGTTATGCTGATCCAACTTCAAGCAGAATTGCATGGTGCCGAAAGGCCTCTCACACAGTTTGCAAAGGGTGCTAACAGAAGACATAGACACGTGTTTCGTTCTACCAGGACTCATCAGTATGCCTCGTCTGCTTGACACCCCAGTGCAATAGACCAGCTACCCTTAAGGCAGTGTGCCTTGGATATATTGTGGTGAACCCATTAAAATAAAAAACTATTTAAAAGACAAAGAACCTCTGTGCGCAAACACCGAGGCAAGGGTTACCCCAAAGGGCATTTGGCTGGGAAGCCAAGTTTCAAGAAAATACAAAATCACACATGCCCCCACAGTGCAAAGCATCATGGGCTGCATATGCAAATCACCACAGAATGTTATGCTGGTCCAACTTTAAACAGAATTGCATGGTGCCGAAAGGCCTCTCACACAGTTTGCAAAGGGCGCTAACAGAAGACATAGACACGTGTTTCGTCCTACCATGACTCATCAGTATGCCGCGTCTGCTTGACACCCCAGTGCAATGGACCAGCTACCCTAAGGCAGTGTGCCTTGGATATATTGTGGTGAACCCATTAAAATAAAAAACTATTTAAAGACAAAGAAACTGTGCACAAACACGAGGCAAGGGTTACCCCAAAGGGCATTTGGCTGGGAAGCCAAGTTTCAAGAAAATACAAAATCACACATGCCCCACAATGCAAAGCATCATGGGCTGCATATGCAGATCACCACAGAATGTTATGCTGGTCCAACTTTTAAGCAGAATTGCGTATGGTGTCAAAGGCCTCTCACAACGAGGATACTGATGAGTCCTGGTAGGACGAAACACGTGTCTATGTCTTCTGTTAGCACCCTTTGCAAACTGTGTGAGAGGCCTTTCAGCACCATGCAATTCTGCTTAAAGTTGGACCAGCATAACATTCTGTGGTGATTTGCATATGCAGCCCATGATGCTTTCTTAGCGAGCATTGTGATTTTGTATTTTCTTGAAATTCTTCCCAGCAAATGCTCTTCGAGTAATCCTGCCTGAGGTTCACTGAGGCCCTCTTTTATTTGCAACTATAGTAATGGGTTCCTAGTTGACACAGAAAATGTACATAAAGCACATAGACTAAATTCTGGTTAGGTATTCTTTGTCAAAATGATGACTAAAGTATCCAGGAGTCAGATGTAGTCAGACAGAAAAACACTGCATAGGTACAATATATTAATGGCTTTTTGCTAACACAGAAAGTACTTTTAGGTGAAGCATGCAAACTAAATTCTGACCAAGTAAGGTTTGTCAAGCATAAGAATGGAGAACTACTAGGTGCTAAAATGTAGTTTACTGACCTACACAGCCAGTATAGTGTTATGCTTGTGCAACTATGTTAGTTTGGTTTTGGCCTTTCACACTCTCTATTCAAGAGAAATTACCATCCTGTAGGATTACGAAAGGCAAGGAGCCCTCGGAGGGGGTTCCACCTCTACAGGTGCCACTGGACGATTCCCGTGACTAAAGGTACCTTAGAAATCCCCCTAAGGAGAGAATGCTGCCACTGGAGGAGGAGGGGAGGATGGTGGGACAAAGAAAAAAATGCTTTGCAATGAGGCTGAGAGGTACTGCTTATATTACTCAGGAAGTGGGAGTGGCTGGCTGCTTGGCCACTGAACTCCAGGCAAAGCCTTTTCAATTCTCTGACCTACACAGCCAGAATAGTGTTATGCTTGTGCAACTGTGTTAGTTTTGTTTTGGCCACTCACACTCTATTCCAGAGGAATTACCACCCTGTAGGGTTACGAAAGGCAAGAAACCCATGGAGAGGGTTCTACCCCTAGAGGTGCCACGGGACAATTCCCGTGGCAAAAGGTACCTTAGGAATCCCCCAAAGAAATGTCTAATCATCCCCAAAGAAGGAGGAACATGAAGTTTAAGAGCAAGCAGTATCTGTGACATAGGAGCAGTAACTGTACTGTAGTAGTAGAGAAGCATAGGCAGTTTGATAATTCAATGAGATGCTCAGTTTGATAATGTAATGAAATGCCCAGGTTTGCATAGCATGATACTGATGTTTTGCACTGAGATTAGGGGATCCCCTAAAGAGACAGGGAACAGCAGGACATCCTCCACCTCCATCCAACAGCGGAACCCACCTAACGAAACTAAGGGAAACAACTATGTTAACTAAATGTTATGACCTGAGGCAATGGAGGAGAGGAAAAAAATCCTTTGAGGAGGAAATCTCTGGGGATCCAAGGCCTATGTCGCCTTCCCTCCAGGCTTGGGATAGTTTATTTAGTGACGGCGCTGCAGCTGCAATTTGGAAAACCTAATTAAAGGGAGGTAGAAAATATTCCAATTTGGAGGAAGGCTCTCACTCAAACCCTCTAGCAGGAATGCCGTGGAAAGTTGTGTGAAAACTCTGCAACAGTACGTGCAACCAAGGTGCAGGAGGAGAACAACGACTGATGAGGCACTCACCTGGCCTACCTGCTCTAAACTTAAATCAGATGAACAAGAGACAGTCGTAGGGAGAATGCAGTGAAAGTGCCTTGCTAGGGGAACCACTAAAGTCAATGGCTAACTGTTATAGTGGAACACTAGAGCCAAAGGAGATAATCATAACCACCCTTCACCGCTAGTCTTAAATTCTACATCAGGAGCTGCTGTCACATAGCAGGCAGCTAAAGTCAAAGCCGGGGTGAGGACATTCCCAGCTATGGGCCAGGTGAGAAGGATCCCACCCCGAACTGGACATGCTCCAGATGCGGACTAAATGCAGAGTGAGACTGTCAGCTGCAGGAACCTGCACCAGATAGAATGGCTGACATGCCCCAGAAATTGACTGAGAGCTGAAAAGCTGGTGAGCTGAATTTTTATTTATTTATTTATTGAATATAATAGGAATTACAATCCTCAGAGTCACAGACTCTTTTGCAAAGGCTGCACATCGGTTACAAAGGGTGGAGTGTAAACAAATACAGAAAACGAACATAAACAAACAGTATTAACAGAACAGTACTGGTAGTGCAGTCCAGGCTTTATCTTAGTTAACCAGTGACAGTAGTAGGCAGCATTCTAGATATCCCTTGTCAGAGACATGCAGGATGCTGTTTCATGGGATCTAGAGAGACCCTGTGTCAGGTAATTGGTCAGGGGTAGGGTTTGAAAACACAAGAGGAGGGCAGTGTGTTAGCCACAGTCACATATTGCTGACTCAAGGAGTTGTGCTTTGAGGCCAGTTTTGAATAGGGAGAGACAATGGGTCTGTAAGATGGAGGGGGAAGAGTACTTAGCCAAAGAGGGGCATGGTAACGGAAGGATATTTGCCCAAGGGATGTTCTACAATGGGGGACCAGAAATTAGGAGTTTGCTGCAAGTTTTGTATTACACCTGTGGGGGGCTATGCTGACAATACAGAGAAGGCCGATGGGAGCTAGCTGGAGATGTATATTTTTTGCAAGAACTCAGGAGTGATACTTTAGTCTTTCTTGGAAGTTTAGCCAACCAGCCAAAGCATACAGCTCACAGGTATGAGTTAATCTGTCACTGCCGGTGACTAAGCGGCAAGCTTTATTCAAGGCAGTGTTAATGTTAGGTAGGGTAGTGGGTTCCGCAGAGCTATATATCACTATCCCATAGTCTACTAGGGAAAGGATTGAGGAGGAGACTGCCAGATGCATGGCCTATGTGGGTAAGCAGTGTTTAAGTCTGTAGAGGATACCCACTCTAGTGCTGACAGCATGAGCATGGCATGCTAAGATTGTACTGAGCATTGAGTGCTGAGACCTTGTGAGGTTAAATGCAGATAGAGTGTAGCAGAATCCCAGAGGCTGAAGCTGAGGGGATGGCAGTAGGCTTGAAGCAATGGCATGTGCAAGCAAGGAGCAAAGGTTGCGTAAGCAAGTGTGGACCTGCACATAGGTCAGTAAACAGAGCAGTAATAACTAGACCTGCATGTAGGTCTGCATAATGTAGGGCGAACAGCACTGAATAGTGGGGCATGCCAGCCAGGCAGTTCAAAGCCAAATCAAGGTGACAAACTCTGAGGATTTTCGGCTGTGAAGACAGGATTTGGAACAGAAATAATTAACCACATTGGCCATGACTCCCAAACACCTCCCAGTCCCCGCCGTAGGACAAACAAGGAAGCAATGAAAGGGCCAAGAACCACATGCAGATATAAAAGCTAATTTAATAGCCTCAGCAGGAGCTTTAGCTAACCTCAGAGTAAAACAATGTAGAATAGTAATGGGAGTAAACAAAGCAGTAGCCAGGAAGCAAATAGGCCTGTGCAGCAGTAGTGAAAACAAATGAGTACACTGAGTTGTAACTGCAATAAATAAAAGGAGGCGCAATGCTCTGACAGCACTGTCACCAGGCAGTGCAATGAGACTGCTACAATGAGGTAATTAGAACAAGCATGAATGAGCTATATAGCTAGGTTCAAGTAAATCTGAGTCAGGTGAAAGTAATAGAGTATGCCACATGGAGTAGCTATAGTTGAGCTGAAACAAACAGATCAGGTTTGCAGTTGCAGTGCAAGTAATTTGAGAGTTGTGAGTAAGTGAAAGCAAGCAATATGAGCTCTGGAATAGCAGTATGCTAAAAGCTTAGAAACAAAGCCCCCCCCCACCCCCGGAAGGAAGCACACATTGCCAAAGGCAACATATAAACCAGAACCAGGGAAATAAACACAGAAGCCCAGCAGAGACAAGCAGGAGCAGCAAGGGGGGGGCAGGCTTCAGCTAGCCAGGTAGGCCCAACCAGTTCGGAGGACAAACCAACAGAGCCTTCAGCTGCAAAGAAAAAATGCTTCACAATGAGGCCGAGAGGAACTGCTTATATAGCTTAGGAAGTGGGAGTGGCTGGCTGCTTGGCTACTGAACTCCAGGCAAAGCCTTTTCAGTTACCAGAAATATGATACATAAGTTTGTTAATTGGCTTTCAGCCCATACAGAAAGCAATAAGCTGAGTATGCAAACTAATTTCAGTTAAGTAATGTTTAATATGAGTATTCTCCCTAGAAATGTTATATTTGGCTTATGCTACAAGCCTTTTTATGTTGTCTTGTGTGTGCAGTGCAAGCAACATTTTGTGACAGCTTGCTGGAGCAACAGGTTGTGGAGGCACGGCTCTGTTGTGGCCAATGGCGCCACTGCTCTTTTGGGCTGGCCTCTGTGGCACCAATGAATGAGCATGCTGTCTATAACAGCAGTTGATAAGCATGCCACCAACTTGAAAGAAATTTGTCACTGCAATGAGGGAGTGCACTATCATTGCAAGGCATGTCTTGCCTGGTGTAACATTTTAATAAACATGGCAACAGCTCCACCATCCACCTCTTGCAATCCCTAGCAAGCCGACTTTGGGGGGGGGTGCCCAATCTCCCTGTCAGCATATGTAAACCCCCACCAAGACTGTGTGGCACACTAGGAGCCCACTCCAGTGTACCTCCCTGTGTTCTGAAGCAGACCCCATCGGCATTTTGCTGCCCCCGCCCTACCCATTGTGAGCCACACTGGGAGCCCACCCCAGTGTGGCAAACATCATGCCCCTAAAGTCATGGGACACACTGGGAGCCCTCCCTAGTGTCCCCAACATTGTTTCATAACCTGTAAAGAAAGAAAATGGTCCATGATGTTTTTTTGTTTTTTTTTTACCTGAAACACAGAAAAAGGTCCCTCACTGTCGGCAGGCCCCCCCTCCGCTAACCCACACTCATACTCTGAGCACCCGACCTCCCCACACATCCCCTCTAACACCATACTTACCTTTGGAGTCTGGCACTGCGATCTTCAATGAAGCAGGAACACCTCTGCACTTTTCAAAGCTGACTGAGAACTGAAGAAATGCCAATAAACTGCATAATGGGAGGTTTCTACTTTGATGGGTATCTCAGCCACGTGTTTGACTTTTGACTGTAAATTTTCAACATGGGGTTCTTGGTAATCCACCTCATGAAATCAGTCACTGTTATTTCATTATTTGGCTCTGAAAGGTAATTTTGCGGTCACTGCACAGAATCACCTTTTGGGACCAAATGTGTAAACCCCCACCAAGATTGTGTGGCACACTAGGAGCCCACCCCAGTGTACCTCCCTGTGTTCTGAAGCTGACCCCATCGGCATTTTCCAGCCCCCTTCCTTCCCCATTATGAGCCACACTGGGTGCCCACCCCAGTGTGGCAAACATCATGCCCCTAATGTCATGGGACACTGTTCATGAGGTGGGCTCCCAAAAAGCCTATGTTGCAAATTTGGTGAAAAAATTCCCAAAAATGACTGTTACAAACGTGCATTGCACAGTTTCCACGCACTCATAACTTTGTGAATTTTTTATATTTTCACTCCAGATTTTCAACATTCCTCTTTTTTTACATCTCCTTATGAACAGTACAGCTGTCATTTTTCACATCCTGCCAAAATGTGTTTTCACACATCTGGCACACAATGGCATGGTGAGAAATCAATATTTAGGACACATTAAAGCAGCAGTACTATGTAAAAAAAATTGCCCTTTTTCGGCAGTTTATTCCCTGTGCTCTGCTGAACATGTACCTGGTACTCTTTCCCGCTGGCAATGTACTGTCACCCTGAAATGCTGGTAGTTATCATCTGTTTTGTTTACATGTCTGCCAACAATTTACTGACTAGATAATGGCTCACTTCCAGGTTGACTACTGCTTTAAGAAATCAGTGTCTCTATTCATGAGTAGAAGTCCCAAAATGCATATGTTAAAAATGCGGTGAACAAATTTAAAACATTGACTGTGTTACGAGCATGTGTTGTGCAATTTCCACACATACTTGTAGCTTCAAGATTTTTTAATATTTTCATTCCAGATTTTCAGCATTACCATTTCTTCACACCTCATTATAAAGGATACAACTATCATTTTTTACATCCTGCCTGAAATGTGTTTTGGCACATCTGGCGCAGAATGATGCGGTCGCTGTGGAAAATCAACGTTCGGGACACATTAACAAAATCATAGTGCCACCGTTCATCAGTGGAAGTTCTAAAACACCTACATTGAAAATTTGGTTAAAAATTCCCCTGGGCCGGCCTGGTGGTACAGAAGGTTGAGGCACTGGTGCCTTAGCTCACACCACACTGGCGACCTGGGTTCAGGAATGGACTTGGGTGCCGGAGGGGCGGCAAGGGAAAGAGTAGGATTGGGCGCCCAGAGGACTGCTCTTATCTCCTGGGGTGGGTTGGAGATCAGCATTACCCTATAGTGACACCTAGTGGAGACCAGGGGAAGCTCAGATGCGGCACAACTAGGGGAAATCGGAGGAAAAACAGAAAATGGCGTCTCCTCTTACCGGATGATGGCCACCCGGACCAGTGCCTCCTTGAGCTCCACAGCAGCTGACCCAACCACAGCAGCACCCAGGGCCAATGTCAAGATGGACAGGCTGCTTCTCCTAGGAAGAGGAGCACCCATCTGACACAAGGGTTACGTCGGGTTACCCTGAGGTGGCTGCAATGTGGGGTCAGGATCGGCGGCGGAGATGAGTGAGAGGTGAGTATCCTTGTGGCAATTGGCCTGAAGGAGAGGTAAGGGAAGTTGCAGGGAGATAAATAGATAACTCACAAAAAAAATCCCACAAATAATTACGCTATGGGTGTCTGTTGCCCAGTTTCTACACATGCTCGTGATGTCACCAATTTTCCATATTTTCACTACAGATTTTCAACATTACCATTTTTTTACACCTCCTCATGAACAGTACAGCTGTAATTTTTCACATCTTCCCCAAAATGTGTTTTCACATCTGTGGTGCCAAATGGCACAGTCACTGTGCAAAATCACCTTTTGGCTAAAAAACTGATAGTGCCACTGTTTATAAGGTGGGGTCACAACAAGCCCATGTTGATAATTTGGAGTGAAAATAATCAACAAACACCTGGAGTGTTAGGGTTTTGAACTGTAATGCCCCACCCTGTAGAGACTGACAGGCTTCAGGGGTGTGACTTGGGATTTTTGGCTGTAATGCTCACTCCATTCCATCCTCAGCCTGCACCCACTGACAGGCATGGAGGTGTACCTTGGACTCTTCAGCCTCAAAGTTCACCCCATTCTCTTATAGTGCACCCATCTCAACGTATTTCCTTATGGAATAGGATAAGCATAAGGCCCGATGACCCCAAGGCACACTGTGACACTTGCTGGTGTCTGCAGGGTAGGGTAAAGCGAAATGGCATGAGCATTATGGCCGATGACCCAAAGGCACACCCAAGTGCCTGTCAGTCTCTGCAGGGTGGAGGTGAGGTTAGCGTCAGTTCAATACTTCACTGCCATTCCTATCATGCATCTCTCTAACTCCTGCGCTACCAATGCCAACGCCAGCAAGACAACATTTGGCATTGACACATGCTTGTTAAAGTACTGCATTCATGTAAGGCAGAGCCCAGAAAGTTGGGGCATAATGAGCACTGTACACCGTTCTTAGAGTTTATGTTTAGAAATGAATTTAAGTAATATAATAACTGGGGAGTGTTTTCCCCCATTAGAAACCCGGGATATAATTCACTGTTACAACTCGCAGGTTATAACAGCAAACACATGCTGGGTTTCCAACGCTCCACACATACGCCTGCCTCCACTCTCTCTGCTAACCGCAGTGCTGGACAGTCACCACGACCTCAACACCACACTGTGCCCTGGACTGTACACCACCAGTATGACTCAGTGGTAAGTAATTAAAAAAAAAAAAAAAGACTTGCCTGTTGTACTAAACTATTTAATTAAAAAAAAAAGTTTCGGGACCCACTCGGGTGCTGACTGTGTTTCTTCCACTCAGGACTTGCTTCCTCTGCACCAACTACCACAGTTTTATTTTATATAATTGTGGGGTGAGAAAATGCTCCCCAGCAATTATATAAAATAAAACACTGGGTTGCATGTTTAACCTGAGTTTCTACACACACCCCTCAGTGTTGGATGCTTAAATAAACCCCTCGAGTTTCACTCTTAAGGTTTAAATAGCATCCAACACCTCGGGGTGTGTGTAAAAACTCACTAAACACACAACCCTGTGCATTATTCTATATGTTATATTTGGAACAGAATTCCTAAGCATAGGAGACAAGGAGCTTACATTTTAAACAATGGTATGCATCCTTGATGGAAAGATAATTAAAATTTTGTATAATCGTTTTGGGTAATTGTATATCATTATATCAGACGCTGTATTGATTATGTTCTGTTTGCTCTGTAATGGTCTCTTGACTGAACAGATAGTTTACTACTACTCTTTTTTTCCAGTTGCCAGACCAGTGTTCCTAAACAAACGTACTGTAAATTGTTTGAATCCCCATTCCTGTGTGTGTGTGCCATCAGTTCAGCTTGTGTGCTCTAACTGAAGTGTTTATTGGTGAAATTAATAACTGCTGTGGTCCCATGGGGATGGTCCAGTCTAGTGTAGAGAGGTGGGGAAGGTACTGTATCCCAGAGGGTCATACTGCACACAACATCTGGCCCACTTATTCTGTCTGGATGGAGGCACCGTGCTGCTTTCTGTTCTAGGGCAACCGCCCGATCCCCCCCCCAGCTGCAGGAGAAAGAATGAACCCAAACCCCTCAACCCAATGTGCCCTGTACAGTCATCAGGCAGGAGTGTGAACCTGATCACTGTGCCATGGTGGTGGTGGTGGTGGGGGTCCCATACTCTTTGACAAGAGGCGATACACTTCGACTACAAAGTATGATTTGTGGTGTCATGGCATCCATCTAGGATACAGTACTTTTGTGGATGTGTGATTTGGAGTTGGACATTAACACTAAAAATATATCTGTCTGATCAATTAGATGACTTTTTCTTTGTTCGTTTTATAATTTTCAGTAATCCACATCGCTATGAGAAACTGTGGAAAGGAAACAAAGTGTGTGGGGGCAGGGTGGCCTTTAAGACTTGACACTATTTGCTACTGATGTACCTTTACTGTGTTTCACTTTCAGCCCCACAGCAGTCTATATCCCCACTATGGTGCCCTTTTGCTATTTTCTTTGCCATAATGAGCCTGGTGTTACTTGGATTGCTACTGGGACAGTATATTAAAGGTAAGTAGCTGAAGGTAAGGTGACTTGTACTTAGGAGTGCAGTAAACATGGGAAAAGAGGAACAAAAAAAAAAAAACAAGGTGCTGCATCAGTGAGTGGCCAGAAAACAAAGCAAAATGATAATATTAAATGCACATTGAAAACAGAAAACAGAGTCGACATTTTGACCATAGGCCTTCTTTAGGAATTATCTAAAAGAGAAAAAAAGCTGTTAGTCCACCTGATGACTAAAGCCTCTCACGGGGAGGATAAAGAAGTAGGAATCTTCAATTGTTTGAAGTGCTCCAATCTGATGGAGTGAAATTTTTGTAATTCCTGGACAAGATGTTGTAAGGTCCCATAGCCCGCTCAGCCTCTGTTGGTGTTGTTGCCTCTTTCAGCTGAAGCTGACTCACTTGGCACCTACTGGGGATGGGCATAGTCTAGTCCAGGGATCCCCACAGTGTCTAAGGTTAAGGTGCATGCTTGCTGGAGAGTCTACTTTAATATTGGGAAACACACTTTATAAACCACTTTACTCACTTGTGCTTTAAGTATCACCCCGCTCTGTCAGAGTCAAAATGACCATGCTACATAGTGCTGAAACAGTTGTCTCACTTTACTAAACAGCTACAGTATTTGCAGTTATTTCATGGGGACCCAGTCCCCAAATGCTCTTCTGGTTGGCACTGTACAAACAGGTTTAATCCTAACTCTGAACTCAAGTCAAAACCTTATGGTCCCTTTGAATAAGCAGTTTCATTCACATATCTGGACTGAGTAGTACGGTATGGGCTGCACACCCATTGGCTCATGCTGTGAACCAATAGGCGTGCAGCCCTACTGAGCTGTCAATTGGTGGGCGGCGGAGGCGGCAGGCGGGTGGGGTGCTTCCGGCTGGCCAGGGGGACGCGGGCAGTGGGGCTCAGTGGCCGGGTGGGGTGGGGGGTACACTAGACTAGATGAATATTGGACTTGAAGGGGGCGATTATAGATGCCCACGATCGGGCGCAGTACAGTCCACTAGACCACCAGGGATATTGGACTTGGGGGTGTGTGATTACAGATGCCCCCCATGAGGCATGGGGGGGTGCTGCCAAGTGCAGCAGGAACTCGGGTGGCCACCCACAGGTGGCAGCTGCTGTGTTGTGCCCTGCAATGTGGCAGCTCACCTGTGGGTGGCCATCACTTATTCCATTTTTTCCTGGTGTAACTTTGTGCAGGTGCAGGTAGGGGTTGCACATGCATGACTGCACATCCCAGGATGAATATTGGGCTGTGCAGGTTATGCATAGGCACCCCCCTACACCAATAACACCATTACTGATGCACTCCAGCCCATCAGGTTGTGCGGCGCACTTTTCCTTTTAAATATTACGCCAGGGCGCATCAGTGGGTTGTGCATGGTGCAACACTGTTGTGCCATGCACAACCCTTTTGAATATCTAGGCCAGGAAGTTTATAATACACAAAAACAGAGTATTAAAAAGAGCCACTAAGCAAGACCATGAGGGGCATGCAACTAAAAAGTACAGCAACTAAATTACAGTATATACTTATTAAACATATACTATAACTATAGGTATGGTGTGTATTTGATGCATCCTTGATTATGGAACTCTGGGCACTGCCCTGCCTCATGTCTCCTAGTCAAAGTTCAAAATTCATGCAGTATGGTAAAAACTCTAAAGTTCTGGTTCCATAAGGAAAAATGATGGCCTGTTTTCATAAAATGTAAATAATGGGAGACACAGTCTTTCACATCATTGCCAGTTCAGGCACTGTTACAGACAGATCAGCTAGAGGCCAGCCTGGTAGGACATGAGTAGAACTGCAGTTTGTGGTGCCAGTGAATCAGGTTTTGGATGAGCCGATGGCACTTGTGGATTGGTGGGGTGGGGGCTTCAGCATCCGACAGGACATTTTCCTCATCTGGGGTGGGAAATAGTCCATTCTAACCAGTTCCTGGGTCAGCATGACTGAGTTGGTAGCACATCTTCCCCGGACCAGAAGGTCATGGGTTCTGGTTCCACAGGGAGATTGCACTCCTACCATAAAAGAAGGCAGCTGAGAGCAGTACTAAGGGGACATTACACCGTTCAGTGTGCTGTTCTTTGGATGAGACATTAAACTGAGGATCCATCTGCGTTTGTCCCACCTTAATTTCCCCACCATAAATTGGAAAGCAGTAGGGGATTGATAAGAGGTGAGGTAGCCCTGTGGAAGGATTTTGGTAAAAAATAATTAATTAAACAGCTGCTAATTCACATATTGCATCTGCCCTTCAAAGGGGAACTTGGGTCATTCACCCCATTAAAAAACAAAATACAAAGCCAACAGCAGCAGAACTCACTTACCCAACATTCCTCAAACACTTGGAATTCCAAGCAGTTCTAGTCTTTTATTACTATGAACATTTGCACGAAAACGGTATCCTTGTCCTTTGAAGTTCATCTGCCTCCTGCTGCTCACTCCAGAGATGATGTCATAATCCCTGTGCTTGTGTTGTCCCAGTCTGTTGCTCTGAGAATGACTGTGTTGTCAATAATGGAGAATTATGATCTCAGCTATGGCTTTTGGATATATCCACTATTAGACACACTGTATGCCAGTGGACTGTACAAAGCAGCAAGTTAGATGCTGGTAGTAGTGTAGGGCTTATATGCAGGCAAAACCAGCAGCCATTGTGTGTTCAGCAACATGCCTCATGCTGTCCTGGAGGATTGAAGAAGGACCCATTTGACTGAGAATGAATAGTAGGCAGGACACCTTGCATAATTCTGAATGCTTTTAAAAAAGTGCAATGGAGTATTTTAAGTCTGCCTAGCAACCACTCAGATACAGGCAGAATCTGCTTTAATTTTTACTTTGCAGAAAAATAGCTACATCAGAATTTTGTATCCAAGAGTGACACAATGACACAAACTACATTTGTTTGAACTTGTTGCTGTCACAGATGCACTCAGCAGGTCAGGCCCTCTTCTCCCATAGTGCCAACTTCCGAGCACAATAGTGTGAACAAGTAACAAAAAGGGTAACCTTCCTGTCTGCTTTTAGGTCTGAATCACCTTCAGGTCTCAAGTTCTGGGGGGGGATTTAAACTGTGAACCATATGCTAGCGTACCCAATAAACAGGCTCAGATACGTACCCTCTATGGGGGTAGTGGTACAATCTTTCACCAGGGGTACCAAGCCAGGCTTCCAAAATGAACCCTTAAAACTATATAAGAGACCTTAGGTATATTCTTCCCTTTTTACTCAAGCTCAGTAACACCATGAAACTGTTAAACACTTGTCAGACTTAACCATCTATACGTCACATGCAAAAAAAAAACAACAAAAAACTGGCAAACAACCAGACAGTCTTTTGAAAGAAAGATACTTTACTAAAAGATGATAAAAATATGAAAAATATAAACACAAAACAATATATCAAAGAGCTCACAATCACATAAAAGAACAAGGGAAAAGTACAAAACACAAACTCCTACCACAATACTTTTAGACCTTTTCTATCTAATGTATTACCTCTGTAAGTGCCTTTAAAGTTAAATCAGAGAGTTGTGTCTTCCTCTCGACGTCCCAAAATAATATGACAATATTTCAGACACAAGTATTCAGTTTAAACTCTGTGTTTCCACATCCCTTCTATGAGTCATCTATCTCCTCCGTTTAGAATATAAAAATCACAGATATGATGTCCTGTCAGAAGGTATATATATATATTAAATAATGTGACATCAGCAAAAACTCTTCCCAAATTATAAGTCTTTGATCAGCCAGTTCCTTTGAGGTTTACAACCCTGCAATCCGTCACCTAGGTGTGATACAGCCTATAGGAATCAGCTAAAGGATGTCCTGTCCTGTAATAAAATGTATATTTAGTTTCCAACTTAAAGGCATGAGATCATGAAAAGGCCATAAAATGCATTTTCTCAAGGAAGTTAATTACATTACAGAGATCTCCTGGTCAGTTTACATACTGTATCCTGTAGCTTCACTGAAACCTCTGTGTGTGTGTGTGTGGGGGTGGGGGGGGGGACAAGCGTGGAAGCACAGGCTCACATACTATATTTTTATATTACAAATATCATACGACAATCATAACTAGCTGGCCAAGCGTCACAGTTGTCACAAGGTGATTTGTGTCAGTTTGCGACCTGAATCTAACCTATTGTGACAAACTGATGCATCTTTGAAACATAGCAGTTGGTAGGATCCAGGCACAGCATTTGTTTGTTTCCAAACCCAAATCTGTTGAACCTTCCACCACCCCCATTTAGAATTTTGGAACTGGCATCAAGAGAACTAATCGGGATCTGCATTCCACAATAAATAGGGTATGGCTAGACAGACATGATGTGCCAATGGAGATAGGCCTTTTTCTGCCTGCAACTTCTATGATTATATGTTTAGAAATAAACAATCCTGACTGGCTAAAATGTCATGATTCATAATATTTCAAGTTCAGTTCCCACATAGGGATATCTCTACATTTCTGCAAAGTAAAACATTCAGAGTTTAAACTCTAGTTTCCTTTAACAACAAACTCTGGTCAGACCCAACATGGCTGCTTCAGAATGGTGAGTCTGAGTGAAAACAACATGAAGCTCCTGTCACAACTGACACTATACTTGTGTCAGTTTAACAAATCAAGAGGAACAACAGGCATGAGACTGCAGTACAGGAGTAACACCAATTTGTAGAGGTAAGATAATCCAGACTGGATCAGTACCTCCAATTGCAGGAACATTTTATTAAGTTATAGCCACATAGAGACAGTTACATTTACCTTGTGCTTCAGGCATAAACTCAGTGACATTCTTCATCAGGGGTCCTGCTGCTGAAGAACTGAGTTTTAGTCTGAAGCACCAGGTAAGTGCTGCACTCTCCATGTGGCTATAAGTGCCTCTCTGTGTGCTGGTAACATAATTAAATGTTCCAGTTGCTTGACTGCACAAACAGAGATGCTCTAGCACAATAGTGGCAGTGCAGAGCACCACAGAAACAGAGAGGGGCAGGGCACAGAGAACAGACCCAGGGACAGAGCCATGGAAGCACAGTGACAGGCCACAGGAGGCTCTCCACCAGCAGGGCTCAGTATGGCACACACAGGCACACAGACACTGGACCCCAGAACACAATGGTGGCATGGATAGCAGGTGACAGGAGGTGCCAATGGCCAATGAAGGGCCGCCAAGGGAGCTCCCCACCTCCTCAGGCAGGCTGCTGGCCATACCCTCCCACCACAAGACCATAGCAGGCCACACCCATGACCATACAGCCAAGCACACACATGCCACACAGGCACAGAGGGAGCCCACACAGCGAGCACTGAATGGGCCAGGATGCAGACAGCATGGCACACCACATGGGACAGGCCATGCAATACCAAGCAGAGGACCCCAACACAGTATGCAGACAGTACACAAACAATGACCATGGCCATGTGCCACCACCATGCACACACCCACCACACACCCGATTGCCGCCTCATGTGCACCCCAATGCACAGCCACCAACCCAGGGGATGGACACCACCACAGTGGGACACTCCACAGCACACAGCAGGGAATCATGGAAGCACAACACGCACCTCTTCTCATGCATGCAACATGAACAGTCACTGGGCCGCTGCAGCATAGCTCCACATGCCACCTGCAAAGCAGACACAGACACAGGCAGGTATGTCAGAAAATATTTATATAACAGAACTATTTACAAATATAATGGGCTGGGAAAGGGTAGGTACAGTGAGGGAAGGGGGCAACGGACAGAGACTGTACAGCAGGAGGGGGGACTGTAGGGGAAGGTGCAAGGAGAAATGGGCAAAGAACAGCAACATCAGCGGTAGACCCGTACGGATGCCCAACCAAGTCATCGCTCCCTCTGCACTGCTGCCAACATTCTTCATATGGCAATGACCACCTCCAGGATACTGGAGACCACCTGCAGTGTCTGCCGCATGAGATGGCTCAGCATTCTTCATGGCGCTCTCTGCGCCGGATGCCGGACACCTATTGCAAGGGACAAGGCAAGTGATCAGTGCAATGGCCCAAGGAACCACGCCCACCCACAGTGCGCAATGGTCAGTGGGACCACACACTCCTGGATGGAGGGCCCAGAACGGACACCAAGAGCGAGGTGGGTCAGTGCCAGCCAGCAACACAGCACACCATGGCATTGCATAGAGGTATTCCCCACCACACAATGGCCACACGACTGCACAGTGACAGTCACATGACACATGGCACCAGCAGCACAACAGCAACAAGTGGCAGCTGGACATCCACCCACCCACCCCACCAACAGCCGACACAAATGTCCAATGGACACACCACAGTTGCATGCACCATGCACAGTGCAACACACACAGCTGTCACGGCACATGGCACAGGCAGCCATGCCCACACCCATTCCCCACCACCACCCACCCATGTACAGTGGGAAGGACCATGACAGTGCTTACCTTCCCCTTGCAGTGTTGCTTGCGCAGGTCTGCCCCTATCAGGGTGCACCAGCCGGTCACGCTCCGCCGCCACCCTGGCCCACCTGCGGTCATCCGGCCCTGTGAATGGAAAGAAGACAGGTTCACATCAGCACCCGACCACACCAGCTGCCCCCCCCACAGCCCGCTGTGCCCATGTCTGACATGTCCTACACACCAGCATGGCTGCATCGCAATGCAAGAGGTAGCTGGCAATGCCACTCAATGATGTGCACGATGACAGCGTACCCCACCACAGGGCATGCCAGGCAGCAAAGCCAACACCACAGTACAGCATCAGGGCAGACATGCAACATGGGTAGACTTTCCGGCTGTGGCACTGCAACACACCTGACGCATGCCTGTAACCTCCAGAGCCAGTCAGGGTCCCTCTGCATCTGGTCACCATAGTGGTGCCGGCACTGCTCTGCTGTCCTTGGCACCCCAGTTCTCCTCTCCAGGCTGAAAGAAATGTCCTACCACACACTGTCCCTGGCCTGCTGCAGGGGTACCTGGCTGAACAGCTGTTGGCTGTAGGGCTTGACACAGGCGACCAGGTTGATCACCTCCAGGTTGCTCCAGTTATGGGCATGGTGTCCCCCAACCCTGCACCATGGCTGTGGAATGGTTCAGCAGTGAAAATGGTGGGAACCGGCGCACATGGGTACCACAGGTGCCAGATGCACTATGCGTAGGAGAATGCGCAGTTCCTGCCCATCGTGCAGCACTGGAAATGCACAGTAGGCATGTCCCGGTGGGGTCTCAGAGGTGACCCAGGGGTCAGAGGTCACCTGCCAGTGCGCAGTACACATGCGCGTGATAGGATACGTGCCATCATGTGTGACCATATGAGTAGCTGGCTATGCGCAGCATGTGCAGTACCGCTGCATCATGCTGTCTGCGAATGGTGTGCGACTGACACCATGACAACGTACCATGCAAGAGTACTGCAGGCCCATGCACTGTGCATGCGTGGGCATTGTGCTGCAGCTTGCTCTGGTGCAGTTCCATTGTGCACAGCACAATTTCTTGATATTCAGATGCCACATGCAAATGAGCTCATCAGCCAATGCATGGTGCAGTGGGGTGCATTAGCATGTCATTACCATTATGCACAACCTCATTTGCATGCGTTGTACCTTCTCGTTGGAGAAGAAACAGTGGAGGGATTCCAAAGGGCATGGGACAACCACAGGGACATGTTAAGGGTGGGGGACGCAGGTTCAAGCAGATAGCTGGACAATGGGCAGACTCTGTGGGCCTCATCGGTCCTTTTCTGCCATCACACTTCTATGAATCTATGGATCTATAAGTGCCCTGGAACAGCACAGGCCATGTACTGGTATTGCAACCTTGATAGGTAAGTTGTGGATGCTGCAGCAGCACACTGGGAGCAGACAGCACTGCAAGGTGGGACGGACCAGTGAGATGCTGCCACTGACACACTGTGCTGTCCATGTTCACAGGAGGCAACAGGTCAGCACAGGAGGAGGGCAAGGAGCAGGGACCTGCATGGAAGCGCAGACCCAACTTCATGAAGGGAGAGACGGATGCCCTGTTCGAGGCCTACCTTGACAGGGAGGCCCTGTTGAGTGGTGTCACGGGCACACCACAGGAGAGGGCTTGTGCATGGAAGGAGGTGGTGAACTATGTCAATTAGCATGGCAGTCACCAGTGGTCAGTGCAGGAGTGCTGCAAGAAGGTTGAAACTGACAGGCAGTGCATAAGGAAGAAGGTGGCAGCCATCAGAGCATCCCATAATGCTACTGGAGGAGGGCCAGCAGATGCACCCACACTGACGCTAACGGAGGAGTTGGTGGCAGCCACCATCCGCCACACCTTGGTGGAGGGTGTGCCTGGAGAAGGCTTACAGATGAGTGTCAGCCCATCACTGCATGGGATGTATGTCAGCCACACACAGCTGGTGGCCTGGAGGGTGCGTACGCGTGTGTGCTGGTCTGCATGCAGCCATTCTGCATGTCCTGTGCACGTGTGCACACTCACATGCATGCCATGCTGCAGAACACATGCGGCAGCAGTGTACAGTGAGGGCACATGTGGGCAATGCATCACTGACATGCCATCCTTCTCTTGCAGCACCAGCACACCTCCATGCAAATGATGGGGTGCCAGTAGCAGCAGTGGCTCCTGTGGATGCTGGCACAGCCCCAGAGGATGAACCATTAACATCCACCAGCATCCGGATGCCTAACATGCAGCAGGTCAGTACCACGGTGCCTGTGGGTGTCCTTGGCCTAGGGTCAGATGAGGCCCTGGATGTGATCCTGCAGGATGCCAGCCTTGGTGTCATGTGTGCAGACACACAGATTGGGTGGGGTCCAACTCCGATGATGACTTCACACACCTCCTGGACAGCATGGGCGACACTGTGAGCATGTCACCCCTGCTGGCATCGCAGCCAGTAACCACGCCCAATGCAATGCCAGCGGCGGCACAGCTGCCTGCCACCACTGCGGGTATGGCAGTGTGCGATGCCATGGATGTGCCCTGTGTTGGTGGTGGTGCGGTCGTTCAGGGGAAGAACGGCATACAGCAGCTGGACAGGCAACAGCAGCAGGTTGCAGATGTCACCAGGCAGCCAGACACAGGGTTCATCACCGGTGTGCATGCCATACCCATTCCCCTTGCAGCAGCCACTGGAGAGGGGGGCTGTGCAGTGTGGCAGGTCACCCCCAGATGATCGGTATCCCGCCCAGGAGCTCCAGGATGCAGACCATCTGGCTGAGCACACCTGGCTGCTGTGGGTGTCCGTTCAGCAACAGGTGCTGCTCACCACTGGGGTGCATGCACTGCATGTGTAGGTGCACCAGTTAGCTGAGCAGCAGGAAAGGGGCACTGTGCTGATCCTGGAGGGGATGGAATGCATGCAGGAGGCCACGACTACATCCTTAGATCGCATTGCAAGTGCAATTGTGGATGGCTTTGAGTTGCTGGCTGCCACAGGGTGTTGCCATTCACAGAAGGCCCCCTGCAGTGTGCTGTCCACCCCATGGACCCAGTATTGGGTGACCCCAACACAGTAGGTGCTGGGCTCGGATGTAGGCATCCCAGGTATGCCCGTGGGCTGGCCTGTTTGGGTGCCTGAACAGCCTTGCGAGGACATGGTTGCTGTACCATGCTTCCAGTCCTGGGGGGCTGTTGGACACCCCCAGGCTGATACACAGCCTGTGGCTGATCAGCCCTGGCACGACTGCCCCGTGACCATGGTGGTCATGGTACTGTGTGGCTGCCCTGATCTGTGGGCTGCCCTGACTGCAGTCTGCAGCTGATGCCTGTGTGCACATGGGCGGTGTGTGTGCACCATACCAATGGTGGTGTGCCTGTGTGTCGTGCCACATTCTGCCTGTGTGTGTGCATGCCCGGCCACTGGACCATGTGGTGGGCATGATGAGAGCAGTCTAGCACTAGTTACACCTGTGTACCGGTGCCATGCATCTGATGCATGCCACATTCCAACGCCTGGGTGGGTGGGTGCGTGTGTGTGTGTGTGTGTGTGTGTGTGTGTGTGTGTGTGTTGTATTGTGTGTGGTTGTGTGCCATTGACTTCCCTACTCCTGCACCATGCCTCTGTGTGTGCATGCCCCTTGCCATGTACATACCTGCATGTGTGCTGTACTTGTCTGTGTGGCCCATACGTGTGTACTGCACCACCTACCTGCATTCGCCAAAGTGATCCTGTGCGACAGTGTCGCAGTGGCGTCATGCCTTCTGCTGGAGTCGGGGGTCCTCTGTCCACCACCCTCTGGCCCATTGCCCAGGGATTTGTCTGTGCACTTACCCAGTCAACAAAAACTAAATAAATAAAATTAAATAAATTGTCTCTATCCTCCCCACTTCGGTTGCCCTCATCAGCCTTTACAGCTATCCCATGGTCAATGGCCATGTTGTGCAGTATGCAGTAGGCCAGGAATAGGCCACAGGCTTTCAAGGGGCTGTACTGTAGGGCACAGCCTGACCTGTCTAAGCAATGGAATCATGTCTTCATCATGCTAAAGACATGCTTGATGATGTTGCGCGTGCTGGCATGTGCCTTGTTGTACTGTTCCTCTGCTGGGGATGACGGTTGCCGGTAGGGGGTGAGCAGCCAGGGTCTCAGTGGGTACGCACTGTCACCTGTGTGGAGAATGACATGGTTAGCCCTATGCTATTCTGTGCTGTGCCCCTTGCCTGACTGTGGCACCCACGCCACCATGCACACCCTGCCCACTCCATCCCCAGGTCTGCTCTGCCCATCGCCCCTTGCCCATGCCATACTCACCCACTAGGTGGCCCAAGGGGATATCCCCACATTCAAACCTGTGGCACAGTACAGAAGTGTGCCCGATGAATGCGTCATGTGCTCTCCCAGGGTGTGTGGTGCAGACATTGATGATGCACCCCATGACATCACACACTACCTGGCAGTTGATGCTCAGGTTCCCCTTCTTGTTGATGTACACCATTTTCTCATGGCCAGGTGGCATGTGGATGCCCATGTGGGTGCAGTCAATGGCCCCAATCATGGTCAGCATGTGTGCCACCCTGTGGAAGTCCTGCATGTTTGCTGTACACTCTGCCTTTGTGCTGAGGAAACATGAATTCCAGAGCACATGGCAGCAGAGCATTGAGGAACTGTGTGAGGAGGTGGGACGTGGCTGACTGGGTGATGTCCATGGTGTCCCCTGTTGGTTGTTGGAAGGTGCCTATGGCAAGCAGGCAAATGATGGCAGTCACCTTGGTCTCCATGGACATGGCGTGGCTCCGTCTGGTGGGTGCCTGCATCTGCTCACTGCACAGCTCATGGAGCTGCCTCAGAATGGCCCTGTTCAGGCAGTACTGGCCCACGATCACTGTGTCACTATAGATCTCAAAGGTGATGCGAGCACGGTACCAACTGTGTCGGGCATACCGCAGACGGCCCTTCGTTGGCCATGTAGCTGTTCCTCCTGCCTCCTTACACCCCTTATTACCACCTCCATCAGGAAAGACGCACTCTCCATCACCTCTTCAGTCCAGTGTCCCCTGGGCAGTTCGCTGCTGTCTGTGTGCCACACAGGTACACTGTTTTTCTGTGTGTGTGTGTGTGTTCTCTCTCTCTCTCTCTCTCTCTCTCTCTCTCTGCCCCACTCTCCCTCTCCCATGCCACATCTCTGTCTCTCTATCTCTGTGTCTGTTCATGTGTGTGTCTGTCTGTCTATCTCTCTCAGTATCTCTCTCTTTCGTTCTCACTCTCACTCTTGGCACAACTGCTGTGTGTGTGTTTGTGCCCTGTTTTTATAGGAACAAGTCTGGTCGGTGCATCTTCGGTTTGCTGCACACTTGCGCCATGGCTTCACGGATGAATATAGCATTGTGCTGCATATTCATGGGAATGCCCCCTGCACTTGTGTGGCATATATTATAGTTGCACATTGGCAGAATCGGTTTTGCACTGCGCCATGGCTCCCACTGAAAATCACTCGGCACATATCTCAGCTTTGCGCTATAATAACCCAGTTGCGCCCATGCGTAACTGCTCTGAATATCCAGGCCCATACTGAAAAAAATAAAAGCATTCATCTTCTAAACACTATCCCATAAATGTTTTAGTGAGTAATCAAACATTTAGGACAGGTTGCATTTATATAAATAGTAGTAATCAAGGTTAGAACCATATGTAGAAGAGAGAAGAAAGTCATTATGAGTCCTAACAAGGTAGACCTTGTATTGTAAAGGATAATTCTATGCTGTGCATCATATAAGAAGAGTACAGAACATTCAAAGGTTAACAGAAATATTAAGAATAACTGCTAACAGAGGGAGAAGAAGAGGGGAAAAGAGAGAACAAACAAAGAGAGACAACAACATTATGAAGTATCAGATATTATTAAGAGTGAAGAATACAATATGAATTGAATCATACCTTAGTTACCGGATGTGTTAAAGGAACTGAGATATTTGAAATAGTCCTGCCAACAACTGTCATATTCCTTAAGTCGGCCAAAAGCAACATGAGATATTCGATCTAGGGAGGCATACTGTGAAAGGTTCTTGAGAATGTCTGAGAAATTAGGGTTAATAACAGACTTCCAATGCATTAATATGAGATGCTTAGCTTGAAGAAATAGTATGGTCAACCATCTATGTTGTGCACAGGATATTATATTGTTATGGGAGATAAAAATGCCTAGTAAAAAGTGTTTAGGATCAACTATAAAGTTATGGCCAAGCACTTTGGAAGCAAAATGATGAACATTATGCGAGAGTTTATTTATAGGATCACAATTCCATAGACTATGAAGCAAGTCCCCATTAGGAGAATTACAGCACCAGAAATTGTTATTGTTCAGTAGGCCCATTTGCTGTAATACTGAAGGGGTTCTATACCACAAGTGAAGAATTTTAGTCTGTATAAGTGAACTACGCACAACCTTAAAGGTTTTATGGCAAAGGAGCCAACATTTGTGCCATTGTGAATCAGTTATGCTATAATTTAGATGCGCACTCCATTTTTTTTGCAGTAATAGATTGGTCCAGTATGTTGTCTCTGATATCTTTATAAATAGTACTGTTCTGGTTGGATAGTGCATTAATCTAATGAGAAATGTGATGATCATATAGGAATTGTTTGGATTGGTGGTGAAAATAGTAGGTACATGCAGCGTGAAGCTGTAAATATTTCCAAAAATCATCTTTGGGTAAGTTCCAAAGTTGACAAAGGTTTGAAAAAGGTCTTAGCTTTAGGTCACGTTTTTCAAGAATATCGCCCAAGAAGAATATACCTTTATTTTTCCAGGTACGGCAAAAAATTGGATGATTCTCAAGAAAGATAGCATGGTTACCCCATAAAAGAGCATAAAGAAGAGGAGTTGGGTTAGATTTTAGGTGCTTATGAATTAACTTCCAGTAGAATACGGATGCTGCAATGGTAGGATGGGATCTTAATATAGAGGGTAGGGTGTTGTAAATATAGGAGGTAGGAACATTACCTAGACAAAATGAGGCTTCCATTGCAACCCATAACAGTGTTCGGAGAGCTGGTTTGCAAAACTACTTGATGGTTTGGGCTACACAAAAGGCCCATAGGTAAGCATGAAACCAAGGAAGCCCAAAACCACCCCTTGTCCAATGTGAATGAAGTTTAGGGTGACTAAACCTTGGAATTTTGCCATCCCATATAAATTTGCCAATTAACTTATGAAGTTTAACTGAAATGTCGGAGGGGAGAATTAAGGAAATATTAGCAAAAAGATGAAGTATCTTGGAGGTAATGGACATTTTAATGGTGGCTATTTTCCCACAAAAAGAGAGATTATGTAGTTTCCATCTATCTAATGTGGACTTAATACTAACTAATAGAGGAGTTAACATTACATCCCATGTTTTATCTAGCTTGGGGGTGAGTTAAATGCCAAGGTATGTAAGGCCTTGAGGCGCCCAATGGAAATCCAGGGGTGAGTTCATAGAGGGCTTGCAGTGGTCATTTAAGGGCAATGTTTCAGATTTGTTATAGTTTAAGGCTAGACCAGAAAGAGTAGTAAATCTGTTGAGTAAATTAACTAGTGGTTGCCCGCCTCTTCAAGATTTTCTAGCAATATTAAGAGCTCATCCACATAAGCAAGTGGCAAGTATTGAGAGTTACCAATAGGGATACCTTTGATGTAATTAGATTGATGAAGATAAGCAGATAGGGGTTCCATGGCAAGAATGAACAACAATGGTGATAAGGGGCAACCTTGTCTGGTGCCTCTTGCTTATTGGAAAGGTGAAGAGTGAGAAGAGTTAGTGAGAATTCTAGCTGAAGGAAGCGTATATAGTAGTTTGATCCAGGAGCAGAAATTTCCAATGAAACCAAAGTGAGATAAAACTTGGTATAGATATTACCAATTCAGAGAATCAAAGGCTTTTTCAAAGTCAATGGTGATGGCAGCTGCAGGCAAGTTAAGAGTTTTGACTTTATGTATTAAGTTAAATAAGAAGCGTAAATGGTCTGAACCAAATCTATTCTTAATGAAACCAGCTTGAGAACTGTGAACTAACTTCTAGACTAGTGGCTCAAAGCAAGAAGTTAAAAGTTTTACAAAGATTTTGCTGTCTGTATTGAGCAATGAAATCGACCTATAACTGGATGGAAGAGAAGGATCCTTGTCCTTTTTAGGTTGAACCGTGATAATAGCTTCGGTCATTGTGGGAGGAAGTTTACCTTTTGTACTGCTTCCAGGAAGACATTGAAAAGCAGAGGCAACAAATATCAGAGAGTGCTTTATAAAAGTCTACAGGGAAACCATCTTCGCCAGGAGCTTTAAATGGCTTTTAAGGAAGATAATGCTTTTTGGATTTTTTGAAGGGTATATGTAAACTGTCCATGTCCTGATTAGAAAGATGTGGAAGTTGCAAATTATCTAGGAAATGCTGAATAACCATACTGGATGTAGGGTTGGGATGTGCATAAAGTTGTTGATAGAAGGACCTCATGATATGGTTAATAGAAGAATTGTTGGTGTGGGTTTGGCCCAGATGATCTTTAAGGCCAGCAATGTGTTTATCCATCTGCAGTGTTTTAAGCTGGTATAAAAGTAATTTTCCGCATTTATCACCATGTTCCCAGTATTTATGTTTAAGTTTGGACAGGGCTAATTCAGTTTTACGGGTTGTAAGTTCATTGATTTTAATTCTTAGTTGTACAATTTCTAGATGCAGTGGAGAATTAGGATCATGTTTAATGATTTTAAAATATTGGTTCTCTATTTTTTAATGTTTTTTCCTGGTCAGCCAATTGTTGTTCTCTTAATTTTTTTCTATAAGCAGCATAACTTATAATTTTCCCATGAAATGTGGCCTTTAAATCTTCCCAGAGTGTGCTCATAGAGGTATCAGAGGCATCATAAAATGAAAAGAAGTCTTGAATTTGAGTTTTAACTCAAGGCAGGAATTCAGGATCTTTAAGTAGTAATGGGTCAAGATGCTAGGAAGGAGACTTAGAAATTGGTGGACCCCATAATAGGTGTAATTTAATTGGGGAGTGATCCAAAATTATTGTAGGTCAAATACAGGCCTCGATTACCTTATCAGTACTAGAAGATGATGTGAACCAATAATCAATTCTGCTGTACGATTTGTGGAGTGAGGAATTAAAAGTAAAGTCATGATCTTGAGGGTGATAACATCTACAAATATTGGATACGTTTTTCATTAACAATGACAGAGCATTAATGCTCCTCGGGTGAGCATCCAGGAAAGTATTATTTCTGTCTAGATGGGCATCCAGGGCAAGGTTAAAATCCCCAACTAGTAATATTGTTGGTATTATTTGAAATAGTTTGTTTAGCTAAATTATGAAAAAATTCTGGGGACTCAGAGTTGGGGGCATAAACATTAACTAGCATAAGAGGACCTGATGGTGTATTTAGTGTAGCTATTACCTATCTGCCTTCAGTATTACTGATAGTTTTTATAAGGGACCAGTTCAGATTCTTGTGTATTAATATTGCCACCCCACATTTCTTAGTAGAGAAGGATGACGCATAAATATGACCGACCCAGTCCTTTTTGAGCCTACAGATGTCCTCTGCTAGGAATTTAGTTTCTTGTAAGAAAGCAATATGTGCCTTTTGTTTTTTAAGAAGGGAAAGAATTTGTTTACACTTACGAGGTGAGTTGAGTCCCTTCACATTCCAGGTATATAATAGTAGATCACTCATAGTAACAGAAAAAGAGAAATACAATTCATCTGGAATGAGGGACTCATTGAAAATATAGCAGAGGACACCACTGGGTCAAAAAGGAGAGAATCAGAATATGCAGAGGTGGGCAGGACCAGTAAACTGTATGGATTACAAAATTCTAAATATTGATAGCCATTGTGTCTCTCAATTAAACATTGTAAGAAAACGCTTTTTAAACACATTAACAGGTATCTATCTTGTATTAATGCTATAAACAGTAAGATAACACTTACAATGTGCAGAGAGATAAGAGTCGGTGCAAAAATACCAAGAGATTCACTACACAACTGGGTGTGCTAAGGAGTAAGTAAACTTCAAGAAAGCCAGCTACAATTGTAAGTCTAGCTATAATCCTTTTTTTTTATTTTCATTTTTATTTGTTTTTACTTACATATCTTTCATTACATTCGATTGTGCACTACAGTAAGTAAAGGAATCTAAGTAGCATACTTACAGATTTTGTGCAAACATGTTAAAAATGATTCCCTCAAAAGATTATTCTTAATAAGTCTCCAGACCTATCGGGAGTTCATATTGTACTGGGCCATAGTAGTTCTCCCTGTTTCACAAAACCAGTATACTAAACTACGCTGCACTTACTATTCAGGCTGTTATTAGCTGAAGAGGTACCCATGAAAGCCTTGATGCGGTTTCCTTTAACATCTACTATTCAAAGATCCCCAGCTAGGAGACGGGAGACATCCCGCAGACATCCTGGAGCCGTACACCTCTCAGTATAGAGTACTATCAAGTTACTATCCAAGAAGGGGGAGGAGGAGGGAAGGACCCAGGGAGGAGGACAGGTAGGCTATGGGATAAAAGTACCATCTCTCAGCATATAGTATAGGAGCCATCCGTTCCATCTGGTTTTAAATTCCTCCTCTCCGCTGTCATTCAATCTGTATGTTATCTTTTCCATTTGATAAATATGCCTAGTTATAGTCCACCAGTCTGTTATTGTAGGAGCTTTAGAAGTGAGCCAACTTTTAGTGATGGCCTTCTTTCCCGCCACCAGGAGAATGGGCGGCAGATACCGGACACCCCGGTCTCTTAGTTTGTCGGGTAACATTGACAGGATAAATATCTGTGGAGTCAGTTGTATAGGTTCACTGAATATTTCCTGGAGTTCCCGCTGCATGCTGTGGATGAAACTTTGTAGTTTAGGGCATGAATATACCACATGCGTGAGGTGGGCTTTAGTTTCCCCACATGATCTCCAGCATGCAGCTGAGCCACCTGGTGTGTAGTGACTAGTGACCTCAGGGGTATGGAAATATCTAACTAAGAATTTCCATGTGAATTCCCTCCATTGATGTGAGGAAGATGCATGTGAAACCTGCCAACAGACCCATTCCCATTGCTTTATTTCTATGGGGATACCTAGTTCCTTCTGCCATTTCTCCCGAGTGTCCACCAGAGTTCGTATAGTGGTTGACATCAGGGCTCGATAGAGAGTAGATATCAGATGCCTCTGTCCAGGGGAGGTAATCAGTTGTTGCAATTTAACTATCAAAGGGGGCATACTTTCTGTGTTGCGAACTATGAGAGGTAAGGCATCATAGTAATGCCGTATTTGTAAATATCTATAATAGCGTGAGTTAGGGAGACCGAATTTCCCCTGTATATCCTGAAAAGTAAGAAACATTCCTTTGTTTGTAAACTGTGACAAATAGAATAGGCCGTACTTGGCCCATTATTGATATATATATGATCTAATATTCTAGGTTGGAAGTTAGGGAGTGCTGCTATTGGGCAAATTAATGGTATAAAGGAGGATATGGAGAGCTGTCTGCTAACCTGATACCAGGTCAGTACTCTGTTATATAGTTCTGCTGGCATAGTACGATTCTGCTCCATAGGCGCAGTTTCGCTGTACAATGATGTGTAGTAGTTCTGGTCTGGGAAGTTTGCTTTCTCTAGGTCCATCCAGTGCATGTCACTTATCTGAATCTGTCTGGCCATTACATGCATAAGTTGCACTGCTTGATAGTACCTGAATAGATCAGGGAGTGCTAGACCTCCCAGCGCTCTTGGTTTACTAAGGAGTTTTAGCTTAACCCTTGGCTTACATCCAGCCCAAATAAAATTTGATATTGCCCTTTCCCAGTCCAGGAATTGGGATCTAGGCAAGGAGATCAGTATATTATTAAAAAAGTATAGGGCCCTAGGCAGGGTCACCATTCGAATAAGTTCTATCTTCCTGGATAGACCCAGCGGGAGTGTTCTCCAGTGGGCCAGATCCTCCTTCAACTGCTTCGTGAATGGGGCATAGTTCTGCTTATCGGCATCATCCAGGTCTCTGGTTAAGTTAACCCCTAAATATTTTACTTTCCTTAGATCCCATTTACATGGGAATTGCCTCTGAACAGTCCCATCTGGTGTGTAATAAAAGGTTAAGATCTCGGTTTTCGAGATATTGACTTTGTAACCGGAGAGTTGCCTGTATTGTTCTAAAAGCTCGCTAAGCTTTGGAAGTGAATTCTCTGGATTTCGCATGTACAGAAGGACATCATCTGCATAAAGTGCAATTCAGTGTTCTTCTACCTCCACTTCAATTCCCTGTAGGTCACGGGACTGCCTGATTAATTGTGCCAAGGGTTCTATAACCATTGCAAACAAGAGGGGCAAAAGGGGGCATCCCTGTCTGGTTCCTCTATGTAGTTGGAAAGGTTTTGAGTGATGTCCAGAAACCCGGACCCAGGCCTTCGGGGAGGAGTGAATGTTTGTAATAATTTGTACTAATGACTGGGGTAGACCCATGGATTCCATGACTGAGTATAAAAAGGGCCAGAAGACTCTGTCAAAAGCCTTTTCTGCATCAAGACTTACTAGGGCTGCAGGGTAATCCGAGGAGTGCATTTTGCATATTATATGGTAGGTTCTCTTTATGTTATCGGTGGTGGTCCGCCCTCCTACAAATCCGGTTTGGTCTGTATGTATTATTTGTGGGAGCATTGCTTCTAATCTACAGGCTATTATGCCCATCAATATTTTATAGTTTGAGTTTAGAACAGAGATTGGACGGTATGATTCACAAAGTTGGGGATTTTTGCCCGGTTTAGGAATAACCGAGATTGTGGCATAGGCCCATGTAGGTGGAGGGGGATTTCCTTCCAGGACAGTATTACAGGTACTCAGTAGTGATGGTAATATCAGATCTCTTGCAACTTTATAAAATTCTACCCCATATCCATCTGGACATGGGGCTTTCATTGTTTTGGCATGTGCTATGGCATTCGATAGCTCTTGTGTTGTGATAGGGGTCATTAGCTGTTCCCCCTGATCAGGGGAGATCTCCGGAAGGGACAGAGAGTGCAGGAATTCTTTCATCTTTTCTGGAGCTGCTGGGTTCTCTGGAGTATAAAGATTTGTGTAATATGCTGTAAACACCTCTACTATATCATTAAGCTTATTTTTACTATTTATGGGGTGGCGGATAGTGATAACTGTAGCTGATTTCTTCTGCTTCCTTATCTGATAGGCTAATAGCCTATTAGCTCTGGGTCCCACCTCGTAGTATCTCCGACGAAAATAGGCTAAAGAAATCTCTGTCTGTTGCTGTATGAGTCTATCTAGGTCTTGTTTAACCTGTTTTAATTGTGGCAGTACCAAGTTATCACCCTGTTTATGTGCTGTTTGCAGGAAATGTAAGGTCTCCTCTAAGTTAGTCTTATACTGTCTTCGTGTCCTAGTGAGCTGAGATATATATTTAATAAGATGATCTCTCAGTACTGTTTTTATGGTGTCCCAAAGAATACTTGGGGGAGTTTCTGGGTTGTTGTTTTTGTTAATTATTTCAGGCACCTTATCGGCTAAGAATTCATTGAATTGTTTAGATTTTAAGTATATAGGGTTTAGCCTCCACATGGTGTTCTTTTTCTGTACCCCAAGTCTCCAGGTACTACTAATCTGAGCATGGTCTGACAGGGCTATATCCGAGATTCGGGAGTCTATCAGCTGGTCTAAGCTTTCTATCTGCATGTAACATAAATCGATTCTGGAGTATGTGTGATGTACAACCGAGTAGTGGGTATAGTTTCTTGTATAGGGGTGCAGGTATCGCCAAGTGTCAGCAAGTCCCACTTCAGCTATGAATCTGTTCAGAAACCTTTGCTGTGGAGTCTTCCTAGGAGTATTTCGATTAGAGGAATCCCTCTCAGAGTTAGGGAGTATATTAAAATCTCCAGCCAACATCAGTATACCCCTAGTAAACTGCACCACTCTGTCTAGCAGGTTTCGAATGTCGGTGGTCGAGGTATCAAGGGGTAAATAAACATTAGCCAGGGTAACCTCTGCCTTCCCCAACAGCCCACGGAGCACTACAGCCTGCTCAGTTCTGTCGATTCTGGTATCGGATTCAGTGCAGTGGTGCTCCAGATGTTTCTGTCATTTTTCCAACTTCCCAATATCAGTTCTCAATGCTGCAGTTGTGGTCCAGAATTAGTTTCGGAAGTCTCTGAGCTCTGCCAGGATGAGGGTCATTTGCCTTTGTAGCATTGCTATTGGGGGCTATCCAGAAGCACCACTACTGTGCCACGAGGTCGATGAGGCCTGCGAGGCTTCACTACCAGAGTCCGATAATCCACCTTCATCGGGAGCAGGGGAAGCTTTTTATAGCGCTTTCTCTCCTCGCTTTGACATTTTATCACCTCCTTAACTAGATTTTGCTGAGCTTTCCCTGTGCTTGCTGTACAATCGGAGGATTTTGCAGGGTTCGGAGAGAGCCTAATGGTTCAAGCTGGCATTGGGAGCGTGATGTCACCGGAAGTCCGTCTAGCTATAATCCTAAATTACAAATTTTATGAAATTATGTAATAAAGATTATTATACAAGTGTGTAAAAAAGAAATATTGATTCCAAGGGGAACGAGAAATCAATTCCTCAATAATTAAGTGTGTATATATATATATATATATATATATATATATATATATATATATATATATATATTATGGTAGAGAAGCCATTTACATGTTAAACCCAAAGATTTTGCACCTTAATAACTTTGCAACCGTTTGACAGATTTGCCTGAAATTTGGAACACGCAATCAAGACCCATACACCTTGGGATCTGCCATGTTTCGTGCCAGTCAGATACACAGCTGCGGAGTTATTAAGCATGATCTGTGCGTGCATTTACGCTTTTTCTGGAATTCTACAGTCGCACCTACAGGTTGAACGGTTTACATGACCGGTCCAAAATCTTCAGGGAACATGCAGCCAGGTCCCCGATGTGCCTTTTGAAGATTTTGTGAAAAAATATTAAACGGTTCAAAAGTTATTCAAAAAAACAATTTCCCATTATAAGTCAATGGAAAAAGTTTACAAAAAGTTTGACAGTGTCGCAAATGCACTTTTTACTGTCGCAAATCCACCATTTTGTTTTCAGTTAGTGATCAGAAAAATGCTTGGCATTTAAAATTGGGACCCTCTAGCAACCTAATTCTTTCTGTATTCACCTAGTCGGGCCCTTAGGATGCTAGCCCTGTCTTTATTTTGGGGTAAAACACCCCAGAAATATGTTTTTCAAATTTCTGGAAAAAGTACTTTCGCAAAGTACTGTCACACTCACGAAAGTGTCACAAATTTGTACGAAAGCTTTCGCAAATTGTGACAGTACTTTTCTAGGCCGTGGGAAAATGACAGCAATTCTTTGGCACCCTGCTGCAAAAGAACGGTTTGCTGCTTTGGCCTGAAATTTGGAGGGAACTCAGCTGACATATCACAGATGTGCATTTCACTGTTGCATTGAAAAAATATTACACAGCAACAAAGTTACAGCATTCCAAAGTTGACACTTTTTCCCATAGGATAACATTACGGCATCCGACGCATTGCAGCAATCCTTTGGCGCCCTACTGCAATATAACGGCTCAGTCTTTTGGGCTGAAATTTGGAGGGAAGACAGCCAATGTCCCATAGATGTGCCATTTAGAGGTTTGGTGAAAAAATATTACAGGGAGCCAAAGTTATGGCACTCCGAACTTCTCTTTTTTTCCCCATAGGATAACATTACGGCGTTTGCTGCGCCTTTCATGGCCCGTATCTCAGAAACAGTGTGAGATACAGACTTTTTGTCAAAAAAGTCCTTAGCCCCCTAATGAGGGCTAAGCATACAACTAGCCAGGAAAGTCATAAATGATATGACTTTTAAATTTTTTTTCTACATCATATGGTTCCTGAGATATAAGTTATTTAGTATTCCAACTCATCATTTTCTGCTCCGACACCCATTATTATGCATACATTCTTTGTACTCACTGTCTTTCTCGATGCAGCTTTTGGGGAAAACCTGCCTGTGTGCTTACATTACTGTTACGGTTGCTCTTTCCGCTTGCGGTTCCGTACCCGTTTCACTTACCGTTCACGTCTACACCACCATGTGCGTTATCCTTTGCGTTTTCATTTGCGCTTGTGTTTCTGTTATTTTTTGCCATTTGTGTCTACAGTACTGTTTCTCTTTCTGTTTCACTTTGCGTCATCATGCCCATTGACATTTCCGTTTGCGGGCACCATGTTACTATGTGACAAGACATCACTTGGCAGACCGTTCCTGTCTACACCACTGCGTGCGTTAAGCTTTCTGTTCTCATTCGCACTTGCGTTACCATGTGTGCCACTGTTAGCGCTTCTGTTTGCGTTGCTGTTCCTGTTACTATGTCACAAGACATCATGTGGCGGCCCGCGCTCCAACCGCTGCATTACATTCACTATTTCTCGTTATCATTCTCAAAAAGAAGGGAAATTAGAGGCAAAAAATCCATTTAATGCATCAGTTAGGGGTTGTTCCACAGCGCCAAAAAGTGAGGAAATTCGGTGTTAGGGTTGAAAACTCCCTTGGACCCCAGCCCACCCCAACCGGCATTGGGGTGCGCATTGGGGTGTTGGTCCTAACTCTCATCCCATTCTCCTATACTTCTGCTGCTTTACACTGTGATGGGGTAAGAGTTAGGGCCAATGACCCCAATGCGCTCCCCAATGCCGGTTGGGGGGTGGGCTGGGGGGTCCAAGGGGGGTTTTCAACCCTAACACTGAATTTCCTCACTTTTGTCTCTGTGGAACAACCCTAACTGATGCATTAAATGGAGTTTTTACTCTAATATATATATATATATATATATATATATATATATATATGTATATATTTATGCCATACCTGTGAAGATAAAAAAAGGTAAATATTTTCGATATCCCCAGGGTGGTCAGACCTACAGTGAGAATTTTGCATTTATCCTCACTGTAGGTAAATGTGTCCACACAGTATGTAGAGATTGGCTCATTCAGAACTCATTTGCATATTCAACTGCAGTAGCAGTAGTAACTATGTTCAAATGCGAATAACTTTAAAATGAAAAATGATACTATGGTACTGTGAGCACGAAAGTTGTTCAGCACAAAAATATCTACAAAATGAGTGGTGTTTCATTTATGGGTAACTTTTATTTTTTATATAATTAGCTGAAAAACAACAAAAAGTACTTTATTTTCACTTTTTTCGACGAACAAATGTGAATAACTTTAAAACGCAAAATGATAGCATGGTACTGCAAGCACAAATGTTGTTCATCACAAAAATATCTACAAAATGAGTGATGTTTTATTTATGACTAAGTTTTATTTTTTATATAATAAACGCAAAAGCAAAAAATGATATTTTGTTTTACTTTTTTGACAAACAAATGCAAACAACTTTAAAAGAAAAAATTATAGCATGGTACTATGAGCATGAAAGTTGTTCACCACAAAAATATCTACAAAATAAGTGGTGTTTCACTGATATATACCTTTTAGTTTTTTTATAATTAGCAAAGAAACTGCAGAAAATTCACTTTTTTTCACTTTTTGTAACAAACAAATGTATATAACTTTAAAATGAAAAATAGTAGCATGGTACTTTGTGAAAAAAGTTGATCAGGACAACAATATCTACAAAATGAGTGGTGTTTCATTTATAGATTTCTTTTATATTTTTTATAATTGGCAAAAAATGGCAAGAATTTGCTCTTTTTTTTTAACTTTTTTGGAGGTATGGCATAAATGGAATACGCAACCCCCCTACTGGAAATATTGTAAATATTTTTTGTTCTCATGCCAGTTGACCTGATAACATCACTCATGGCTTTGCGCTCGTGATGTTATTGGGTCAATTACACTCAAACAAAAAATATCGACAATATTTCCAGTAAGTTGCATATCCAATATATATATATATATATATATATATATATATATATATATATATATATATATAAAGGTAATAATGAAATTACTAAACCAGGTTAAGTAACCAAATAAGTTCAGTAATGAACAGGTGTGCCAGTCTATTAAACAGATTATCTGTGATGTCTATGCCCGAGACAGACATTGCCATAGAACAGAATCCAAGGATCCTGAGAGGTATAACTACTCGAATATGTATACAAGAGAATTAAATCTGATAAATGAGACTATATATCCTAATGATGCATCAGAATGGTTGAAATGCCAGCATAAATGTGTTATTTATGAATTTAAAGTGAGTTTAGTATAGGAGATGTATCGAAATACCTTAAGTTATAAATAAGTAAAATAACCTAATATATCAGGCTTTGAGGGTTTTGGTACACAATAAAATATATCTAGATCTGAAGTATTTCAGCTCAGTGCTCGAACATTACCAGTTGAAGGTGTATAATGTGGTGGCTGGGAAGAGTACACAATGGGGGGTGAGATACTAACAACAACAAAAATGGAAAAGGACCCAGGAATAGTCATATCAGATGACCTAAATGTGGGCAAGGAATGTGAGAGGGTAGTAAGAAGGGCTGGGGGATGCATAGGGAGAGGCATCACTAGTAGAAAACAGGAAATTGTTATCCCTTTGTATAGACAGATGGTGAGACCCCATCTGGAGTACTGCATCCAGTTCTGGAGACCCCATCTTCAAAAGGACATAGACAGGATGGAGGCAGTCCAGAGGAGGGCAATTAAAATGATGCAGGGTCTGCACCAGAAGACGTATGAAGAGAGACTTAAAGAGCTTAATATGTATACCCTCGAGGAAAGGAGGGAGAGGGAGGACATGATAGAAACTTTCAAGTACATCAAGGGAATCAACAATGTCCAAGAGGGTAGCATCTTTCAGAAAAACAGGTGTACAACAACAAGGGGGCACAATTTGAAGATAGAGGGGGGACAGCTCAGAGGCAATGTGAGGAAGTATTTTTTTTAGGAGAGGGTTGTGGATGCATGGAACAGCCTTCCTGAGGCGGTTGTGGAGTCAAAAACAGTGGTGGAATTCAAGAATGCATGGGACAGACATAAGGCAATTCTAGGGGTTGGGGGAAGGAGGAAGTAGGCTGTTGGTTAACTAGGATCTGCAGCTTATCCATTAGGTAGAGAAATGGACAGACTAGGTAGGCCAAGCAGTCCTTATCTGCCATCAAATTCTATGTTTCTATTTTTCTATGACTGGGCCTATACAATAGGTCTGTAAGTCCTAATTACAGGAAGGTATTCCCTGACACTGGTAATAACCCTCCAAATTCTAGGCTTGAAGCAGTGAGTATACCCCTAGATAGATTTATATATTGAATATTATTTATTTATTACTGTGCACACCAGTGTCTCGAAAAATGACCTGCATTAATAATGGGAAGCGGACATAAACTCTGTCAAAATTCAGTAAAGTATCATTTATATATGTAACCCCCCCTACAAATGGGTGTGCCTAAATGCCCACTGCTAGGCTGGTGACCTGTGTCTAACCGTTTAAACGCTACTGCTTGTGAGTGCCTTTACAGCCTCTGTGTACTGTCTCTTTAACAGCTGCCTATATTGGAGTGCATAGTTAATCTGGGTGGGGGACTGAGTGTTTCTATGCTTGAGTCCCGCCTGGGCTGCCAGATAATTGCTCCATTCTGCCATCGCTAGTTGCGTAGAAGGAGCTCTGTTAGAAACTGTACTTATCTGCTGATTACCTATTCTAATAATAATGATATTGAAGTTTGTCTAACCTGCCTTCTTCGCAGCATGGACATTTCTGTAAATCACCACCATCTTGGGTCTCGATTGCCTAGTTTGGACCAATCAGTACTTTTGGAGACACTAAAATGAAGTCTGTCTCCAGGGGCTTGTGGGAGTGAATTTCTGTAGGAATTGTACTTTTTCCACTCTGGCACCTAAATGGACCTGGAGAGGGAGCTCTTGTTATGACAGACAGATAAATCAACGAATTGAACTTTTGGGATCAGAGGGAAAGTTCCAAGCTGCCTACAGCAGTGAGTCAGTCTAAGTTGGCAGTTGAGAGAGTGAGCAGCTCAAGATATTCAAGCAGCTGCTCCTGCGTAATCATGCGGGAAACTGGTGGAAAGGCTGAGTTTGACCTGTCTGCCTCATCATTCCTTGTGAGGGAATCCTTTAGTCTGAATTGCGACTGGACTTTATCTGAACCAGTTTGTAACAAGAATTGCCGAATTATAACTGCCTTATTGCGTGAAGAGGATGGAGATTTGCTTCATGTGATCAGCCTGTCAGGAAGTCTGAAACCACCACAGAGCGTACGGTTTGTGCAGAGACACTGTGATTGCGACTGGACTGTCATCCGACCTGTGGCATTTACCTTACTTTACTATAAGTGTGCTGAATGGTGTTAGTGGGTCACAATTTGGTTCTCCACTGCCTGCTTGTGTCACGCTTGCTGGAAACTGCATCCAGCACCTACCAGACTGAAACTGCATTGGTGCTATGTAATAATGGCAACTGCCAAACTGCGAGCCACGTTATCGTGACATCAGAGCAGCAAAAACATTTTTGCCACCCTGACGTCCTCTGCACATGGAAGAACAGTGCCGGGGACTTAACTATTTTGCTTTCTGTGAGGGGCTACACACACCCACAACCATCCCACGCAGGGGGCTTCACCCCCCCTGCACTCCCCTACTAAAGAATTCTCAGCTCCAGGGGGGGTACATGTCAGAGGGGGGGAAGCAAAAAAAAAAACATTTCGGGCAGGGCGCAACAAACTTGCACTAGCGCCCGGACCCAGACCCAAACCCAGTACCTCCCTCACCGCAACCAGAGGCCAACCCCTGATGCCATGGTGCAGCTTAGCACCTGACTGTAGCACCACCTGTACATCCCTTCCACCCCCTCACAGCCCATGCTCGCTGTGCTCGCTCCTCCCCTCACGTGTACATATAACAACATCCTGTCGCTGCAGTCGTCCACCCCGCCACATCCAGTTGCCCACAACGTGCCGCTATTTCGGACAGCACTTTACTTCAGGCACCAATATTATAGGCTACCATCTGCATTCTTCTCCAATTGGCCT